>JAWNOX010000180.1:1785000-2200000 GCA_035045555.1 Drosophila fulvimacula | reverse complement strand
AAACGCCAACGGCCATCCCACCCACACCCACTCTACACCACACCTGAAGCATTTCATGTTTGCACCTGATCATTTTGAATTTGATATGCAAACAGCAGCGGCTGGCAGTAATAATACATCGTTAAAACCAAATCCTGAATGCAGCTCAATTGGATTGGGCTCGCTTCCCACCTGGCCGAGTGCCGTGCAGCGCTTTCATTATATTATATATATATATAGCAGAGTTGTAATTGCGCTCGACCTTGTTCCCATTGGCGAGTAGCTAGCATAGCGGAAATCGCGCGTGTCACGCCTTCGCATGCCATGAGCAACCTTTGAACCTCCGCCAGCAGCCCCTCTTGTCTATCCGTCAGTCGTCACTCGCATGCTGTAGGCCATTCAAATGACTTGGTCATTGCAGTTAATGACGCCTGAACGACTGAAAGTCAACACAATTTGGTCAGGACATTTACGGACATCAGTGCTGCTGGCCCCGCCCCACCAGTGGCTGTGGCCAGTGGACTACGCCCATTCGCCATTCTCCATTCGCTCGTAAGGGCAAAACAGGTGCAGCCAAGGATAGCTCCAGCTCGCAGATAGCTTCAGTAACAGGCGGACTTTGCACTTATAAATATCGAATTATAAATATTCATAGATATTTGTAATGCAAATGTGCAAAGCATTTTGTTTTTAGCTTTAGCTTTTAACTATCTATAAAATTAAATATTCATTTCATTTACAGCTTTAATTTGATTAAAAAATTCTTAAGCTTTCCGAGTTTATTTCTACATATCTCGAAATGGCAATTATAAATAATAATTGCACAACCAGTTGACATTACTTATTCTTATCTATTCAATTAAATATTTATTTTGCTGAGTTTTAATTTTTGAAATATACCAAAGATTCAGAAAATTCAAAATAGGAAAAATATAATTCTTATAACTTTTGTTTTTATTTATAAACAAAATAAAAATAAAAATTATTTATTACAAAAAATAAATATTCTGTTATAAAAAAAAAAATGTATATGAAAAAAAGAATTAAAAATTTAGAAATAATATTTGAAAAATAACCATTTATCAAAATTTTTAAGATTTGCTTAAATTTTATTACTTTTAATTTATTAATAAATGTTTATTAAATATTATATATATATTTTTTTAAATTTAAAAATTGAATTGTGGGTAAAAATAAAATTTTTTCTATATATTTACAAATTTTTTTTTTTTACAAAAAATATTTATCTCACTTCGAACTTAGCTAAGAAACAGCTAAGTTGATTTATTGAATTGGAATTGTCTGCAACTATATTAATTTTAACTAAAATTTAATTAATTTATTTTTTATTGCCTATATTTTCATTTATTTTGTAATTCATCTCAATTAAGAATCGCTTCAAAATGTGATTTCTGTGATTCTTAAAAGTCGATTAGCTCTCAGGCAGCTGGTTAGCTTTGGCGGCTTGGACTTTGGCTTGTCGCTTGTGTGAAGCAACAAATGGCCAAGTAAATATTTACAAGTTTATAAATAATGCACAGAAAGCATTTAATTTACACTCGATAGCTCGATATTTGCAGTGGCCAATTAAAGTCTGTATAAATTTGCATACACATATCAATATATATATATATACAGAGAGTTGGGATTATATTCTGTGTAAATCTCACATTGAAAGGTCACTTGAGCGCCCAATGACACTTTGTGCCTTTTTTTGTAATTTTTAATTAAAAGTGTTTACGGCATTTAATTAATTTTGCATGCAAGTCAGCCAAAATCCCTTGAAGAGCCCAATTAAAAGGGAAAACAATGCAAATATTTTCCAAATTGCCGCCAGCATTATTTGCCTTGATTATTATTTTTGCTAGTTGCGCGAGGCTTAAGATAATACACCTAATTGGATTGCAGTTTAATTAAAATTTCGCTAGAAGTGGGAAGGTGGCAAACGGGAAAGGTCACAGAGATGACCTTGGGAAATAAGAAATTTGAAATATTATTAATAATTCAAGCAAAGAATTTTGAATGAAGTTAGAATTTACCTCGAGATATTAATTTTTTTTATTTTTAATTTAATAATTTACATTTTTTTTATAGGTAATGCTACTATTCAAAGCTCGCTGTTAGGGCTGTTAGCGTTTGCCCCAAGCGATAGGTCCCTCAGTTATAAATAAACCCAAGCTACAGTCAAGCCAAAGCTTTAACCTTGTCTAAAGCTGAACTAGCTCCAAATATGCTCCATTTGTTCCATGTCAACGGCGGGCGACTGCAGTTGAAGCTAGTTAGGAGCTGATACAATGACAGACCCCAGCGGACTTTAGCCGAAATTGCTTTCTTATCGTTGGGGGTCCATCGGTAGTTCCGTTTGCCCTGGTGCCTGCACTGGCTCGTATATTTATTTTTTGTGTATTACCGATTTTCAGTAAACTATATATGTATATATATATATATATATAGCGTGCATATGTGTGTAAGGAAAAGCTGAAAACCACATGAAAAACAATAAAAGCCACAATATAAAGGGAAACAAAGGCGAAGCGCTGCCATTAGAGACACATCAAAATGGCACTCAGCGTCGCAAGGGGTTGTAGCAGGTGCTGTGTGTGTGTGGGGTCTGTGTGGGGGGCTGCGTGGGGGGCCTCTCTGCTCAGCAGGTGCTGGCTTTTGAATTCGGCATTACAACAACAACAACAACAACAAGGAGAACAACAAGAACAAATAACAAAAGCATTCAATGCATTCGCATAGTTGTGGTTGTTGCTTTGCGGTTTTTGGCTTCATTTTCACGCAATTTATTGTTTTCGACGAGCGGCAGCCGGGCCACCCCAAGCCACCCTAACCACCCAAACCACAAACTAAGCGCCAGCACGAATTCTATGGTCGCTGGTACAAATTTTTTTTAAAGCTGGCATCTTTTTTTCTTCTTCTTTATTTTTCTTTATTTTTATTGTTTATTATTGTTCTAAGCGTTGTTTGCTCGGCTCAAAGAAGTGCAAGGGGGAAGGGGAATGGGGAGTGGGGCTGCTGGGGGCCGTGGCTTGCCTGGTGGGAACCTGTTTCCGCTGCAGCTTTGTTGTTGGTGGCAGGTTTCTATGGTTTTGCCGTTTCCTCTTTGCCAGAGCGAAAAGCAGTTCAAGGATATGCCGAGTGCCCAGCCAGGCAGCCCAGGAACAATGGCCACGGATATGAGCACAAGTATGAGTAGTCGTCATAGCTCTTAGCTCGTGGTTAGCCCAAATGGTATTATCATTTGCCAGCACCAACAGCAGCAGCAGCTACATTGATTCTCCTCTGGCTGGTGTCGTATTCCGTCCAGGTTCTGGTCATCATCATAAAAGTATTACGGCCCTCGTGTCAGCTGCCAGTCGAATAGCCTGCCTGGCTGCCTGGCTGCCTGCCTGACTGGCTGGCTGTCTATTCACAATGTTTTCACGGTCAATGCACAGTGGTGCGAGACTTAAGTAAAAACTATGAAGAAATTGCTCAAAGGCAAGACTGACACAATAAGAGCGACAGAAGAGCAAATTGTAATAAAATAAAAATACCTTGAAATATTACATTGGTGCAGAATATATCATGAAGCTATAGCCATGCCATTTTATAATAAAAATAAAATATACAAATAAAATTTGCTGGCAGTATCATTTTCTTATATTCTGTCGCCAGCTCTACCTTTAAGAATTTTATTATATTTTTATAATAAAATAAAAATTTGTTCTGCAAATAACTCGGCAAAGTCTTGGGGCACGCACCACTGTTGCATAGTTGCACAGTGAGCGGTAATTGCATTAAGTGTCGGCTTAAAAGCCTGCCCCGCCGCCACACAGCCCTTGGAGCACTGCTCAAGCAGAACAAGAGCACACCCCAGCCAAGCCAAGCCAAGCCACTGCTGTGTTGGTGGCGGTCGTCATTGTCGCTGGATTAGCGGGGCTGTTAAGATCGCATTGTCGCAGTCCGCCCACACACACACACACACACAGTCATGGCTAATTAGCTGCTGGAGATGGCCAGCCCAGCCCTACACTCACCCACACCCACATGGCTCAGTTGTTTGGCTTTAACAATTAATCGATAGCTGAGCGCTTCCACAACTTGAGTCGCGCACGTGACGTGAGCTGGTTTCATTAACGAGCGTGCAAAAAATATATATAAACTGGACATCTATCTAGCAGCAGTCAACCAAGCAACCAGCCGACGAGCCACCGGCCACCCACCCACAATGGCACGCGAATATACTTAATTTCCTTTTGATTGGACGCCAGATACATGGGGCGGGCGCAGGAGCAGGAGCAGGAGCAGGAGCAATGCGCTGTAAACATAAATTGCGCTGCCTTTCGCAAGGACACGCACTAAACAAACCCAGCCAGTGGCAGCCTGGAGGACAGGTGCACGCACAACAACGAATTGTTGCTGCCAGGCGAGCCCAGCCCAGCTCAGCCCAGGCCACGGCAGCTCAGGCCAAAAAACAGAGTTGCCAAAGATTTTAAGCAATTTAGCTAAGTATATATTTATATATAATATATTATATATGTATATATATTATTATTATAAAATATATCAATATATATATTTATATATTGATATATATTTATTCTTAATTTTCATAGACGTTTAATGAAATTGATAGACTTAAGCGTGTAGAGTTCTGATAACTCGTATAGGCTATATGAATATATCAAGATATATATATATATATATGTATATCAAGATATATTTATCTATCTATCTGCATATTTATCTATTAATCTATCAATATATTTATCAATTCAATATTTATATATTTATCTGTCTAGATATAGATCTATAGATTTCTACCTATCTAGATCTATCCATCTATATTTCTATTTATATATTATATTTGAATATCTTTATCTTTATCTTTATCTAGCGACCTACAGACTGCTTCCAGCTGAGTAAGAAAACTGAAAAACCACATGAGCAGATAAATTGTAATAGGATACGAAAAGCTAACAGAAACTGTCCTAAAAAACCTTTTTATTATTTTCCCATAAAATTATTTATGATATAAGGCTATAAAAATCAGTTCCTGGAGATGCCAATGAAGAGGTCTGGGCAAGAGATACATAAATACTCGCATCGAAACTTAATATATTCCATCAATGAGCACATTTATATAAGATTACAAGTAGATTCAATTGTCAATACATAGAATTCACTGAGGCAGAAGTTTGTATCACTGTAGCTGTAGCTTGACTGGGCTAGAAAGGCGACAAACTGCAAAGCTGAACTCAATTTCCATATTCCATATCGATTGAAGTCACATGACAACTCTGGCGTCTGTCTGTCTCTGCGTGGCTCCTACTTGCACTGTCCCTGTCTCGCTCTCTCTTTCGCTCAACTCCTTTGCCTCGACTACAGTTCCCAGTTGGGCGTTTTGCATTTTGGGCTAACAAATGCGAGTTTTGGGCCGCTCCACATGACCCACAAAGCAACGAACAAAGCAGTTGATAGACGACATTGGTGCAATGAAAGCGACAGCCCCTGGCAAATGCATATTGATAAAGCGGGGGGCGGTTGAGCATCAGGAAGCGATGTACTTGCTTGGGTCTAGCCCCAAATAGACCCAAATAGCTGCGTACTGTGCATGTTGCTCAGCGCTGTGTTGTTGCAATTAATTTTGCAAAATTGGCCAATGAGCCAGAGCCCGATGCAAAGGCAATTGCTGCATGCTGTCCGATTTAATTGTTTGGAAAATAAAGCAATTAAATGATGGCAAAAAGTAAATCTGACATAAATAATTTCTCAATAAATATGCATGTCAATAAATGCATATAAATGCATATATATATATATATTTATTTTTATTTTTATTTTTTATTTATGTATATATATATTTATCTCGATTCGATTATGCATTGGGGAAATGGAAAAACTGTGCATTTTCTGCAATCAATGCATATCTAGTGACCATGTCCCGCACTGCACTGCACTGCATTGGACTGGCTTAAAGCCAGGATGCAATTGTTGGCCATGTCCGCATGCTAATTTAATTTGCCCGCAGACAAAAAGCCAAACAGTAAATGTTTCAACACACAGCAAATTAATTTAAGCATAACAAATTTTATGGCTGCTAAAACTTGAAGTGCAAATTGTTAAACAAAAATTGTTTTGTTTCCTCCCCCCTCATCGTCATTTTCATTTTTATTTTTGTTGTTGTTATTTTTTTTTTGTGTTCTTTATATATATTTTTGTTGCGCAGTTCGAAGTTGAGTGCGGAACAACAAAAACAAAATAAAAATGGTAGCACAATGTGAATAAAGTAAATATTATATATGCATATGAATATGTATGTATATATCAAAATATATATATATATATGTATGTGTGTGTGTGTTGTGCTTACACATGGGAGCCGTCATCAGCGAGTGTTTAAAATTTATGGCAAAAAAACTTGTTGGGATTTTTTTCTTTTTTTTTTTCGTGATATTTTGTTGGTTTTTGCCATGTCGAAGAACAACGCAAATATCACAGCTCCGAATAAAGCAAACACAATACAAGAAAAACATAAATAATTAATAGAGTATATATATATATATATATATATATATATATATATATATATATATATATATATATTTACTCCATATCGCTGAGAGCCTTGAAACGCAATTATAACCTGCGCCCTGGAAGCAGTATGCCCTGCATAGGCCTTTGCGAATTAATCTACAGAAATCTCTCTAAACTCTTTCGAGAGTTTTACAAACGGCCTGAAGTTAATTCGCTGCGCAAATAGAATGTATGTATATGATTGAGATGTTTACTCAAATTGTTAATAAGTCTCGAACGCAGTTCAACTTCAAGGCGAAATGTCAACAGCAGAGCGAAAAAAAAAGCCAAAGAAGCAGCCAAACAGCTCGCCATAGAGAGATATAGATATGAAGGAAAGATAAAGCTACAGATACTGAGACATATAAATAAATAAAGATACAGATACTGAGACATTTAAAGATACAGATACAGATACAGATACAGATACAGATACAGATACAGATACAGATACAGATACAGATACAGATACAGATACAGATACAGATACAGATACAGATACAGATACAGATACAGATACAGATACAGATACAGATACAGATACAGATACAGATACAGATACAGATACAGATACAGATACAGATACAGATACAGATACAGATACAGATACAGATACAGATACAGATACAGATACAGATACAGATACAGATACAGATACAGATACAGATACAGATACAGATACAGATACAGATACAGATACAGATACAGATACAGATACAGATACAGATACAGATACAGATACAGATACAGATACAGATACAGATACAGATACAGATACAGATACAGATACAGATACAGATACAGATACAGATACAGATACAGATACAGATACAGATACAGATACAGATACAGATACAGATACAGATACAGATACAGATACAGATACAGATACAGATACAGATACAGATACAGATACAGATACAGATACAGATACAGATACAGATACAGATACAGATACAGATACAGATACAGATACAGATACAGATACAGATACAGATACAGATACAGATACAGATACAGATACAGATACAGATACAGATACAGATACAGATACAGATACAGATACAGATACAGATACAGATACAGATACAGATACAGATACAGATACAGATACAGATACAGATACACATTCAACAGATATAGATACAAAATACACTGCATATAAAGTTACGGCTAGACTTACAATTTATAGTTATAGATACAGACACACAGATACAGCTACACTCAACAGCTAGAAATACATGTGAGCACAGTTTTGTCAAACGTTACTTGACTTAAAATGTGAAAAAAAAACAGCCGGCAAAAGATACACAAATATATCTACACACATATATATATAATATATATACCTATACCTAGGTATTTGGTACAGCTGTATAGGTAAATCTCGTTTCGCGTTTTTTTTGCGTTTTAATTTTTTTCATGTCTGGGGCTTGTCACAATAACAATAACACCTACAAAAGCAAAGAGAAAATGAGAAAAAAAACTACAAAATAAAAAAAAAACAAAAATAAAAATGAAAATAAAAAACAGCAGCAACAGAAGGCGGGCAGAAAAAGAAATGTGTGATAAAAGCCAGACAACAGACAGTATAAACAAGAATGCTCTAGTTGCCAAATGGCTAGACTAGCAGATACTCTGTAGTTGGTCTGAAGGTTATTGATAACCATATATCTTCATTAGATAGAAGATGTTGAAATGGATAAATCTCTGCTTAAGAACTGTAAAAAATGACCTATCGATATGTATCGATAATTATCGCTTTCATAAAATAATTGAAATAAAATGTGCCTAATCAGAGATGTGAGGTTTATAAAATATCTGGTATTTCAAGCAAACGTAATAAAATAAAATTCGATATCAATTGACATTGTGTCGATATTAAATCGATATTATATCGATTTTATAATACTTAATGTGATTAATCTATATAAGATTAGACTTCCAGTCTTTAGTCTTGCAGTTGTAAAATCGATAATAATCGATATTAATTGATAAATTTGAAAATAATCATTAATAATTACTCCTTCAACTATATATATTTTAATCACTATTACAAAATCTACATCAACATCCATCCTACCCCATTGCCCCCACCCACCGTTACAGGGTGTAGCACAAAGTGTTTTGTATAAACTGCAAATATATTGAGGCACAAATTGAGTTGCCCAACAAACAAAGTTTATTTTTTTTCTTCGAAACTCCTGTAATGCGAGTATTACGAAAAAGTTATGCGTTCAGGGATTGATCGAAACGTTATGGGGCCAAGGCCAATTGTTAGGTGTATAGAGACGGCACATAAACCAAAAGAATCCAGCAGGGCATAATTAAACTTAATTAAGAAATGTGTACATAATAAAATATAATTAATTTACTGTTCATAAGACTCTTGGGATGTTTACGTAGAAATTGCGCCTTAAGAATGAATTCATACAACGAAATTATTTATAATTATTTATCATTTACGTTTCTGATTAGCGTTGATATCTTTCGCTTTATCATTTTCTGCCTGTCTTTTTGTTTTTTATTTTTACTTTTGATCGCCGCTGTTGACATAAGAAATTTCAGGTTTGCTTATCAGAGAGAGAGAGAGAGGCCAATGTGAGGCGCAAGGCTCAGGCTGCATGCCTTTCAGCTGTTTCTCTTTTATTTTTAATCCTACATAAATAAATACTATACAAACGCGCACACATAGACAATGCTGTGCATTCATCAGATACAAATTGTTTGGCAGGCATGTGCCAAGTTGAGATGCTGTTCACAAACTATGCATAAGGCAATGGCGCCGCCTTTTGTCAAGCAAATTGGCCAACGGCAGCTGCAGCTGCTGCTGCTGCTGCTGCTGCTGCTGCACTTGACCCGCTTGACGGCCCACTTGAGTTGGCTCATCAGCTCAGCTTAGCCCAGCTCGACGCCCACGCCTTTCAATTGTTGCCACGCACTTCAGCCAGCCAGGCAGCCAGCGCCTCATCTCAGCCATATGGCATCCTTGATCCCTGCAGCTGCATCACAGCAGCTGACAGCAGCGCGCACAAATATAATTACACCCAAAGCCAGCCAAAGTCAAACTGGTGCTTCCTGTACGACAGCCAACTTTGCCAGCCAGCAATCAGTTCACGTTGTAGTCAATAGCAAAGCACGGAAATTCATGCTGACGTCAGCTGAAAGTGGGGGAGTTCTCTCAGCTACAGTGGCTAAGCAAGGTCTACTTGAAGCCCAATCAGTTAGAAGGGAACAAATTTAGAAATTACAAATCATTAACGTTATATAACTAAATACAATTCTAAACTGATCGTGGAATCAAATTTCCAATTGGAAAAAAGCGATATAAAATTTGAATAAATTCGAAAAAAGAAAACATTTATTCTTATTGGAATTCCATTGTGCTTTAAACACCTGATAATTATAAAAATTGAGTTCGATTTTATTTAGCATTTGCACACCTGCGTTAAACAATTTATGAACTTATCGCGATATGATAAATCACACACTGATGGCTGAAATAGTAGTTACAGTGCCATAACTCTTAATACAGGCAAAAATTTGAGAGCTTTACAGTTATTTATGAAATTATATCTTATTAAAATATGAATAGAAAATTAGTCTATGAAATCTATGATAAATATTTAATTTAATAGAAAATAAATACACATAAAATATAAAACATAAACAAAAAAATAAAAATAAAATAAAATAAAATATAAAATAAAAATATATACATAAAATAAATGCAAACAAAATTAAAAAATATATACAATATTAAAAAATATAGTAAAATAAAATATAAAAAATAAAATGTTATTTATTTTTAAAAAATATATTATATATATATACATAATTTAATTTCACAATTTATGTAATATTAAATATTGCTTGAATGCAATCAACTTAATGCAGTTTATTTGTAACTCAACAATCATCTATATATATATATATATATATATATATATATATAATATATATATTCGTTGCTCTACAAATGCATCTCTTATTTCTAGTTTTTTGTTGTGGTGGGGCTGTGAAAAGCCTATTGATTAATCATAATTCTCTATTGAGTTTCTCGAGTGACTGCAAAATGACGCTGCAAATTTGGTGGACTTTGCGCCTTGCGCCGCGGGTTGCAGTTGCAATTCGCGCTGGCAGTTGTAGTACTCGGAACGAGTAGCCACTCGAAACCGCAAAACGTAATTGCCTGCGGTACAGTGGGCACACGATAAGTTGGTCAATTGCTTCAAGTAAATATTACAGATTTCTCACTCACTTACTCCCTCCCTCTCGCTCTCCTTCTCTCTCTAACTTATTTTTATTATTGTTTATTTAAAATTAAATTTGTGTGCTGCTCTGCAGCAGTTTCCACTGTAGCCAGCCAGTAACAGGTAATTAGCAAACTCATTAACAACTTGCGAAAACTGTTGCATGTGGCCCATAGTGCGAACCCGGTGACCCATCCACCCACGGCCACTGTGCATGGAGTGCAGTTCGAATGGCAAATGGTTGGCCCATTACGGCAAACGGAACTGCCGCCTCCGACCGTAGCCCCGTACGGGTCTGAAGTTGAATGCATTTGAATTGAATCCTCCGTAACGAACATTCTGTAATTTGCCTTTGACATGCGAGCATGAAAAACCGTCACAACTTTTGCCTTTTGCATGGCAGCCGTACATGTAATACAAATGTAAATCAGTTTGTCAAGCTCGTGCGCTCCCTTGCTCGCTGGCTCACTCTCTTCCCGCTTGGGTTCAATATACCCGCTGGCGATAAGCCTTAGTTGCCTCTGAAAATTATGCAATTCTAAAGCCGTTGTCCCCTTGACCCCGCCCCTCCTCTCCGCCCAGGCCGTTGCTATGGCACTGGCGCTTATCTGCTCAGTGCACAGTTCATTTGCGAACAGCTGCTCCTAATCGCGATCGCAGCTTAAGCCTTGGCTCGAACCCCAGCAGCATGTCGCACGAAACGCTGATTCCCGATAACCGATTCAAGGCGCCAAAACGTATTGTGCGTGCAACTTGTGCCGCGGTTGCGGCTGCGGCTGCGACAAGCGCCAACTGAGTTTTAGTTTAAGCAACTAGAGAAGTTAGAAGAACATTTATGTCCGTCCTCTTGCCCTCCAAGTGTTAAGATCTTAAGTGATTCTGGCCTTTCTCCAGGGCTACATTAAGTGAAAGGCGCTTTCAGAGATTCTATTCAATGATTTTCATTTAATGGTATTCAGAATATTATGATAATCTATTTTATATTTAATTGGTTAATGAATATATGCAATTAATTAAAAAGTAATTTAAAATAATAAATTTATTAATTTTAATAAATTTATTAGTTAATTATTTAATTCAAATTTAATTTCAATAGCAAATTACACATTAAATGTAGTAAAATATAATAAAAAAAAGTTACTAAATTATTAAAATTATGTAATAAAAAAATGTTATTATATTTAAAAATTTTAAATAATAAAAATAGAATAAATATTATTGCAATGTACTAAAATAAAATTATATAAATAATTTTATTAAATATTTAAATTTCAATTCAAATAAAACTGTTAATTAATTAAAAAAAAAAATCAATTTGCAATGTTCTATCAATTTTTGATTTAAATTTTCGCTCAGTATTAAATGCTTTAGCTATAAAAGAGCCTGTCAAATTGACAGTTGACAGCCTCAAACGAACAAGCTGACTGCTAAACATGTAAATAAATTTATATTTCTATTTTTTTTACAAGTAATTACAATTTATATATTGAGCTTAAGTAGAAGCTGAAAATGTTAAAGCGAGTGTCAAATGTTGACAGCTGGAAACAACTATGCTTATGTAAAATTTAGATTTATATATTTAGTAAGAGTGAGTGACTGATAAGTAATGTAAGATAATCACTCATACTAAATATATAATTCATACTTTAAAAGGAAAATTTGTTGATACTTAACAACTTAATTATGGGATTGATTCTGTTTCATTGCCAATCAATTTTGACCCAGGCTCTGTTCATTTCACAAATTGCACGTGAATCACACATGTGTGCAGATTGATTGCCACTCATCCATATCACCTGTGATTTGTCTGACAAACACTTGAGGACGGAAGTTAATTGCCAGTGAAGTGCGCTGCAGATATTTTTTTTGTTGCGCTTTCATTGGCTGGAAATTAATTAAAAATCGACTTGAGTAATTCAATTAACCAGTTTTCACAACTCGGCATTGGGCAGTGGGCGTGGCTATCGATGACATCATCATCATCACCATCATTATTATCATCAGCGTTTGGCAACGTCATTAATCTAATCAGCATTACAAGAACTTTGTCATTGCTGATAAGTTCCAAGGCGAAAAATCAAAGTAAAAAACAAAAATCAGTCAGCGAATCCGAATCCGAATCTGTAATCGAATTCAAATTCTCTTTGATGACGCATATCGGACAACTGATTAAATATTAACTATATTAATGCGGCAAATTGTCTATAATAAGGTCGTGACAAAGACAAAGTGCCATTTGCCTGAATACTGAATAAGCACATTTGAGATTGTGAATCGTGCCCTAGCAATAATTATGAATATAAACTTGTCATCAGAGCAGAAAAGCAGCCGCTGCTGCTGCTGCTGCTGCTAAGGGGGAAAGAGAGTACAGAGGAAGAGAAAGGGAGAGCGGGTGAGTGCAGTTCGAAAGAGAGAAAGGGTGATTAGGGCATGAATTGATTTGAAAGCCAAGGCAAAAATTTGCTCAGCAAGATTTTAGCGTTAATTTTTTGTGACTTTTTATTACTTTGAGGCATATTAAAAACTTAAAATCTTAAATTCACTGATGCAATCATCAACGATTCATTGCATCAGCCAATTATATTCAAGGCATCAATTAAAAGAATATTAAAATTATTTAGACAAAATTTCGCTTAGAAACAACATCGAAAAATGTTTAAGATTATTAAAAAGGTAATAAATAGAGGTGAAAATAATTCAAAATATTAGATTAGATTAGCGAATCGTAGAAATAGTTCTAGAAATAATATGTAAAATATAATATATATATATATATATATTGCAATGAAAATTAAAGAATAATTATTTTGAAACTTAAAAAAATATATTAAAAAGATAAAATATTTTTGTATGATTAAAAAAAAAAAGAATAACAAAATATATATATATAATGCAATTTGGAATATTATTATTTTATTTAATAATATGTATAATATTTTTATTTCAGATTTTGTTTTTATTTAAGAATTTTAATTTATTCATATAACTATTTCTTTGCTTTCAATTTGAAATATTAACATGAATTTTATTAAATTAAAATTAAATATTCAAAATAAGTAAAAATAAAATTAAAAATTAATTGAAAATATTATTCATACATATTCCTTACAAGACTTTCATTCTATTACAGTTCCGTTTAAAATATTAGTAATAGTTAAAACAAAAAAACAGTGAGCAAATTTCAAAATCGTAATACAGATTTGCTAAGAAATATTTGTTTTTTTTCAACTTCACTCGATGAAATACCACGTAAAACTTGAAACTATTTATTTAGCTATTCTCACTAACTAATCAAAGTATTAAGTATTAAGTATTATTTTGGTAAACAACTTTTGAGCCAGATAAAAATATACAAAGTAAGAAGAGTTCCAATAACCACGTATGAAACGTAAGTTTCCTGAAATTTACAATGATTTACAACATACAAGTACATATATCAATATATTATATATTTATATATATATATATTTATATATATTTGTTATATATTTTTCTGATCATTAGCCATTATCTTTCAGTAACCGAATTAGACGCTAATAAGTATGCCGAATAAAAAAAAAAGAGAAAAAAGTGCTTATCATTTATCTGATAAGATATGGTCTAGAGTGCCATTAGTTCGGCAAAAAAACAATATGAATTTTCGTATTTAGTAATGTCGAGGTATCTGGAAAAGATACGAAACTTGGCAACGCAATGTGAAGAGAAAGGCGTGAAGCAGCGCAAAATGGGGACCGGCTCGGTTAGTATTTGCTTAGTCTATGTGATACAGGTATACATATGTATGCACATAAATATATATATATATATATATATATATATATAGTATGGAAGACATATGTATGTACACACTGTGTACTATAGACTTTTGCTTGATAACAACTTTCGTCTGATTAGATTGCACAAACACATGCACACACACACAGAGAGACACACACACACACATACGCGCGAAATGGAGCCGACAACACAAACACGGCAAAAGACTTAATTAGGCTAACAAACAAGTCGAATTGCCAAATTGGGTCGTAATCTGAGCTAAAGTCAAGAAGGTATATGCTGAGCAAAGAAGTCAGGCGTAGGCGTGAGGTATACGGGGCTCCAGTGGTGGTGGCTCCAAGTGCTGCCTGTCCGTAACAGAAGCAGCGGCTCTCGAGTGTTTGCTTTGAACGTCTCAAGTAGGCGCTTTGCACTTGGACTTCGAACTGACCAGAGAGTGTAAATCTAACACATAGATTACATATATATATAGGTTTATTTACTTGCTTGTACTTGATGATATACGACTTCTACGTTGTTGCCTAATGGCTCTGTTGTGCCCATATATGGAGTATCTGAATAGCCTTTAAGCTTCTTGTACTACGTTGTCGCCTTCTTGTAATACCCCTAATCTACTGTTAGTCACGAACTCACGAAGTATTGCTCTTTGATCTATATGTATATATATTACAGATCTATATATAGCTTTATTGCTGATCAGCTTTTAAAGTCAAGTGTGCTTCAGCTGCAAAGCAACGCCATATATCACATAACAAAATATTTTCAAGTATGCCTTAAGATAGATATTATTATTTTAAAATCGTATAAGAATCTTCATATTGCACAATAATATTTTTTATATATAGCATATTACATGCATCGCTCGTGTTCTTTGTTCTTTCGCTTCGCAATACCCCTGTAACTGCTGCGCAGTACAGAAAAGGGAAAAGATAAGCAAACTTCGACGCAGCCCATGAAAGACTCCATGTGGGGGGTACTGGGAGAGAGACCCCCCCTCTACACAAGGCCAACTCACTTGGCATTTAAATCGAATTAATGCACAAACAAACAGCAACAAGACGTAAACAACAAATTAAGCGAAGAGCTGATAACACAGACAACAAATGCGAATCAATGCGAAAATTGGAATACATTTGATGATAGTTGGTCGGGCAGGTGATAAGAATTTAAATATAATTTAAATACAGACAGGTATTTAAATACAAATTATAATAAAAATAACAATAAATATAAATATTGAAAATATTGTCATTTGCAATCTAGGCAAATTTTATGATCTTTTAATTAATTTGAATGTTTTTAATTATTTTATAAATTTTGAAGTTAGTGTAAAAAATGTTTTCAAAATTTAATTTTTTTTTTTTGAGCATATCAAAATAAAAATAATAAATAAATATATATATATATATATGAAATATCAATATAATTCATAATTTATATATTTTTTAATTATTTTTAAATCATTAAGAAATTAGTTTAAATTAAAATTAAATATTTTCTTACTGAAGAAATCAGTTGAAATTTTAAATATTAATTCATTTATGACCATACATAAATATTAAAATGTTTATAGATATATAAATGAATATTTAAATTTCCTGGATTTTTATCTATACTAATATATTTTTTTCCATCAAAAATCAGTTTCAGCTTTAAAAACTATTTTAAAATATTAATCAAAATTTTAAGTGTGATGGAAATGTGTAAAAAATAATAATATTCAAGTATTTGCAAATGTAATACATATAAAATATATATAACTATAAAAGAACAAAACAACGTCGTAAAATCAAGGAATTTTGTTTTGAAATAACAATGCACCGTTATTTGGTTGTTTGTGCTAAGCGTTGGCAATCAATTAGCCATGCTTAGTGCTTACTAACTAAATGGGCTCTAGCACATTTTGTTTTAAAATCGTTTTTAGCTGAGTTCAATGTCTATTATTATTGTTTTGCTATTGTTGATCTACAATTCAAATGTTGCCACTTGCTATTGAAGTCCAACGACTTTTGCTCACCTTTTCGAGACATTCTTGGCCGAGGGCCTTAGGATCCAATTTGACGGCCCGCTGGGTGCCGTCTGGCAGGTCCACAATGCACCACATGTTTGATATTTTGACTCCTTTTTGTTGTTTCTTTTTGATCGAAAATAAAAGTAAAAGCGATTGGCTTTTTTCCCTCTCTCTGTTGTTTCTGTTTTGTTTCTTTTTTGCGCTTCCGCGTTACGAAAACACAAAACTCAATTCAATTTCAAGTCCGTTAACGTATAAGGCGCCAGCTGCGCTGCTGACGTTGGCGTCGCAGTTAACGTCGCTGCCGGAGCTACAGGTTGCGTTCGCCTTGGCTGTTAGCAAAGCTTGCCTTTTGTTTAGGGGGGAAACTCCAGCTTCTGTTCTTGTTTTATTTTAATTTCTTATTTGTTGCGCACTTAATTTGTTAAAATTATTTAACACATTGGAATTTAGCGAACATTTTGAGCGGCACCGCACGCCGTCTTTTCACTTTTGTTTTATTTTCTCTTCCCTGTACCTTTGTACCAGCTATATGTACAATATATAAATATATATTTATATCTTTTTTGCTTTGTTTTTTTCTTGCTATTTTTGTTAAACACGATTTTCGATTTTGATTTTTGGCAGACGCCGTTCCCGATGACGTCGTTTTCGATGCAGAGCTGTTTGTTGATTTCCGTCCGTTCAACGCAAAGTTCCCGATACAATTGAATTCTAGTTGGAGCCGAAGCCAAGGCAACAGTATTTAAGAGGCGACCAACGCTGTTAACTATAACAGACAGCGCTGCTCTTAAACGCTGCTGTGCTCAAATGAGCTGCTAACAGTTTTGTCCACTGTTAAACGTCACTTTGCACCTCTTGCTGCTCGCTCTTTTCATGTTAGCCGTCTGAGGTAATTTAACAGTGGACGTTTGCTCTCTTTCTTGTGATTAACACGGACGCTGCTGCTGCTGCTGCAGCTGCGGCTGCTCTCTCTTCTCCTCGTGCTGCGGGGGAGTGGCAGCTGTTCGTTGTGCCATTCCATTCAATTGCCATGCACAGCTGTTGCTTTTGCTTGTTGTACAGCTTCTCTTTTGTTATCTGATTTTCCACTCCATTGCCGCCAGCCCAACTCATGCAGGTAAACTGTTTGAACTGCTCAACAGTTGAATTAGCAATCGCTCGTTCGGCTCTTGCTCTGTCTGTGCCTCTGCGTTTCGCATGTGAAGACAAGCAATGCGCGCATGTGCAGCCCAGCTGCCTTTTTGTCCCAAATGCCATTAGTATTTTACGCATCTCGGTTTACTTCCGACCTGCACAATGCAAAATATAATGAACTTCTTTTTTCATTTAACACCAGGTAAACTAAATGAGAAACTGGATACATGTTTTTGTTTACTTTGGTTAAAAAGGGATAAGCGAAGGCAGTAGATATATGTACATATATATATATATATATATATATATATATATATATATATATATATATATTTTTTTTTTTTTTTATATATACATATATAATAATATTAAGATGGGGTAGAATTTTGTTTGAGGTTAATGATCCTCCTAACAGTACTTTGTTTATGTTGTGAAATAGAGGTTTTTGCAATGTTTTATTTTACATTATAAGGTATACTATACTCTAGACTCAGTCAACTTCTAAGAACATTGACCTACCATAAAGTTAGAGTCTAAAACAACAACAAAACAAAGCAACAATTTCTTGAACTTATCTATAAGCCAAGCATATTCTTGGTAAGTCTCAATCGTTGCTCCATCTGTCCGTCTGTCTTTCCACGTGCATGCGCCTGTTTGTCTGTCGATTTATAAGCTTTTAATATTTCCGATAAATATTTTTTTATTGCCTTGAACTAACTAACTAACCATATCAGCCATAAATTTTTGGGCATATCTAAGACATTTTTATAGCCTGAGTCATCAAATGTAGAGTGGCTTTAATTGTACATAGATAAGACCAAATTTTACTGAATGTCCAATTCCTGTAGTCATTGTAAGGAAATTAGGCAATATTTTCTGTAATCTGTAAGATTATAATATAGCTATATATATAATATATTGGTATATAAAATATTAGCTTCGTAAAAATATACATAAATACAAATTTTTAAATTATTAAATTTTTATATTTTTAAAATTTTTAAATATTAATAAAAAATAGTAATACAAAGTTAGGAATAAGTGAATAGAAAATAGAATAGAATTGCTTAAGATAAAAATTTAAGTGAATTAAATATTTAATTGAAATTAAATTAAATAATTAATAAAATAAATTAAATAAAAGAATAAAATAAAAATAATTATTTAAAATTTTTTAAACATCAGAATTTTTTTGCAAAATTTTTTTTTAATACGTACAGTTTTCAAACGGTACCCGAACGCTTCTGAAACTATTCTTTAGCTATTGTCATCAGAAATGTAGGATTCTAATGGTAAATTATAATTTGTAATATTTTTTAAAATCGATTCACTGCAAACAAGCAATCAAAACTTTCTATTTTGTATAAATCTATAATAGTATACATAAAAATATATATATATCATTGAAGTGAATATATATATAAACTTAATTCACACTTCAGTACTTCAGTAAAGACACTATATAATAAATTAATTTTGTAATTTATTTGAATAATCTGAACAATCGTGCGCTGGCACAGTTTCGATTTCTTGTTGTCAATTATTATTGATAACAACTGTTTTTATTAAAGCGAAATTGCCTTTAGTTTCTATGCAACGGGTTCGACTCCAATATTTATAAGTGGAGCTCAATAATGTAGAATTTATTGATGCGGGTATCTCACTCTCAATAGATAGAACACTGAGGAGCTTTCGTAATCTTTCATTATTGCAATTTGACATACTTTGTCGATTGTCAATTCTATTTCAGATTTATTCCATTTATTTTCCTTCTGTTTTTCCCATTTAAAGCCTTCGATTCTTAAGCCGCATTTAAACGAGTGGCCCTGGCCTGGTTTGAACAATCTGGCATTATTATTCCATTGAAAAGAAATGACCTCAGCTTTCTCGGGAGGGTGCATTGTGTGTGGCCCATTGAGGGTATTCCAAATCAATAATATCAATATGTAACGGCTCGGCCAGCTTTCAAAGAGCTTTTCACAAATATCGTTGGTTCTTGCACAAAATAAATAAAAGCTTCGCCAATCTAAACTTATTTTAAACGTGAAACTTTCAACTATTTTATAAGTAAATATATATAAATATTATTTTAAATATATTTTTTTTTAAATTCAAAATATTTATGTTTTTAAATATTTATTTATTAATTTTTTTTTTTATATATATATATACTATATATTTAATATATAAATATTGATATATATAAATATTTATTTGCATACGACATTGACTTGCTTCTGTATTTTTTCTCAGCTAATTTAAGTACATTAGAGCATGAATCAGCATGCACTTTGGACCCAAGAGACCATAAATTATTTCCCAAAAGTCACGCGAACAATTTGAAATATATAAATTTTGGATGACAGTAATATATATACAAATTTGTTGTCTTTTAACACAGACAAAAGGCATTTTGAAACAAAGTAATTCCGAAATTGATTATAGAATGATCACAACATGACAGCTATGATATATTAATGAGAAATTATAATTTTATCGATATGAAGTAGAAATTTTTTTTTTCAGTTTCCAACTGTATAACTGAAAAAATAAATGTTTTTAATGCAAGGAAATCTCAATTATAGGCGTCAAACCCATTTTATTTAAACCTTTCGCATGTGATTTCACAAAACGTGAAAAATTGTGAGAAAAGTTTAAAAAACTTATGATTTTCAAACATCTTCACATTCCAAATAAATCAGATATATATATATATACTGCTTACCAAATTTAGGAATTAAAAATTCCACAAAATTTAAGAAAACATCTATATATTCTTTACCATTGCTCTGTCAGGTGAGATCGATGATTTTATTAGAAAAATATTTCAGTGCAAAAACCTTCAGTGCAGACACATTAATATGATGATTAGATGATTTATAATTCATATTGCGCTTATCAATGGACGTGGGCGAATTCATGAGACGCAAAAACCGTTGCAGACATCGTATCACAGTTGCGATCCGAGTGGCGGATCTCAAGTGGCCAACGCATCCGCCTACTACTTGTATTGTTGTTGATATTGATCGCTAGACAAATCGAAAATATATAATATATATATATAGTATATATAAAGGAAGTTAATTGGACTTGCACTTGGAGTCATTAGATAAACTGTGGCTATTGGAGCATATGGCACGAGTTTCGCCTTGATCTAGACAGAGAATATATATTTCGGGTGATGAAATTACTCATGCGAAGGCAGACAAACAACAGCGGCGCGACCCCAGTCAACTCGCGCTGGCGATAAGCTGAAGCGGAGTAAACATTGTGCATATAGCGGTATTTATAACCCCAGACGCGCCATAATTATAATAATATTAATAATAATACTCTAAATATATATATGTATATATATATATATAATGAAGCGTTTCCGCATCTCAATCCCTAGGTGGCAACTAAGCAACATCTCCAACAGTTCACACACCTGATTATCAGGGATTATTATTGATATAATTGACACAGATTTGGATTTGTGTTTTATTTGGTGATCTCCTGCCCCAACATAATTAATATTAGGAATAATACGGGAACAGGTTTCGCCTGAACTAATTAAAATGACGTGTCCATTAGCCCCGACAACTTAATCTGCCCGTTTATCAGTCGCTCAAAGTTCATTGTCAAGGTGCATCGCTATAGATTGCTATAAACAATTTTGGTTTGGGTTTAATCAAACATCTGCGAGCTGAAGAGCTGCCAGGTTGGGCCCAATTATGATTTCCTAATCAGATATATGTACCAGTGATCATAACAACTATACTGATTACCTCGCGCTTGATATAATTTAAAGGTTGCTTCAAACAGCTGAAGCTACTTGTCACACCTGCCCAGCTATGAGGTATGCCTTATGGCCTTATCGTATGCCTTGTATTTTCGAAATCCCCGAATAGGCCCCTTTTAGGCGTATCACTAGGCAGTTGCCATAAAGACTAGAGCTACATGTGGCTTATGGAAAAGTTATGGGAACTGATTGATAGCTCAGATAGGCCCTAAACAGCTGCATCTTAATTTTCTGTGATTCACACAAGTAGCTCTATTCGTAAATTTATGAAATAATCCAGGGACTGATTAATGTCAAATTAAAAACGAATTTAGTTGCTGATAAAAATTGTATTTCTTTATAACAATGTTTTCTTCTTAAACATTTAAGCATAGTGATAAAGCTATGTTATAGCTTTTCTATATTTTAGTGTGCTGCAGTGGGGAGTGCTCGTCAATAAGATACTCTCCCTATGGATTTTTCAATTTCTCCCAATGGTTGTATTATTTGGGAATTGATTTTTGAAATTATTATTATTATTATTATTATATTGAAATATGAATCCTAAATTTATTTATCGTTCACGACTTTTATAGACTTCTAAAACTTCCACGTAGTATTACTTGAAACTTTTCCATTTATTTAACATGATTTCATGAAAATAAACGAATTTTTGATAATTTGAAATAAACTTGATAAGCGTGTGATATAGCTTTTGCTTTTGGGGGTTTAGAGATTGACGCTATCACATACAAGTTTAGATGGACAGATGAACCGACTTAGAATGGCTTAAGGATTAATGCTGTATGTGTGTATTTGATATTATTATTACTCTACAATAATATAAATACTCTATACTTTATAATATGCCTTATGGCGTTTCGCATTTTATATAGATTAGGACTAACCTGTTAAACTCAAATTGTATATAAAGTAAAAACTAAATAAAAATCCTTTCATTACCTATATCTCTCCCCTTTCCCTCTCGCTCTCTCTCTATCTATATCGTTATCTATGCCTCGCTCTCTCGATGTCCCTCTCGCTCAAGTGCTCTTTCTAAATGTCTCTCAAATTTTCACTTTCTTTCTATTTGTTCTATGTGTCTATGTCTCTACTTCTCTTCATATTTCTTCTTTTCACTGTCTCCCACTCCCTCCAGCCCTTTCTTTGTTCCACTCTCTCTGTCTCTCATTCTTTGTTCGTCCATCTCTGCTTGTTCCTCTTTCTCCCTTTATTCCATTCTCTCTCTCTTTTGCACTCTCTCCTTCCTTTCTTTCTGTGCCCCTTTGTTGATTTTTCTCATTGTTCCTCTCTGTCACGCTCTCTCTCTCTCTCTAATTGTTCCTTTTTCTCTCTCTTTTACATTCTTTCTCTCTCTTTACTCTTTCTCTCCCTGTTCCTCTGTCTTTGCTCCTCTCTTTCATTGTTCCTCTCTCTCTCACTGTTCCTCTCTCATTGTTCCTCTCTCACATCCTCTTTCTCCCTCACTGACATTCTACCTGTCTCTCTCCCTCTGTCTCTTATCATTATGTTTATTATTACGACTATCAATTTTTGTTATTCATTAATTATTAACTGATTCCTAAGGTCTACGTCTAGCCTAACCTAACAAGCCTGGATTCCCGGCCTGCTGATTACCCGATTTCCCATACTCATCTGCTAATTAGTCGACAGGGCGCTAACTAACTAAGTAAACATCTGATAAGGGGGAGGTAGTTTTGTGGAAATTACTTAATTCAGGAATCCGAAAGCTTCACTTCTATATTATAGCACACGTTGAATGAGTGCTTAGTTGAGCTTTAACTCGAATATGTATTTGGAATGAAATGAAGTATGGATGATTGAAACAAGACGATTAAGTTATCAGCATCGTAATAGGTAGTACACACAACACATTGTTTGTTTGTCCTAGGCAGTATTGAAAGTGGGTCTTCAGAAACACATATAGATCAATATATATAGACATATGCGAATAGATGTGGGCTCAAGTATATAAAAATAGATGCAAAGACCTTAAGCAGCGGACGGGCATAGCAGTTATTGATGATAATATTTATTTGAACTCTACTTTCTATGGAATTTGGACCTGATTTTAGCAGGCGACAAGCTTGACTCCGTCCTCAATTTCCTTACTGAGCTGCACGATCAAGTCCTCAAGAAGCTTTTCCTCCTCCTCATCCATATCGGGTAGGTCAAAACTCTTTTGTATTCCCTTCGGTCCCAGCAGCACGGGCGAGGCAAAGAACTGCGCCTCGGACACATCCGACTGCACATAGGCGCACTCGACGATGTTCTTCTCGTTGTTGATAGCCCTCAGCAGCGAGTTGACGAAGTGGGCAGCGGCATAGGCCATGGACAGAGTGGCGGAGCCCTTGCCCGCCTTTGCCTTGACCACCTCGGTGCCCGCATCTTGTATGCGGCTAATCAGCTCCGACTTCTCGGCCGTGTCGATCTCTAGTTTGGGTTCGCACTGTGACAGCAGCGGCAGTATAGTCTTGCCGGCATGACCGCCAATCACTGGAATGGTCACATTCTGCGGATTAATGCCCAACAGCTCGCCGATGAAGGTCTTTGAGCGCACCACATCCAGAGTAGTCACGCCGAACAGACGCTTCGGATCGTAGGCGTCCTCCTGCTTGAGAACCTCGGCCACAATCGGCACGATGGTGTTGACGGGGTTTGTGATGAAGGCCAGCAGTGCCGATGGGCAGGCTCTGCTGACAGCCTTCGCCACAGTGGAGGCCACGTCGGCATTAGCGTCCAGCAGCTGGCTGCGATCCATGCCCGGCTTGCGCGGCATTCCAGCTGGCACCACAACAATCGAGGCGCAATCCAGTGCCTCGACCAGCTGCTTTTTGCCGGCGTAGGAGCGCACGGTGGTCAATGTGCAGATGTGCGACAGATCGCAAGCAATGCCCTTCGTCTCGATATGGTCGTGCAGCGACAGCTCCGTCACCAGCGGATTCAGCTTCAGCATCAGCGACAGCGGCTGGCCAATGCCACCGGCAGCCCCAACAACGGCCACCTTCACGCCACGCCTGGAGCACAAGTCAAATTTCTGCTGGGCGCTCAGAGGCACCGCAGAGATATTTTTAAGCAACTTGAGAGACAACATAATGGATATTTCTGATATCTGCTTTAAATATGGAACGTTTCCAATTTCAATTTTCTTTTAACTTCAATTGAATCTCTTCGACTTTATACTCAGAAACTACTTGATTCCCTTTAGAGAAGTCAAAATAAAAATAAATAATTAAAAGGTAAAAACAAAACAATAAAATAAATGAAAATAAAAATTTATAAATACACATTTTTTTATTTTAAAATTTAAAATATTTATTTTTTTTTTTTAAGAGGTGTTTAATTTTAATTATTTAAAATTTTTTTTAAATTTAAATTGTTTTTCCAAGAAACTTTGCTTTCTTCACATGAGATCGTATGCTGATAAGCAGAACCGAAGACTTTGCTATTTGAGATTATTTTATTTTATTTTTTTTGGGTCTGTTTAGTTTGTATAGTTGTGATAAATCAAAAATATTAATAATCTTCGCAATTCACTATGAAAACAAAAATATGCAAAATTATTCCTTTGATGCTCTGCAAGTTATTGATGAAAAATAAATAGAAGCTTGAAATGAGAGTTAATAGAGTTATAATAATAATAAGATAAATAATAATAATAATAGCAATAATATTATATTTAATAATAAGTATTTATATATTAATTATAAGAAAAATAAAAATAATACTTTTAAGTATTTATATTAAAACATATAACTTTTATTTTTATTTATTTTATTTTTAAGTCCCTAGATTATGTAGTTGCCAAGATCTTAGACGTCCTGAGATCCTCATCCTGATCCTCATCATTATATATATTAGCTTATGAGGTTGCCCATGTCTGTCTTTCTCAGTTTATTACACACAAATTAACAAAATAATAATAATAAAAAAAATAAATAAAAATAAAAACCGAAAAATATATATTAAGTTTTATCTTCATTATTTTATTTATTTTAATTTATGTGCTCTGTTAATTTCATAAATTATTTGTTTAAAAATACTATAGACATATGCCGGAAAAAATGTGATATCTTTTAAAAGTTCGGAGCTAAATTACTAAGTTATTTCGGACTCTCTCTTATGATTTGCCCAAAAACATTTACCTATATTTGGACTTATTTCATAAAAAAAAAATATAAAAATCTCTTATATATATCATTATATTAGAATTTTAACTTGTAATTCTCAACTAGTTCAGACGAATATTTTTTCAGCTTGAATATTTTGATGATATATGTATATGATAGTTGGATATTCAACCAAGTAACCATTCCAGTAATAAATTGTAAATACGATCCACTCTAATTGAATTCACAATTTTATTATGAATTTGCGATAGAGATCTCAATAATGAATGCTAGTTCCTGGGATTTGGGGGCACGTAAATGCTTTGGGGGCAATCAATTTTCATTAGCTTGACGAGCGGCCCTGCAAGTAAATATATATAAGAAAATATACATATATATATATATGTATATATTATATTATATATATATATATATATATATATATATATTTTCCTTAGTTGCCCAGTTATTGATGGAAAGCAAACAGAATGAATCTATTGCGAAATTGACTTAATTTTGTGACGCATATTTTCTTGGGGGAATTTTTTTTTTATTATTATATAATCTTATTTATTGACTTATTAAAATTACATAGTTGCAAAATTGATTTAATTAATAGTCGGGGAACCCGACCAATGATATCATTTGGGGAAAAGTCTTCCAGTGGATATTTTTTAGAAATGAACTGATTGTAATGCATGGATTGGTTTCGATGGTAACTTTCGACACGGATTCCCCTTGGATGGATGCCAGCATCAGTTGTAGTAATCAGCAGGCGTCTATGCAATCGCTTATCAGCAACATGATGATGATGCTTCACCAATTGACTGCGACGACCCCAGCCTAGCATACTAGTTTCAGCATGCAAATGTGCATTGCATGTGTGTGTGTGTGTATGTGCGTGTGTGTGCGTGTGCGTGTGTTTATAGTATTTGTAATTTAATTTAATGAATGAGGAACTGCGTCAAGATTCCGCTGGTAGATTAGCTGCTCGCAGCCAGTTGCTCTTCCTAGTTGTTCTGCGCTAATTGCGCTGAACCGGAACTGCTGCTTTTAGCTGCATCCGCTTTGGTTTGGTCCTGTTCCAGATTGGAGTCCTTGATCACAGTCTTGGCGAATTGTATGCCCGACTGAATGCTCTGATCCAGCTCGGGCAGCAGATTCTCGAGCGCAATCTGCTCAGTCACATTCAACTCCGGCAGACCGAGATTCTCTTTGATGCCCTTGGGACCCAGCAGCAGCGGCGTGGCAAAGAACGGCAGCTCGGTGATTTCGGAGTCGACGTAGGCGCATTCGATCACGTTGTCCTCGTTGTTCAGGCCGCGTAGCAGAGCGTTGACAAAACGAGCCGTGGCAAAGGCCATCGAGAGGGTGGCGGAGCCTTGGCCATCCTTGGCTTCGATCACATCGTCACCCGCCTTTTGTATGCGCTCCGTCAGGCATTTCACGTCGTCCTCGTTGCCAGTGAACTGGGGCGAGCAGTTCGAGAAGATTGGCAATATGGTGCCGCTAGAGTGGCCACCGATAATCGGAATGTCCACCAAGGCTGGATTCATGTTCATGTAGTCCCCAACGAATGTCTTGGCGCGCACCACGTCCAGAGTTGTGATGCCAAACAGACGCTTCGGATTGTAGACTCCTTTGACCTTCAAGAATTCAGCCGCAATGGGCACCAACATGTTGACAGGATTCGTTGCCAAGGCGAGCAGTGCCTCGGGGCAGGAGATGCTCGCGGCACAGGCGACTGCCATAGCCACAGTGGCATTTGCGGCCAGCAGATCATCCCGCAGCATGTCCGGCTTACGGGGAACCCCAGCTGTTACGACGATCACGTTCGCATCTTGCAGTGCATCAATCAGTCCCTGCTGCTCCACACCCTCGAAGAACTCGATTTGGGTTGGAGTGCAAATGTGCGAGAGATCAGTGGCCACGCCCTTTGTGGCGGACAAGTCGTGCAGAACCAGCTCGTCGACCAACGGATTCTGTTTGAGCAGCAACGACAGCGGCTGACCAATAGCACCTCCGGCACCCACAACGGTCACCTTATAGTTGCGCTCGTCACGCCCATTGCGGTACCAGTTACTGTTCTTATGTATGGCTATTCCAGCTATGGGAGCCTTGACGCCCAACCTTAGACCCGCGTACACACAGCTCAGCATATTTGCTTATTATTTAGAATTTAAATTTTTTATTTTTTATTTTTCTGATTTTAGCACAATTTTGCTTTTGCCAGAAATGAAAATGTCCTAAGGATTTGTCAAGCCTCTCGTTTCTCTTTAGGCAATGTCAGAGAGACGCTGTAAAAGCTGTCATCGAGTTTGGTTTGATATATGTATGTACTTAAAATATATTTTGAATAATTTAAAGTAGAAATACGTATCAAAAATACATTAATTTCATAATATTTTTAAACAACAAAAGTATTTATTATAAATATTTATGTTGAATACTACGACTAACCAAACTACCTCATCATATCAATGCTTTTTTGAAGGCGCTGTTAAATACGGTAATTCTAATTCGCATGAATATGCATATGTACATACATACATACATATGTATATCTGAGCATCTCACACATACTCTTATGAGTATGCGTCTGTTTGCTCTATGCATGTGCGTGACTTGCAAAAATATTGTACAATTGGAGCACGTAAGTTAGAGCGAGACAAACCCATTGTCATGCAGCAAAGTGGATATTGCACAAGCTACACCATGCGTTATTTGCATGTGCATACACACACATGCACACACTCCATGTGTATGAGCGCAAGGCTGGCGGCAAATTTGTTTATTTTCGTTTTGAATTTGCTTCTTTTTCCGCAATACGCTGCATACAAAAGGCAATTAATATATAATTGAGTTGTATGTAAATATAAATAAAATACAATTTTATAAATATAATATTATTTAATTGAAATTCAGCGGAAAACACAGTTAAAGATTCGATTTTATTTAACCTTGACAGAATTTTATTAAAATGATTAAATATAGGGTATGCCACAGTCAATGTGGTTGATTTTAATTAATATTTGTTTTGTTTTGTAAATCACATTTTTTGGTCATTCACTTGAACTGCAACCAAGACTGAGAAAGAAAGAGAGAGAGAGTGAGAGAGTGACAGAAACAGAGAGAGGAAGGGAGAGGGATAGAGCGAGTGCGAGAGCGGGCAGAGAGGGTGAGAGTGAACAGGCGTGCCTTAATCTCAATGCTCGAATGCGATCTATAGAGCCGACCAATGCCCGATGTCGATGCTCCCGAATGGAGCCGATATTGTTGCCGAAGCACAGTTTCAAGGCATCGTGGGTGCGATGTTTGTTGATATAAAAAGTTAGGTGCTGTCGATGGGGACTTCCAGTTGCTGCCGGCTCTGCCATCAATTCGCATAGCAATAAAAATAATAAGAACAAATCAACTTCACCACGTCTAGTAGGCAAACGTTTCCACTTAGTATTAGAACGCAAACAGAATGGTTCAAAAAGTGAGTATATTAGCGATGCGGTTACTACAGACTGTGCGATGCTCTACTTATAGAGATTGTTGTATGTGTGATAAGAAGGCAAACCAACTGTAACCCTGAAGATAAGAATGTTGTGATATATATAATCTAAACCCAAACCACAAAACTAATATACCCCTTTCTGTTCTGGAAATTATTTATATAAAAGTCAAAAATCGGTTCTGCAAAACTAATGCAAGTGTTGAGTGTTTGAAGAGCCATATACAATGTATGCTATATTTAAAAATAATGATAGTTATATATTCTTGAGACTACAAAAGATATATTTAAAAAGAAAAAATAAAAATAAAATAATTTTTATTCAAATATAAATATAATTTGTGACTAATAGGAAAAGTGAAACTTAAAAAAAAAATTGTAGAAAAATAATAAACTGTCCTACGGCATTACCCGATCAATTTGACCTCTTTAAATAGGATAATCCTTCATAAAATTTCATTCGAATCCTCAATTTTTTCATTGTGGCTCATATGGATTCCGTTCATAGTTTCCTGTTTGAGCTGGTTTTATGAAACTTCAACCTGTGTGTGATATTAATTGTCGAACTAACTAGAACCAGATAGAATCGCCTGTCAACACTTTATACATATTTCATAATTCAAATTCATATTATATAGGGTCAATGTCTGCGACATGCACCAAAAAATTTCTAACTGTATCACATGATCGGGCGTCGCATTCGGATTTTTGCCAGCGGCTAATGATTAATCAAGTGCTTCGCTCTGATTTCCAGAGATTGGGGAACAAGCTGCTGTCGCTGCTGCTGCTGATCGCATTGCTCTCAACTTGCCAGTGCAGACCGTCCGAGGATGCGACAAGCCTGTCAAATGTGGACCCCAGCGACTATCCAGGCAACCTGCCACCTGAGACCATATTGAAGGTGCAGCAGTGCGAAAAGGACCAGACCACCATGGAGCTATGCATGCGCTGTGCCAAAGTCACCAAGTCGCATTTCATATATCCCATGTGCTGCAACAACGATGACGACATCAAGGTCTGGTGCCACAAGTACGTCTACTTCAACAACGAAGATGGCTATTGAGGGAGGGGAGATGGGGTTTGGTTTTAATGGCCCAGGTCTGGCGATCAGGTGATGATCACCTATATATCACCTAGCATACTTACTTGCCCAAATCCATTTGAAATTCCTTGCATCCTGCTATCCATGCGGGTCTATTGGCTGTGATATTTAAGGCAATATTAAAGTTTATACTTACCCAAAACTATTTTGTAACTAGAAATAAAACTATGAGACGATAAGGTGCATAAAAACATCAAAAATGATTTTGTTTTTTTTTTTTTAATATTATTTTCGTTTGGAAAGTGAACGTGTAAAGCATAAGCTTCGCTTATTTTAGGGTTATCAATTATTGGAAGAATCTGATTCCAGGTTTTTGATATAGATTATAAACAGGTGGGAAAATTCTTTTTATATTTTTCGTAATTCTAGTAATTTTGGGTTATAACCCATATATTCTACAATGAGTTAAATTTTTATTATTATATTCTAGAATCTTATTTTACTATTTTTATTACTATTTATAATATATGTTATATATATTATAAAAAAATTTTATTTTTATTTTTATATTTAGTTTTCATTATTATTATGATTTTGTATTATATTATTATTATTATAATATATATTATATATATTTTTTTAAATTTTAATTTAAATTTTATATTTAGTTTTCATTATTATTATGATTTTGTATTATATTATTATTATTATAATATATATTATATATATTTTTTTAAATTTTAATTTAAATTTTATATTTAGTTTTTAATCAAATATTATTAGTTTTTTGTTGTTCATTTTTCTTTCTCAACTAAAATCTTTGCAGTCGGGCGCTACCGACTGTAGAACATTCATTCACCTCCCCCAACTGATATATATAGATATATATATATATATAGTTTTTAGGAAATCCAACGAACCCAAAGCGTATATATATCCGCCATATCGCTTTGATCTTGGGTGGCCAACATGAGCATATATTCCAAAGTTCAAGTGTCTGGCTTCAATAGTAGAAACGTTAAGACGGAATGACATTACTAAAAACCAATATACTCATTTCACTTATGTGAATGAGTATTCATATATTAATCTTAATATTTGTTTTCAAACTATTGTGTTTATCACTACATTTTTCCATGAGCACATTTATATGACAATAGAGATATAATAATCATATACTATTGATAATTGATATTGATTAAGATTTTGGTTGGTAACGGAATAGTATGAAGAATATAGTGATCAAATACTTTGGTCTCAAATAGCCCAAGTTCGTATTCCAAATATGTGAACTAGACCCAAATTAATGAAATCAAATGACAAATAATAGTAGTAGTAACTACAGCCGACACATGACTCCCATCTCGTGATGGCTCTCATGTGCCTCAACCACTATGATTCACATGAATGAGATATTTATTCAATCATTCAATTACGAGCAAATGGAATTTTGGCAAAACAAATTCGATTCAAATGCCTCAAAATATAATTAATAAAATCTAGTAGGAGACTAGATCTGCTGCACACACATGACTTTCATCTCGTGATCTCCCCCATCTGGGTCTTATGAGTAAACCCATTTATCCCATCATTCAATAACAAACGCATAAAAGTAATAAGGAATAAAATACACTTGAAAAAATTATATTTTTATATATTTTTTTTATTATGCAAAATTTCTTTGTTTAATATTTTTCAAAAACTTTATAATGATTACAGATGTATTCGTTAAATGAATATTTAGAATCGAATTGAAATCATAACTGAGTTGCCTTCACGAATAGTTGCAGAAGAAGCACAAATAAAAAGTTATTAAATATGTACATCGGTTAGGCATTATATATATATATATATATATATATATATGCCTAATCCGATTTAGCTTAACGACAAATACTATATTACAGTTCATGCTGTTGATCATTTTTTTTTGTTTTTTTTTTTTTAGTTTTGGTTTTTAGGTTTTTTTTTTGATATGGCAAACAAATTTGGAGCAAAATCAAAAAAATGCACAATCCGTTCGTACGGCTTTCAAAGCGGCCGTCCCGACTTGATCGAACTTGCACTAGTTTACAACACCACGTGATTTGTAACTGTACGACATATAAATGTATATAACAAACAATGTTTCAAAAAGAAACGCTATATATATATATATATATATATATATATATATATATATATATAAATATATATACATATGTATATATATATATATATATATATATATTTAGTCACTCGATCGACTACCATTAGATCGGTTCATTGTGATCAAACAATTGTTAGCTCAGTTGTTGCTGTTGTTGTAGTACTCGTTGCTGTTATTATTGTTGTTGTAGTACTAGTTGTTGTTGTTGTTGTTGTGGCTGTGTCTCTCGTTGACTGAAAGCAACATTTAAATATAAAGTCGCGTGAAGAGTTCAACTTACCAGAATTCAAGCACGCTATTTAGAATATTATTTGATTATTTAGTTTAACGCAACAAAATGAATTGTTATCACTGCTTTAAAGCGGTGACAGTGACAGGGACACCGACACCGACACCGACTGCCTCTGGCGGTGAGGCACGTGTCAAATGCAGGTAGGAACAGTCCGAGTCCTCGCAGCGACCCATCAGCTCAAAGGGGCAGATGGTGGCATTCACATTCAGCTGGCTGAAACCAGTAGACCAAGAGGCAATCAAATCCATTTTGATTTCAAATACTTTCAAGGGATTCACACACCTGTTGTAGTTGCGGGACATGGGCGTCCGATACTCGCTGAGGAGCGACTTCTTGACGGGCGGTTCGTACAGCTGCCGCATATAGCCGCCAGTGTAGGGCGGCGCATTGGGGACCTCTTCCCGGACCATGTCTCCTGGTGCAATCTGCAAATAAACTCAACCTAATTGTTAGTATGGGTTAGCGCAGTTAGCGGTCACAAACACTTGGCGGATTGAGACAAGTTCTTAAAATAATGTTTTGGAAGCAATAGAAGAATATCTTAAATCCACGCACATCAAAGTCAAGCCGTTTCGCTAGAATTGCTGCCGCATCTTCCGCTGGCTGAATCGGCTCAGATGATATCGCTGGCTGTGCCTCGGCCTCCGTCTCTGCCTCTGTGTCGGACTTCTGTTTCGCATCTTCAACGGCCGGTGGACTATTGCAGCGGTGTGGAGGTTGTTCGGTTGGCTTCTCCTGACTAGTTACAGGCTGAACTTCAGCCACTGCCGGCGAGGTTGGCTCTGGCTGCGCCACCGTCTTGCAGACATCATCGTATTTGACTATCGAATTGTACAAACGAATCTCTTTGGTCAGCTCTATGGACTTGCGCGTAATGTCCGCCTTGGCCGGATCCAGCAACCTGTAAATAAATTCAACTATAGCACAACTGCAATACATTGGAATTGCCGCGTCCGTTTTGGCAGATTCCGGCGATCCCACGATATATGTTGGCCCCTTTTGCGTTGTGGTCCACAGCAACTACGGCTACTGATGTTGCTGTTGTTGTAGTACCTGTAGTCGGCGCCCAGCAGGCCATTGCCCAGGTCCATGGCGGCGTTGCGTAGCTTGTTGCGCTTCTGCTTAAGCGATATAATAATCTCATGACTGGCCTGTATCTCAGGCTGTATACGGGCCAGCTTCGACTCCTCCAGCTTGACGGCCTGCTTCACGGCCTGCATCTCGGCGTACAGCTCTTTCAGGCGTTGCGAGTGCCGCAACCTTTCGATCTTTGACATTTTCGCCTGCTCCACCATATGCAGCGACTTGTCCAGGTTGGCTATCATGCTGCCCCTATGAATGGGAATGATTCAGATACTTTAGTTTCATTTTTCCCTCATTTTGCAGCTGCGTAAATACCCGATCTTTTGAAATGAACTCTCGAATGCCTTCAGTCGACTCTCCTTGGACGGCTGCGTTGCCTTGACTGCTGCAGTTGAAGTGCTTGGCAAATCCGTGACGACTGCAACTGGAGCAGCGTTAACTGTTGCCTTCTTGAGCGGTTTGCTGGCAACGACTGCGACTGTTTTTGTCTTTGCTACTGCAATATTCTCCTTGATAGCAATGGAAGACTCCTTAACTACTGCAACGGCCGTCACTTGGCCGTTGGTTGCTTTAGCGACTCCGTTCTTCTTCTTCTCCAGTAACTGCATTCGCTCAATCAGTCGGAGATATTCCCTTTGCGATGCCACCGGCAAGTGGCGCACAGCCTAGAAGCAGAAGAAGAGCAATTAGTTTAGTCTAAACTATAGATAGAGTATAGACATATATATATCAAGCTCAGAGAGGAATCACATCATAACAATTCATAGCAAATTCAAAATTTAATGACATATTTGATGTTTATCTATACTACTTGAAGCTGGTTCTAACTGAGCGAGCACAAGGTCAGCATGGACCCATTCATATTAATCATCATTCGCCTCAGCTCGCTTATGCGTTTGGGCTATAAAACAAATTGATCAATTCTGCAAGACGATGAACCTAGGCTGCAGAGCTGAAAAGTTTCGTTTCGACTGCGATAGACTTGGATTACGATTAGAGTCTTTATCTCATACATTACGAAATTTTCATAATATTTATGCTATATTGGATTACTTCAAGAGATTTGATTCGAGAAAACAAAAATTTCTAAACTGCTTTTTCGTAGCTCTTGCCTCACCTTTATTTCCTAACTTTAAATGGGCATACCCTATACTATATGTCTATAACCATTAAAACCTCCACTTATTTTATGCTATCTTTAATTATTATGTTTCAGTATTGACTGAGTTTGAACTGAATTGTTTCAAATTAGGATTTAGACCTCATCTAAACCGAGTTCTCCTAAATTCTCCTTTACCTTTCTTGGGTATACTCTTTTATATATTCATAAACATTTATATTCCAACCTAACTGTTGGATTATCATCTGTCTAACCCAAGAGATTCGATTTGAGACTCTACGAATTCTTAAAATATGAGATTTTTCCTAGTTCTTCCTTTAGCTTCCGTTCTTTACTCTAAATAGAAATACCCTGTATATTTCTATATATATATTCAATAGCAATTAAATTACAATCCAATTGATGCTATTTTGCATTACCCCTGGAGATTATATGTTTACCCCTAAAGATTCGATTCAAGACCCTGCGAATTGGTTCAAAAACTGATTTTTCCTACACTCTCCTATATATTCCGTCCTTTATCCTTAATGAGAAAATTACCTGTATATTCTTAATGAAACTTAATGAATTTCGGATACTTACCACCGGCGTTGGCTTAGCTTTTGGTGGAGCCGCAGGCGTTTGCTCCACCGTTTTGGTAGTTTCCGCCGTAGACTTAACCGTCTTTGGTGTTGGTTTGGCGCTGGCCTCAGTGGGCAGCGCTGTGGGCACCTTGGAGCGCGCCTGCTTCAGAAAGTCATCCAGTTTCTTTTCAAAGTACTCGTTGATGACAGTGCGGCGCAGATTGGATTGGTTGCTGGATGCAGCCGATTCTAGGATCTCTGAGTTGGGTGTGTTCGATCGAGTTGTGGAGCTGCTGGCACTGTCCATGGCCTGGCTGAAGGGACTCGCATAGCTGCTGTAGGCGTAGCAGCTTCTCAGCTCGAGCTCATCATCGCTGCCAGCCGAAGACTCCGCCAGGGCGATGACCAGCTTGTTCACCTTGATGCTAGCCGGATCGAGTGTTGTTATCAGTCGGGTGGAGCTGCTGCTGTTCTTGCTGTGCAGCGGCGCCACTGGCTCCTTGACCAGCAGCGTTGACGGACGCTTGGCAGCGGTTGCTTGCTCCACCAGCTTTGAGATCTTGCGCTTGGGCGCGGTCTTCTTGTTGATCACCTTGTTCGGCTTTACGATCTTGATTATGCTCGTCGGGGGGATGATGGAAGGGGTAGGTTTCTTAGCTGGAAGTTCTATATTAACTGGTGGAGTTGGCGGGAGCTCGGGCTGGCCCACAGGGGCAGGCGCAGGCACAGGCAGGGGCACGGGCAAAGCTTTAGGCTCTTCTTCAGGCTGAGGGGAAGGTGGTGAACACACTGGAACAGGTTGCTGTTCGTCATCATTTTGCGGCCTTGGCTCGAGGAGCACCTCCGATTGACTCACATCCGGCGAAGATTGCAAAGGGGAGGCTTTGAAGCGGCGTACGGCATTCTTAAGGATCTCTGGACTCTCGGTCTTCTTTTTGGATGCAATGCTAGAGAGCAACAGCTGACGCAACTCCTCGGGATCGTCGGAGTCATGCGCCACAACCTCATTCGCTACATTAGCTGGCAGATGCAATTTATCAGGGGGAATCATTAGATCCCCGGCGGGTTTCAGCTTGGACAGCAGCATGGCACGCAAGGCGCCCGCCTCGTCATCGCTGGATTCGTGTTGGAATGGACGTGAAGTCTGCGTTTGCGTCTGTGAATTGTCCATGGATATGGATTGGATGTCGCTGAGGCAACCCTGTTGCGAGTTCCGTTCACTCAGGTGCAGAGCATCCCTGGCATCGTCATCCTCTAGCTGCACGTGCGGAATGTGAAATGAAGGCGGTGGTGGTGGCACCTCGTCATCATAATCCTCGAACTGCTTCTCCTTTGGCAGCACTGGCTGCAGCTCCTCCTCATCATTATCATCGTCGATCACAATGGGCATTGAAACGGGTCGCAAGGGACTGATGCTGGGCATGAAGCAGCGCCAACTACCGCCGGCTCTGTTAATCGGCGACTGCCAGTTGTGGTTCCACTGTTTGCTCTCCTCCTCGCTGTCCGTCTGCGCCAGATCCATGTCCACGGGCTCCGTCTGTGGCGGGCTATATGCAACGCGTTCCGGCGAAGCAGCCGGACTAATCTCCATGAGATCATCGATATCATCGCACTCATTGTTGTTCGTCGGCTGATGCACCCGATTGATCATGTCGGTGGGCGAGTAGGCGCGCTCCGCGTCCCGCTTCTTGCGCGCCATGTGCTTCTTCAATATAGCTGACTTGAGGGCAATAAGACGCAGCTTGAGCTCCGGCTGCTCCTCAGCGAGCGACGGTTGCGGCTGCAGCTGAGATTGCTGTTGTTGCTTGTCGTCCTCCTCATCCTCTGCATCCTCTCTAGATTTGCGTGGCTGACTGTAGCCGCCGAATGAGTTTGCCAACAATTTATCCTGCGCCTTGAGTTTAGGACTTGGCGACTTGCGCATGCGGCACTGCAGCCGCTCCCTGAGACTGTGCTTGGGCTTGATGTCATGTTTACCATCGCGAGCCAGAGCCATGCGCAGCTTGTTCCGGCTAAGCTTCAGTCGATCCTCGTGCTCATTCTCATTCTCGGTCTCCACATTCATATCATACTCACAGATCTCATCCTCCGTCACGCTGTCCAGCGAATCGAGCAGAATTGTCGCCGGCTGATGATGATTCGCTGCAGTCTTTGACTGTGAGTGCTGGCAACATTGATTGCTGTGATGGTCGTGACGTTTCTTTCGACGCACATGTTGTGTGTGGGTGCGACTCACGAACGGATTGCGTCGGTACATCTGGCCATGCCTTCGGCTCTCACTCCTTTTCATTCGGTGCTTACGATATTTCTTTGGCATCTCATACTCCTCCTCCGATAGGCTGGACACATCGGAGAGAACACTAATTGGTGAAAAATGCTGATACTGAGAAAATCTCTCAATTCCCGGAGGCCTCTGATAATCTGGAATAATGCGGAATTGTTGTAATATATATATATATATATGTATATATAAATAATTATGGATAACAAAGGCAACGCCATCTCTCTAAGTCATATACATAAGTATGTATATATATATTACATGTGAGACATACATAGATACAACCAGTTGGCAACCAACGCAAGATTGAGCTTCAAAAAAGCCAGATCAACGTATAAAAAATGCCAGAAATAGCTAGGAAACAATCAAAATAGCTCTAATTAATTCCCGCCAGCCGTAGTTAGTTGTGTCTGCAAAACCACAGAACTGACGGGAAAATAGCTAAATTTGCAACACTAAGAACAACTCCTCACAGGCACACACACACACACACACAAACAGCGATATGCGAATTAGATTTCCTTTCCATAAGCGCAAGGTCACTTTACGCACACAGACACAGAGCAACAGTCATACTCACACATACATACACACATGTTGCTTCACGTTCACCTCACTTACTATATTGATTGGCCAGATTGGCGGAGAGCATATCCATCTTTTCGATATCTTTGCTCTTGTCCTCCAGCTGCTGTATGCGGGCCCGTAACTTGAATTCCTCATCTTCCGAAGATATTATCATCTCGAACTCATCAACTATTTCGCCCTCCTCACGATCCTCCTCGGCGCCATTTCCATTACTTTCCATCACTTCGGGCTCGACTACTTCCGTGGCTTGTGCGGACTTCATTGCGCTGCAGCCGTTTAATTGTTGATCTGTCGTATAGCTCTGCATGGCGCAGACAACCATTTTTAAAAAGCTTTACACAATTTTACTTATTTTATGCAGATTGAACACTTTTACAGCTGAGAAAAGAATGAACAAAGTACGTGTGTGTGTATATACTTTACTTGAAGAAGAGGAAGAGCGCATTGGCAAAACAGAGATGTTACTTAACATAACAGAGATCCAATAAAATGATTAACAGTGATAACACTGAATTTCTGCTATCAAGTGTTTAATAAGAACAAATATTTTAATATAGTTAAATCTACTAGCGAAGAATTTTATATGAAGAGAAATACAACGATAGTTATTTTATTTACTAAATATTTAAAAATATTTATGCTGACAGTATATTAGAATCTGCGCACAGTGCCAAAACGATACACAAGGAAAGTATATTTCTTGTCTACAATAAAAAATTAAATATCTGTTTTTTTTTTATTTTCATAAACTTTTTCAGTCAATAATCTTATTTATGAATGTTTTGTTTATAATTTATTTAATTTAGTTTAGAACTGCCACTGTTTGACAGTGTTGTAAAAGATACGAAAGCGCCCTCTAGTTGTCGAAATGGAAACTAAAAATTACAGTTCAATGTTGAATTTGACACTTCCGCTCTTTTCTACCCAACTCGCGGAGCAAAATGCAGCAAAAGGTATTTGTGGCTGTGAAAAATGTGCGAAATGTCGTCAACTAACAACAAAAAATGTTGCAATTATTTATATTTTTAGCGCAGAGAACCCGTGCAGGCCGTTCAAGTCTTCGGACGCAAGGTGTGTGTAAAATAAACTAAATAAAACATAAAATTTATGGCACGTGTGACCGTCAATAAAACCGACGCGCGTTGCAGAGGTTATGTTTGTGTGATGAATTCGGTTAACTAGCAGTTAATAATTGTAATTGACTTAATTTGCAATTCTATTGCAGAAAACCGCCACTGCCGTAGCTTACTGCAAGCGTGGCAGCGGCCTCTTGAAGGTGAATGGACGCCCTCTGGACCAGATTGAGCCCAAAGTGCTGCAATACAAATTGCAGGAGCCTCTGCTCTTGCTCGGCAAGGTAAGTGCCTTTAGGCTGAGATACTATCATAAATTTGTAGAGATCATAAAATGATGATAACAATTATCCCGAACTTGAAGACCAATGAGAATATAATTTGTACTGATTAAAATAAGATTAAAATTCCTTAAATGAATATTTTAAGCAAATATTTAATTAATTGAAACATTGTTTGCCTTGCAGGAGAAGTTCGCTGGTGTTGACATCCGCGTGCGCGTCAGCGGTGGTGGTCATGTCGCCCAGATCTATGCCATCCGTCAGGCTATTTCCAAGGCCCTGGTTGCCTTCTATCAGAAATGTGAGTATTTACCGGGAAGTGTGTTCGCCTCAATAAAGTTTTTGCTTGCGAGAAATTTCTCTTTCATGCAAATGATGAATGGGGCTAGAGCAAACACCATTATGAGCACATACCAACCAAGCTGCATGCAAATTTCTAGCACAGATTGGGTGATGCAGCAGAAACATTCAATTACTTAAGTTAAAGTCACCTTCTACCAGATTTTTGTTGGATCAGATTGCCAGAACCAGTGAAAGAATAGTGCAAGGAAGATTAAATGAATGTGGCAATCAAAGCGAGTGATTTGCAAACATTGCAATTGCTATTTGAGGCTACATCGACACATAAAATAATACCTCAGAGTTTATGGAATTTAATTAAAAGCAAATTAACTAATTTCTTTCTTTCTTTGTTTGCAGACGTCGATGAGGCCTCGAAGAAGGAAATCAAGGACATCCTTGTCCAATACGACAGAACCCTGCTGGTAGGCGATCCACGTCGCTGCGAGCCCAAGAAGTTCGGCGGTCCAGGCGCCCGTGCCCGTTACCAGAAGTCGTACCGTTAAGCTTTCTGCTGCTTTTCAAATTGGATTAGATATTTTGTACAAGTTGCGCGCCTCTTCGCTTCAATACGGAGAAGCATGTGAATAAAAACGGAATAATTAACTTTATGTGGCTTAAACTGTGAAGTTTTTGGGGGTGGACATGAAGAAGGGACTAAATATCTTAAAAGAAAATTTTAAAACAGATAACAAATAGAAGAATTTAATAAAATATAAATTAATTCTATCATTACTTTAGAAAGTTGCTATTTTAAAAGAAACTAATTCGATAAATCTAATTGAATAGTTAAGTAGTTAAACAACAAATATATCGAAAAATGTATTTAAAAAATGGTATAAAACAGTTGAATCAAAAAGCTCGAATTTAATGTCTTTAAAAGAAACATGCGATAAATCGCACGAATATCGATTATTATATGACTAGCAATACATCGTTTGCTATCGATATTTCGTATGTCTCTCCCATCTTTAGCGTCAGCATCGCGATTCTGAAAAACGGCGGCTAAACGCCGTTGAATGTTTGTATGGAAAGCAGAGACGAGTTTAATAATAGTTGATATTAAAGAGTATAAATCATGTATGTGAAGAAGTTAGTGCTTGACGGCTTCAAGTCCTATGGCAGGCGCACAGAAATCGAAGGATTCGATCGTGAGTTTACGGCAATTACAGGTCTAAACGGATCAGGCAAATCAAATGTTTTGGACTCGATCTGTTTTGTGCTGGGCATTAGCAATTTGCAAAATGTAAATATAACTTAATACTATAAAAATTGATATCACTATTAATAGATTTATAACTTAGGTGCGTGCATCGGCGCTGCAGGACCTGGTCTACAAGAACGGCCAAGCGGGCATCACGAAGGCAACGGTCACAATTGTCTTTGATAATACGAACGCGCAGCAGTGTCCGCCGGGCTATGAGAAGTGTCGCGAGATCTCAGTGACGCGCCAGGTGGTTGTCGGTGGCAAGAATAAGTTTCTGATCAATGGCAAGCTGGTGCAGAACAAGAAAGTTCAGGACTTCTTCTGCTCCATGCAGTTAAACGTGAACAATCCAAATTTCTTGATTATGCAGGGCAAGATTCAACAAGTGCTCAACATGAAGCCCAAGGAGGTAAGCCAAAATACTATTTGTGTATATCAGATGTTGTTTTATCTATCTCTCATACTCCATAGGTGCTGTCCATGGTCGAGGAAGCGGCTGGAACTAGCCTGTACAAGACGAAGCGCGATGCGACCAAGACCCTTATTGAGAAGAAGGAGGGCAAGTTGCGGGAAACCTCGGCACTGCTGGAGGAGGAAGTCTTGCCCAAGCTGGACAAGCTGCGCAAGGAACGCACCGCCTATCAGGAGTACCAGAAGACGTGTCGCGACATCGAGTTCCTCACGCACATTCACATCTCGGCCAGATATCTGAAGCTGTGCGATGCCCTCCAGTCCGTGGAGGCCAGCGAGCAGAAGATAGAGACGCGCATTGCCAACTGTCGCGAATCTCACGTCAAGAATCTGGAGGAAGTGGAGCGCATTGAGGTGAAGGTCCAGGAAATACAAGCAAAGATAGATGCCGAAATGGGCGGAAGCCTGAAATCCTTGGAGGCACAACTGACGGCGAAGCGTGCAGCCGAGGCAACAGCTTCGGGCAGTCTTAAGGCTGCCAAAGGCACAATCGAACAGGATCAGAAGAAGATCCTCATGGCCAGCAAGAATATTGCAGAAGACGAGCGCGCGCTGCTCAAGAAACAGGAGGCCATGTCTCACGTCCAGGGCGAGTTTCAGAGTCTCAAGGATGCCGATGCAGCTGACGCCAAGGCCTACGAGGATGCGCAGCGTAAATTCGAAGCCGTCTCCCAGGGTCTGTCCACCAATGAAGATGGACAAGCCTGTACGCTGCAGGAACAGCTCATTGGCAAGTTTTCTATAACTGATCAATATTATATGTTGGCTAATCTAACTCTTTCTATAGCTGCCAAGCAGCAGTTGAGCGAGGCACAGACAACGATAAAAACTTCCGAAATGGAGCTGCGCCACACGCGTAGCCTGCTCAATCAGAAGCAGGGCGAGACGCAGACGAACGACGCCGCCTATACCAAGGACAAGCAACTGCTCGATCAGCTCGAGGTGGAGATCAAGAGCTTGGAGCGCCAGCTGCAGGGTCTCGACTACGAGGGCGGCGAGTTCGAGCAGCTGAAGGAGCGCAGGCAACTGTTGCATAGTCAAGTGCGCGATCTGAAGCGCGACTTGGATCGTCGCAGCGGCTCCCGCTACGAGCTGCAATACACCGATCCAGAGCCAAATTTTGACCGGCACAAAGTGCGTGGCATGGTGGGCAAATTGTTTCGGGTTTGCGACATGCAGAACTCAATGGCCCTGATGATGGCAGCTGGTGGACACGTGAGTGGAATGAGATAAAATGAATGAGCTCTTGACTAATACTATATATTTACAGTTATATAGCTTTGTCACGGACGATGATGTGACGAGCAAGAAGATCTTGCAGAAGGGCAATTTGCAACGTCGCGTCACACTGATCCCAATCAACAAGATCAAGTCGTATCCGCTGAACCCAAAAGTTATTGAATATGCGAAAGCCACTGTAAGATCATGATAAGATAACTATTATATAATTGTATTATATAGAATCATGTATAGAGAGAGATTTCTATTAATTTTTATTTTTAAGTGATGCAATTTGGACTAGTTTAGTTTAGTGATAGGTAGATAATTAGAAATAGATTGATAACTAGATATCCTGTAAATTCTATGCTTTATATATATGGAAATTATAGAAGAGATTATCATGTATATTATAGAACCTTTTATTATATACTTATATTATTATATATATCATGTATCATATATTAATTTATTAACTTTACTTATGTTATGGATTGAGCCATGTCATAGTTAGATAATTTGTATATATAACTTGCTTGCTGATAGAACTATTTTATATAAAATTATATTTATAAGGAGATAACCAGATATGGTAAAATCTTTTTCATATATTTTTATTATATTATATATTATATTATACATATTTCTTTATACTTCTAGTATGGCAGAGACAATGTGGAATGGGCCATGTCGTTAATTGAATTCGACAAATACTTTGATCCGGTCATGAAATTTGCATTTGGTGGCACGCTCATTTGCAAGGATTTGGATGTGGCCAAAGGAGTAAGAGCTAAATCTTGAGTCAATCTAATTGCTTACTAATAATTATGTGTGCCCTTAGCTAAGCTCTGATAAGAACATTGGAGCGCGCTGTGTGACACTAGAAGGTGATGTGGTGGACTCGAATGGCACCTTGTCTGGTGGCTCAGCGCCCAAAGGTGCGAATATCCTGGAGGAATTGAATTCGATAAGAAATTTGGAAAAGGAAGTTAAGCAAAAGATGAATGAGCTAACTCAGGTGGAGCAGCAATTGAGGTAGGCATTGTGATCTAATATAATCGCAGATATATCTCATATATATATGTATATCTTGTTCCCATTTATAGCGCCATTGAGAACGTTGCACATAGGCACAATAAGCTAAAGGAGGCACTGGAGCTGCGTCAGCACGAGTACTCCATGTGCAAGAGCCGTTTGGCGCATACCGCATTCCAGCAGAATCAAGAGGAAATCGAGGAAATGAAGGAAAAGGTGAAAAGCTTGGAGCAGCAGAATGCGGAGGCACGCGAAAAGCAAAAGAGCTCACAGGCCAAAGTCAAGGATGTGGAGGCCAAGTTATCCGATGCGAAGGGCTATCGCGAACGCGAACTGAAGGCGGTCAACAACGAAATGAAGTTGACGAAGCAGCGGGCCGAGAAGTCGCGTGCGAACTGGAAGAAGCGTGAACAGGAATTCGAAACGTTGCAGCTGGAAATTACCGAGCTGCAGAAGAGCATTGACCAGGCCAAGCAGCAGCACCAAGAGATGGTGGACAACCTGGACAAGTACAAGGCCGAACTGGATGCACTGCAGCAGAACAGCTCGTCGGCAGCCACAGAAGTCGCCGAGCTGGAGCGGGCAATCAAGAAGCAGAAGGATAGTCTGCATGCACAGAATAAGGAAATGCGTTCGCTCCTGGACAAAAAGGATAAAATGCTGAAGCACAATCAGGAGCTGCAGCTGGAGATCAAGAAGAAGGAGAACGAAAAGAGCAAAATAAGTGGAGAGGCAAAGGATGCCAAGAAACGCATGGATGCGCTAGAGATTAAGTACACATGGATTCCTGAGGAGAAGCATTGCTTTGGCATGAAGAACACACGCTACGACTACAGCAAAGAGGATCCTGTCGAGGCCGGCAACAAGCTGGTCAAGATGCAAGAGAAAAAGGAGAAAATGGAACGCACGCTCAACATGAATGCCATGCAGACGTTGGAGCGCGAGGAGGAGAACTACAATGAGACAGTGCGACGTCGTCAAATCGTTGCGCTGGACAAAGAGAAGATTAAGAAGATCATTGTCAAAATGGATGAGGAGGAACAGGACCAGGTGAAACACGCCTGGGAGGCGGTAACCAAGAACTTTAGCGGAATATTTAGCACACTGCTGCCGGGTGCCCAAGCCCTGCTCAATCCTGTCAAGACAAATGGAGTGCTGAGTGGCCTGGAGATCAAAGTCGGCTTCAATGGCGTCTTCAAGGAGAGCCTGGGCGAGCTGTCTGGTGGCCAGAAGTCATTGGTGGCTCTATCGCTCGTCTTGGCCATGCTCAAATTCTCTCCAGCTCCGCTCTACATTCTCGACGAGGTGGATGCTGCTCTAGACATGTCGCACACACAAAACATTGGCAGCATGCTGAAGCAACATTTCAGGGACTCGCAGTTTCTCATCGTCTCCCTCAAGGATGGCCTCTTCAATCACGCCAATGTTCTGTTTCGCACTCAATTCTTGGAGGGTGTCTCGACCATTACGCGTACTGTTGGCCGAGCTGTTGCTAAGCGCTAAATATATATACATGTCTATATATATATATATATATATATATACGTATTCTCGTTCGAGTCATATCATATCATCCATATATATTTTTTATATTCTCAAACTACTTTTAGTTTGAAGAAAAGCATTTTCCATTATGTTTATAACTTTATTCTTATAACTATTTTCTTAGCAGATAAGAAATAAAGATTAATGTGGATTTAAGAATATTCTATATTTTTGTAATTTCTAAAATATAATAATATTTAATAACAATAATTGTTTGTTCTATAAATTCTGGAAATTTGGCGGGAAAATAATGTTAAACAAATTTAATTTAGGCGTTAATTCAATTTTCTTTTAATATACAAAATTTTGAGGGATAAATAAATAAATTATTTTTAAATTTTATGTTTAATTAAACAAAATTGTATAATATATTATATTGTATATAGTATATTATTATGTATAATATATTATTATTATTTATTTATTTAACCAATACAACTAAAAATGCAACAATTACAAATTACATAGTCCATTCATTCAACATTTTTAATTTAATTATAACCACTTGTATTTCAAATTATAATTCTATAGCTTCGTTAACTGTTACAGTGATTATTAACCTAACATGAAATGCAAAATAGCTCTGTTAAAACCCTTAACAGGCTGACAGTCAATTTCCAATTGGGCTGGCTGGCTGGCACAAACGTCAAAGTGACGTTTGGTCACAGCGACAAAGAGAACGACACTGACAGTCGCTAGCTGGTAGGTTGCCTGCGCAGTAGCGAGACAGAGACAGAACGTTGGTGAGACCGTCAACGAGACGAACGCACAGCGCAAACCCATACAGCCGCACACACAGACAGCAACAATACACACACACAAGCACACACAGTCAGCCAAGCGACAGAGTAGCGACTACGACAATGTTGGAGGAGTGCAGCTGTGAAAAATTAAACAAAAGTGCAAAATTTGATTGTTAAATAGTCAACGGCAGCGGAAACAAAACACTCAACATTTCCAGCCAACGCAGATTCTTAAAGAAGCTCGTCAACATGGTAAGAAAGGCAAACGAGCGCTGCTTCCTCTTGGATTCCCAATCAAAAACCCAATCAAATCGCTTGTCTACGCTCAGTATACAGTGTTTCTCTGTGTGTGTGCGTGCGCGAGTGTTATTGTGTGTGTGTGTGTGTGTGTGTGTGACTGCGTGCGTCTATGGTACAAAATTCTATATATTGTATATAGGCCCAAGAAGACAGGTGGGGGTCAGCATTGGGACTCTCGTAACCAGCAAAATGATTTAGTTGCTGATATTTGTTAATCAATGTATTAATAATGACAGTTGATAGCCAGCAACTGCGAAATGGCTAACACGTAATGCCGGCTTTAATGCTTTTAACTGCAAGCAAAGGGCGCTCGTCTCTAACTGGAAATTACAGCACTCAGTTCCTTGGCTCAGCTTATGCACTTTTGATTTGTATTTGCGCTCTGCTTGGTTCACAATGGTATTTAGAAAATAATTGTGAATAACAGTTAATGAGGGAAAAAAACAAACATTTCGTCAATCAGTGTGATAGTTCTGTTACTTAACAGAGTTGCCACACTGTTAACATAACAGCTGATGTAAACTGCTATAAAAATATGAAATAATTGGGAAATGCGGTACTTATTCAGCTGATTTGGTCTTCTTTCGTCTTCTTTATCATAATTGCCAAAATTTTATTCAAGGATCGAGTCACGAAGCCGCAGAAGAAGATGCTCATCACATTGCTGCGAGAGACGAAATACATGGAGGGCAAGAAGGAGAAGGAATGGTATTGGGAGAAGATCCAGGCGGCGCTGAACACCATCGGACCCAAGAAGACCATCATCCAATGGAAGAAGGTGAGTATCTCAGCCAGCCTAGCTAGTCCTCTCTTTATCTCCCTCTCTCTTTCTCTCCTGTAGTGCTGGCGCGATATGCGTTTGACGACGCGAAAGAAATTGGCGGAGCTGAAACGTTGCCAGCTGTCGGGTGGATCGCCGCCACCGGGCATTGAGCTCAACCAGGAGGACAACGATATCATTGACATTGTGGGCACTGAGTACTTTTACGAGGAGATGAACGGTGAGTTGAAGCCGGAGAATTTTATGACGGGCTTTGACTACGTGCCGGAGCACTTCTGCGATGCCATACTGACGGCTGCTGCTGGTCAGCAGCAACAGCACATGCAGCACCCCAAGGATCCCCAGTCGCACAGTGCTCAGCAGCCGCAGGACCATCATACGAATGATGGCGAGACTAACGATGCGCCGGGCTCCTCGAATGGCGGTTCGTATCAGGGCCAGAACGTGGCGCAGCTGCAGGCGCACAATGGCGGCGGAGGCGGAGAGCACAGCAATGGCAATAGCTCGCAGCCGCATCCGGGCATGCCGCAACATCCGGCGTTTCACGGAGGCCTGCATCCGCATCTATTACGGCGCCAGCACACGACTGCCTCAATGCAGCGGGAGTCGCCGTTTGAGGAGAAGCTACTGCAGTTCATGCAGGATGCGTTTCCCAAGAAGAGCAAAAAGCGCAAGCAACGTGATCCGGATAAGCTGTTCCTCCTCTCGCTCTACGAGGAGATCAAACGGGTGCCGGAGGAGATACGCCTGGATGTGAAGTCCGAGCTGATGCAAATCCTAAAGAAGTACCAAAAGAAGTCGCCAGTCAAGGCGGAGAAGTCCTCCGCCTCCACATCCTCAGCTGCCAAACAGAGCAGCAACAGCAGCAGCAGCGCCGCCTCGGCCCACCTCTCGCACAGCATGTATCAGCTGCAGAAGAAGTACGAGAAGGCCGAGAAGGAAGCGTCGCCGCAGTCGCAGGTGGATCCAGTGCCGCTGCATGCGCCCCAGCAGATGCCGCTGTTCCAGCTGCAGAAGAAGTACGAAGAGAGCGCCGAGAAGGTGCACGAGCAGCGCAAGCTGGAGGCTGCCCACCAGCAGCAGCACGCCGCCCATCAGCAGCCCCCGCCGCCGCCCAACGAGCAGCACTTGCACCACCCACAGATGGCGCACAATATCATGTTCCCGCTGGCGCAGTTGCGCAGCGAACAGCCGCCGGCGCAACACCATGCCCACAATCCGCACCAGCAGCAGCAGCAACAGCATCCCCACCAACAGCAGCAGCAACAGCAACAACAACAGCAGCAGCAGCAGCAGGCACAGCAGCATCATCCGCCGACGATCTTTGGCAGTGCTGCCAGTGCCGCCGCGATGAGCACGGACCGCCCAGCGATGTCCTACGAGAACGTCGGATGAATGTTGAGCCGTCTGTGGGAAGCCACTTGCGGAGCGCGCCCTGCGACGGTGTCCCCCACGACGGCAGACGCGCACAACTGTAATTAGCAACTAGCTACTGTTTCTTACCCATCCGGTCTGGTGCGGTGCGGGACCAGCTCGACCGGGAGTGGCCACTGAATGCCGGAACTCGTGTGTGCAAAATTGTTTCAAACGCTAGGTTTTTACTCATACTCCTAATCCTTACGCTAGCCCATTACGTAGCCATGAAATGATCTGCATGTGAATGCCCTTGGGTGCGACCCCAAATGGCCAATCATCAATAACTATGTATACACAACTATACATGATAAGAGAATTACTTATAGAATTACATATTGAAATTGTGACTTGATTTTCAATTACAACAAATGAATTTAATATATATAATATGTATGTATATATATATATATATATATATATATATATATGCAAAATACAAATACACCAACTTCAATATTGTGTTGTGAATAGGATTGAATGTGAATATGAGTTGAATATGAATATGAGATGAATATAATGAATGATAAATGAATATGATGATTGATTAATGCCCCAATATAATTGTGATTACTAACTTCAATCAGTTGCTTACTCAGAGGCAAGCGGATTTAATGAAGGCATAAGAAAATCGAACTTTTTATACCCTCAAAAAATTTAAAATGTTAAATTAGGGGTTTTTTTTAATGTATATATATATATATATATATATTTATATATATATGTATGTATATACAGAAGGGGTATAGTTCGGCAGCGGCAGAGTTCGGCAATGGTAGATCGTCGGGCAGCAGTAGAGAGTCGGGCAGCGGTAGAGTTGGGCAATGGTAGAGAGTTCGGCAATGGTAGATCGTCGGGCAGCAGTAGAGAGTCGGGCAGCGGTAGAGAGTCGGGCAGCAGTAGAGAGTTGGGCAGCAGTAGAGAGTCGGGCAGCAGTAGAGAGTTGGGCAGCGGTAGAGAGTCGGGCAGCAGTAGAGAGTCGGGCAGCGGTAGAGAGTCGGGCAGCAGTAGAGAGTCGGGCAGCGGTAGAGAGTCGGGCAGCAGTAGAGAGTTGGGCAGCGGTAGAGAGTCGGGCAGCAGTAGAGAGTCGGGCAGCGGTAGAGAGTTCGGCAGTGGCAGAGTTGGGCAATGGTAGATCGTCGGGCAGCAGTAGAGAGTCGGGCAGCGGTAGAGTTGGGCAATGGTAGAGAGTTTGGCAATGGTAGATCGTCGGGCAGCAGTAGAGAGTCGGGCAGCGGTAGAGAGTCGGGTAGCAGTAGAGAGTCGGGCAGCAGTACAGAGTCGGGCAGCAGTAGAGAGTCGGGCAGCAGTAGAGAGTCGGGCAGCGGTAGAGAGTCGGGCAGCAGTAGAGAGTCGGGCAGCAGTAGAGAGTCGGGCAGCAGTAGAGAGTTGGGCAGCGGTAGAGAGTCGGGCAGCAGTAGAGAGTCGGGCAGCGGTAGAGAGTTCGGCAGTGGCAGAGTTGGGCAATGGTAGATCGTCGGGCAGCAGTAGAGAGTCGGGCAGCGGTAGAGTTGGGCAATGGTAGAGAGTTTGGCAATGGTAGATCGTCGGGCAGCAGTAGAGAGTCGGGCAGCGGTAGAGAGTCGGGTAGCAGTAGAGAGTCGGGCAGCAGTACAGAGTCGGGCAGCAGTAGAGAGTCGGGCAGCGGTAGAGAGTCGGGCAGCAGTAGAGAGTCGGGCAGCAGTAGAGAGTCGGGCAGCAGTAGAGAGTTGGGCAGCGGTAGAGAGTCGGGCAGCAGTAGAGAGTCGGGCAGCGGTAGAGAGTTCGGCAGTGGCAGAGTTGGGCAATGGTAGATCGTCGGGCAGCAGTAGAGAGTCGGGCAGCGGTAGAGAGTTCGGCAGCGGTAGAGAGTCGGGCAGCAGTAGAGAGTCGGGCAGCAGTAGAGAGTCGGGCAGCAGTAGAGAGTTGGGCAGCGGTAGAGAGTCGGGCAGCAGTAGAGAGTCGGGCAGCGGTAGAGAGTTCGGCAGTGGCAGAGTTGGGCAATGGTAGATCGTCGGGCAGCAGTAGAGAGTCGGGCAGCGGTAGAGTTGGGCAATGGTAGAGAGTTTGGCAATGGTAGATCGTCGGGCAGCAGTAGAGAGTCGGGCAGCGGTAGAGAGTTCGGCAGCGGTAGAGAGTCGGGTAGCAGTAGAGAGTCGGGCAGCGGTAGAGAGTCGGGCAGCGGTAGAGAGTCGGGCAGCAGTAGAGAGTCGGGCAGCAGTAGAGAGTCGGGCAGCGGTAGAGTTCGGCAATGGTAGATCGTCGGGCAGCAGTAGAGAGTCGGGTAGCAGTAGAGAGTCGGGCAGCAGTACAGAGTCGGGCAGCAGTAGAGAGTCGGGCAGCAGTAGAGAGTCGGGCAGCAGTAGAGAGTCGGGCAGCAGTAGAGAGTCGGGCAGCGGTAGAGTTCGGCAATGGTAGATCGTCGGGCAGCAGTAGAGAGTCGGGTAGCAGTAGAGAGTCGGGCAGCAGTACAGAGTCGGGCAGCAGTAGAGAGTCGGGCAGCAGTAGAGAGTCGGGCAGCAGTAGAGAGTCGGGCAGCGGTAGAGAGTCGGGCAGCAGTAGAGAGTCGGGCAGCAGTAGAGAGTCGGGCAGCAGTAGAGAGTCGGGCAGCGGTAGAGAGTCGGGCAGCAGTAGAGAGTCGGGCAGCGGTAGAGTTCGGCAATGGTAGATCGTCGGGCAGCAGTAGAGAGTCGGGCAGCGGTAGAGAGTCGGGTAGCAGTAGAGAGTCGGGCAGCAGTAGAGAGTCGGGCAGCAGTAGAGAGTCGGGCAGCAGTAGAGAGTCGGGCAGCAGTAGAGAGTCGGGCAGCAGTAGAGAGTCGGGCAGCAGTAGAGAATCGGGCAGCGGTACAAAGACGGGGAGCGGTAGAGAGTCCAGCAGAAGTAGAGAGTCCAGCAGAGGTAGAGAGTCCAGCAGAGGTAGAGAGTCCAGCAGAGGTAGAGAGTCCAGCAGAGGTAGAGAGTCCAGCAGCGATAGAGAAGGCAGCAGGAGAGAAACAGGCAAAAAAAAAAAGAATTATTAGTAAAACATTTGCTTAAATAAACAGTTATAACTAATACAATTTTGCTTAATATACTTAATACTAAAATTATTAACTACATACTTACCAAATCCAGAGGAAGAAAGGGAGGAGGAGCAGGAGGAGGAGAAGACACTACACTACACCACACTCCACTGGACTGCACTGCACAGCACGACTGACCATCAGGGGGTCAGGAAACCAACTGAAGAACTGGGCAGACGGCTTGCCCTTATATAGGGCAAAACTCCCGCCAAAAGTTGTGCTCAATTCTTTCGAGCTCAACTCGGTCGAGGTCATGACTCGAGTCTTACATTCGATCATTGAGTGGGAAATGAGAGCGCTACCTGTGTAGTTGTGGAAAGTCGGTCAGGGAGCACAATGATCATTGGCATACCAATCATTATGGTAATACTACAATTATTATTCTACTTATTTCACAAGCACAAAGTAAAGAATATATATTTTAAGTTTTTGTCGTCCTGATCAAAAATATACATATATACTTTATGGGGTCTGCCACGCTTCCTTCTGCCTGTTATATACATTTCGAAAATATTATACTCCGATTTCTCATTTTTAATGGGTTCAGGGTGTAAAAGGATAGACATATAAGCCCCGCCTATCGCAGTTGTTAGGGAATTTAGATTACTCTTCTAGCGAGGGCAATCTATAAGCAGATCGAAAAATGTAGATCTCTGAGTCAACTTTATAAGCCCATATTTCGAATATCAAAACCTTTTCTCAGCATTATTATAATTTTATATTTATTTAAAACAATTTCGTCAACTTCCAAGATTACTTGACTTTCAATAGATCTCAGTCATCCCAAATATTTGTATTTAGTAGAATAAGAAATTCTTTTTTTCTTCTTATTTTTTTCGCAAAACTATATCATGTTTGTATAGTTTGTTTACGCATCTTCAGGCTATCACCTACAACGATGGGTTAAATGGAAGAGTTTTTTTTGTTTATCAAAATGAAACCTCATTGTTTACCTTTTTAACAAATCACACGCTCCTTGCGCAGCTGAGTGAGATAAGATTGTGTTTGGAGATGTGTGAATTGGCAAGACGATAAAAGAGATGTCAAAAAGCGTACGATATGTTAAAACCGATCGTGTTGGCAAACGCGAGCGCCGATATGACGATCGCTAATCTGGCTGCGGGCCCGTGTATTATAAACGAGATTACGATCGTCGCGATAAACGGAGCTGAGAGCTGCAGCATAACGCTGCTCAATGTGCACTTATCAGTTGCGTGGGATGTGTGGATGGGCACAGCTACAAAGTGCGCCTAGGAGCAGAGATACACCCGCGGGCCGAGAGTGAGAGTTGGCCAGCCAAACCGAACGGATGCCAGACGGAAAGATTTACTTCAAAGTGTCCTAGGGAAGGAATCATACAAAATTATTGCCGAAGTGATCTTTAGTGATCTTTAAATAGAACTATCACAATGGCAGGTGAGATCTCGTCATATGTTGTCTTGCTCAAGTGCAGCCCTCAGCCAAAGACCAAACTGGGCTTTTGCGATCTGGTTCAAGATCCAACTGCTATAACCACAAGTTGCCTTGGCAACGATTCGGTTCACATTTCATTTCATGTTTTTTGATTGCGGCAAATGCCGAGCTATGTGAATGGCTCCGCCACCTATGAAGGGTGCCTCTTTGTATTCAGCCATAATTAAATTAATATCATTATGTCCCACTCCAGTCGAAGCGCGCACTGTGCTCTGGTACATGACATTCATAGGATTCATTGTCAACTACATGCTGCGCATCAATTTGAATATCACAATTGTCGACATGATCGCCGGCGTCAATGGGCGAACAACCTTAGCCCGGTCAACTAATGGCACCGTCAATCAGCTGATCTCCAATCAATCAGACTTCCTGAATTCCTCTGTTGCACCTGTCGCATTGGCCGCGAATGCCACCGATCCAGTTCAGCGATATTCGTTGGAGCGTCAATTTCTAGATTGGGCAAAAGTGAGTATGGCTGGGTGAGTGGGTTGAGTGGGGTTGTGTGATGCATAAGTGACGCACAAGTAAATATTTAAACTGATGTTGATTTGATTAACTTTATTAAGTAGCTTTATTTATATTAATTAAACTTTGAGCACATGGAATATGAGAACTCTGATATTTGTCTGCCTGCCCGTCTGCCTGCCCGTCTGCCTGTCTGTCTGTGATGGAGTCTAAAGAGTACGTAAATGAGTTGCACGCTCTAGTGTAAGAACCAACTCCAGCCAACCAAGAGTTGAGCTAGATTTTGAGCGGGACTCTTGTCGCCTATATAAAGGCAGACCTGCTGCAGCTCGCCTTCAGTTGCCTCTCCAAGTTTCCTCCCAAGGCCTGTGCAGTGCTCAGCTTCTTCCGTTTGTATATATATATATATATGAATATAATATTAAAATTTTACAAATATTAAATAGAATAGTAGAAATAAAATTTTAATTTTTAAGGAATTGCTTTAAACATAATTTTATAATATATTTAGTATATATTAATAATAATGTATTTAAAATATATTAAATATATTATAATTTAATATATATTAAATTTATTACGAATATTAAATACAATTGTAATATTCATTTAACAAATTTTTAAGGAGTTGCTTTAAAACTAATTAAACTATAATATATTAAAAATATATCAAATATATATTAAATATATTACATTATTACACATTAAATAGAATTGTAATAGGCATTTAAAAATTTTTTAAGGAATCGCCTTACAAATAATTTTGATTAATTATATTAAAAAAGAACATATTTAAAATATATTAAATATGTTTAAAATATTTTATAATTACATTATTATATAATATGTATATTGTAATAGACATATGTAAAATATAACATAATTATTAAATTAATGATCAAGATGTGAACACACATAATCCTCAAATATTATTTACTATAGGAATTATTATTAAACAAACGAGCTTCAAGAAAACCCTTGGTGATAATGTTAAATTTTGCTTATTAACTTTAATTTAAAATTTATTTGATTTTTATTATTATTAACTTTTAGCTTAACTTTTTACATTTTTTTCCTTAATTAAAAAATAAATAATAATGAAGTTGATGACATTCATTCTTAATAAATAGTACAATAGATAAATAATATTAGCAAATTAAATAGATTAAAGATTTTTCCACAGGTGAAAATTGTCAATGAATTTTTTATTGTATTATTTTTAAGTTATCATATTAATTTAACAATTCACCTGCTTTGCAGATTGACTACGAGCGCGATGGCTTCCATTGGAACGAAAAGGAGCAGAGCAATTTGTTGGGCTCCTTCTTTTGGGTGCATTGGCTGCTGCAGCTGCCAGGCGGCATTTTGGCCCGCAAATATGGCACAAAGCTCGTTTTCGGACTGTCCAACGGCGTTGGAGTATTTTGTTGCTTTCTAATACCGATTTTCTCCTACTGGAGCTATAGCGCTCTGCTGTGCCTGCGAGTCTTTCAGGGATTGGTTACAGTAAGTATTCCACTCTACATAGTATATACACATATCCTCTTTCCATGCCAGGACTTACTGTTAGTCTGTAACATTTTTGACTTAACATATCCCAACTTTTACATAAAATTTTACATTCTATACTTTTCAGGGTTTGGCTTGGCCCTCGATGCATGTGATGACGGCCAAGTGGATTCCGCCCAATGAGCGCAGTAAATTCGTGAGCGCCTATTTGGGCAGCTCAGTGGGCGTGGCAATGTTCTATCCCATTTTCGGTTATGTCATCGCCTGGACGTCCTGGGAATGGGTATACTACATTTGCGGTGTATTCGGCATGCTGTGGTTCGTTGCCTGGCAATTCCTGGTCTTTGACAGTCCCGCCCAGCATCCACGTATCGCGCAATCGGAGCGCCGTTATATTGAGAAGTCACTGGGGGCTTCGGTGCACAGCAGCTCGCCGGGTCCTACGCCGTGGCGGCAGATAGCTACCTCGAGACCTGTCTGGATGAATGTGGTGGCTCAATGGGGCGGCATCTGGGGCCTGTTCACGCTGATGACACATGGACCGACATATTTCCGGCTGATCCATCACTGGGACATACGTGCAGTAAGCTAATCTGTGGCAGCTGGGGAATCTTTCTATTGATAAGGCTATCTTCATTACCTTTTGCAGACGGGCTTCCTGTCCGGCATGCCACATCTGATGCGCATGATTTTCGCTTACGTCTTCTCCATGTTTGCCGATTACCTGCTGCGCACGGATCGTCTGAGCCGTACCAATGTACGCAAGCTGGCGACGGGAGTTTGTAAGTTGAAAATTAGAATTTAAATTAATATAAAAATTACTGGGCTGCTGTACTATACATATATGTATGTATGATTATATAACGTCAGTTAAAAAAGAGATATGAAGAAGTGATATTCTAGGCCTTTAACATTTCAACTAACAGCAATAGCAATGACTGCAACTCATACACACATACCTGTAAAAATGTTTAAACACTCGTATGCAAGTGTGCAAGTATGCATGCTCAAAGAAATATTTCTGAAGCTCACGTCAATGTTATAATACTCTTTCGAATAGTAGTCTAGCTTAAATAACATTTGCATTGACATGAGTGTGGCCAAGCCTTTAAAGAGTATGCTGTACTTCACACACAAAAGAGAATATTGTAACGGCAAATGTAAGAGCTTCAAGAGCATACTGATGAGCATACATGTATACTCATATGAGTACATACACATATACACATGCATTGAAGAGAGCAGTGCGAGTAAGCAACACAATGCAAATATTGTGTAACCGCTACTTTTAGCATTCATCTCGCTCGATCGAACTAGGTTTGAAGCTTAATTAGAGAGCGAGCGAGAGAGAGAAAGAGCGCGTAAGAGACTAAGGAAGAACAGCAAAGACAAATTTAATATGTTGGTGGGAGTTAGTTCAACTTGATTTTAATTCGAAATATTTTGTTTTACTTTATAGGTTGCGGCATTAAGGGCTTTGTCGTGCTGGCTCTGGCTTACTTCGGCTACAATGCAACAGCTGCCATCGTTTTGGTTGCTGTGGCGACAATGTTCCATGGCGCCGTCTCCTCTGGCCCACTGGCCTCAATGGTGGATCTGTCGCCCAACTATGCGGGCATTGTGCTCGGCGTGAGCGGCATGATCGGTGGCATGCCCGGCTTTATATCGCCCTTCATAGTGGGCATCCTAACCCAGGGCAATGTGAGTACTGTAAACTATGTACATCATCCAGCGCCCACTCATGCCCGATTCTCTCCCACAGCAAACGATTGAGGCCTGGAAGAATGTGTTCATGCTGACTGCCGCCATGCTCATTGGCAGCGGCGTCATCTACGTTTTTTTTTCCGAGTCCACGCTGCAGAGCTGGAACAGTGGCTGTCACGCTCTGCCCGAGGCGGGGCTCAAAGAGCTGCAAACGTTCGAGGAGAAGCTGCCCTTGCAGAGCACTGCCACGGAGGAGGTCAATGCAGCAGGGGACCCAGTCAAGAGCAAGAGCAGCAAATGATAGCCTGCCAGCTGCGTGTCACTTTTATTGCCATAAGTCCATTTTAGTTATAGCAGACGGCCAAAGGCGAACGCAAAGTGTTATCAGTTTCTGTTTGCAGGCAGATTCTGATTAAATTTAAACTAACTATAAATAATATTCATACAAGCGTATGTATGTATGTATGTATGTGTGTCTCTCCTCTGTCTGCACACGAACATTATATAAAACACCGTGTGCGCTGATCTTCGTCAATAAAATGTGGAAGCTGAATGTAAATAAACACAACATAATTTATGGTCACCTCTAAAGCCCCGTTAAATGCAATGTTAACGGAAGCTGCGAATTTGTTATACGATGGTGGAGCAAAGCAAGTAATAGAGCGCCAGATGGCAGTGACCGACCGGAAGATACCCTGTAATGGCTTGTGATGGAAAAAAACCTATTCGAAATGGGATTATTTTGAGTGAAATAATAAATAAAATAGAATAAAAATACGTTAAATATTAAAAATTAAAAAATTAATAAAAATATATATTTATGTATTAGATAAAAAAAAAAATAATACAAAAATATGAAATAAAAATAAAAAATAAATAATGTATTTTAAGTTATAAAAATTCTTGAACAAAATGTCTTTTATAAATTATAAACGAAGTTTTCCTGCCTGTTACACAATTATGCACAAAACACGATTATACTTTATTTTTACACTGGCTTTAGCGCAAAATTAAGCAGAATATCTGATAATTCAGTTGCTCTTTACCACAGAAAGTGTTCAGATAAGCTAAAGTAAATATTTTGTAGGTAGTTCCCAAGGCAGATAACAGAGTGCAACCTCATGCGTGCCTCGAATAGTTTCATAGTTTATAATTCATCTTGTTTATATAGTAAGTAAAGTATTTTGATCTGAATTCATATAAATTTCTTGACTGTTATAAGGAGCGACCCCAATGAACTGTCGAATTCGCAGTTAATAATTGTAATTTAAATCAAAACTGATTGAAGCGTAAAATCGTTTTTGCCCTTTGCAAAGTGAGCCGGAGTCGCATTCGTATTACGTTACGCATTAGTCGCTCTCATTACTCATACCACGTGGTGTACAATTGGATGCGAATGCCAGGCTGGGCCAGTGGCTCATGGAGCGCCCTTTTGGCCATTGTTAGTGGCCATGGAAAGGGCAATGGCAATGGCAATCGTTGTTTTCTGATTCGAAGTCATCTTTAGGTTTTTGCTTGGCATTCTGTTCATTGGCATCCATTTCGGATTGCACTCAAGGGAGTCGTAGATGCTACTTCGACCACTCACTAGGCCACTTCATTCCTTTTCGGCTCTCAAATAATCCAGTCAATGTCTCGTCACTTGATCCAACGAGCCAACTGATAGAGATTAATTGGTTTCCCGTTACACGATTCGTAAGGGCACGCCGGACCGAAGGTGCCAAATGCGAGTCGAATAATGCGATTATATAACACCAGTAAACGACTCTCGCTTAGAGGGCGAAATCCAAACTGAAAAAAATTGAATCTGTAACTGTAACTGTAAATGTTATTGTAAATGTGTAAATGTGTGTGAATACTCTCTTTGCCGCCCTCTCATAATCTGATCATCTTTAATTTTCCATTCTGTTATTTATTCATATAAGAAATTATCGCTTATTTAATCGCATATTCGAATGCCAGCGCGAGCATTATTCGCAAATCCTCATTGAATGTGAAGTGTACTTAACGTTAGCTTCGCTCCCCTTCTCCTCCTCGCTCTCACTCACACTCACTCTCTTTTTGGCAATGTACTTACGTGCTTTTGCTTTGCCATTACGTTTAGTCGACGTGCTTTGGAGCCAATTCTTAAGAGACTCACGGCTGCTGCCATTGCGTGGCTGTCATTGCTGTAAACAACAGTTATCTGCAGGGTTTGCAAACAAAGGGCCGCGCACAAAGAGCGCCGCTAAGCGCAACTTCACAGAGGCACGACACACACAATAACAGGCAGAAGCTATGTACTACATTAAATAAAAAAAAAAAATGGGAAAACAAAAAATATCGCGTTCGTATAATAAATGTAGCACGGATTTGCGAAATTCCGCCGTAGTCAAGTCGGGGTCTGCCAGGCAGGAAGTAAATTCAATCGTAAACAACGCAATCAAAAATTCATTCAAACGAAGCATTAACGCTTATTCCGTTTAGCCAGCCCCCCCTCTAGTCAACGGCGGGGTGGGTATTTGAGGGGGTGTGGCCCGGGATTGGGCTCGTTTGTCTCGCGCTGTCTCATTGTCAAAATGCAACAGGGCGGGTGCTTGAAAAGCCAAAAAGCGTGCAGTTGGCGAGGCGGAGTTTATACCCAGTTCTTTATGACAGGCGTAAAAGGGTATATTCGAAGAGGTTCAGAAAATAATAATAAATATTTCGTGCAGTTGCATTTACGCTCTCATTTAGATCAAATTTTGCAAGCCAGCTAAAAATAGAAGAGCAATAGCAGTAGAGCTGCGCTGAAGAGAGGCGCTCATGTTAATAACATTGAGAGCGCTAACTGCTTGAGGACAGTTCAGGCAGAAAAGTAATGTAAAAGAGAGGCGTAAAAGAAGAGATCCCTTCATACATATGTATGTTAAGTGAAATGATAATAGAGCAGCACATATATGTATGTAAATGTGTTCAGGAAGAGAGCGCTATGAAAAGAGCAAATGAAAAGCGTATTAATGTGTGTGTAATGTCTATGTTTGTGTGTTTAACGTTGTTACGCATTTTCAAATGTTGATATTAGTTTTAAACCAAAATCATAAATAAATATGTATTTACTTGACACAATTAGGTAAAAATCTCTTTCCATTTAATTAAAACATTATCTAAAACATTAAAGGGTATTTTTTAGTCGCTCCATAGTCAGGATTCTCCTGTTTTTTTAATTTTCAATGCTGGCAAGCTTTTTTTTTGCGCCACTTAGGCAGGTACATTTGTTATGTGGGCACGAGCGAGTCCCAGCGCCTGCTTGCGAGTATTTTGTTTTTTTTTTTTTTTTTTTTAGTTCCGGACACGTCGCTTCATAATTTTCCATTTCCATTCAAATGCCACGTTAAATGAAACCACGAAGAGCGACGAATAAATTTGTGAACTGTGCGCCCGGCAAATACGCATGAAAATGTGGGCGGATACGTGGGGCGTGGCATGGTTAGCATACCTGTTTGCATGAGAAATTCAGGAACACGTGTGCCCATGTGTGTTTATTTTCTGTGTGTATGTCTTTACACACAATGGCGTATAAGTATCTGTGGCAATAAATTTAATTTGCCCAGCAAAAACATCGCAAATCCATTTTTTATGCCATAAATTCCCTTGTTCCCATGTGCATTGGGCTTGCAACGGATTAATGGATGTGCGAACATGTACGTATATAAGGACGAAGGTATGCAAATAAGACTAACGGCATAGCAACATACCGTTTCTAACCAGTTTAATTCAGTCAGTGCTCTGGTATTGTTATTTTTTTGGCCGTCTGCATATAGCTTGCTATAGTATATAGTATATGTACTAATATTTTTATTTATTTTATGATGCTTATATATAGTATATAGATGCTATTATTTAGTTACTTGAACACCACGATATTGTACTATCCCCAATTTAGATCTTGCGGAATTGCTATAATAATCTTATCTCAAAATTTAAATAAAAAAATGTTTAATTTTAATTTAAAAAAATTTATTATTACAATTTTTTAACAAATTTTTCTAATTCTAACTGAAAGATAATAATTACTAATTTATTTATTATAATAAATAATAATTAATAATTTATTATTATAAGAAATACAAATTTATTTATAATTTTTTTTTTAGTTTTATTTTTAATCAAGCCATCAAACTGATATATAGATAATAAATAATAAATATTATAATAAATTGAAATTTATTTATTATAATAAATAATAATTATTTATTACATTTATAATGATCACAAATTTGATTAAATACTTCTTGATTATTGACTTAACTTCCCAAATGTGAACTTATTTATTAGCATTAAATATTCTAGAACTCTGGGCAGCAGCTATAATCTTTAATTTACACTCGGCCCGAACAACTGTCTTGCTGTCCTAATGGAGCAGGAGCTGTTTCGCCTCTGTCTGCCATTTAATGAGAACGCCCACTCAATCATAAATATTATTAATAATGTGCAATGTGGGGTTTGAGTTTTTGTGGGTTTCTCTGTTTGCTTTGCTCTTTGCTCGCCAGCTGCAGCCTTGGGGCCAACTTTAGTTTGGCTCAACTAAAGTTCAGCGCCCAAAAACTTTGCGCCACAGCCAACTTTGGGGTGGGGCTCAGCTGCCATGAAGTTTGTTGGGAACTACCTTGGGCAAACATATCCCAAAACTAACAGAGGATGTGTATTAGGTATATATATATATATATAAATTTGGGTATATGTCTCTCTCTGAGTCATATTCGTATCTTAAATATGAAAACCACTTTGCACGTTGGCTTTAGCAGCGGCTGCCAAATTAAAGTTGTCACATTAAGCAAATGAAGCAGACACTGTGTGTCTATGTCCCAGTTAAAAGCATCCTCATTTTAATCTTGAAGAAATAACTTTGGCGTTGGCGATGATAAATCATAAACAGCCCCCAAATGCTGGCGGAGGCCAGCAGCCTGAGTTCTCTTCGAGCAGGACATACCGTACGGTGCGTGGTACGTGGTACGTGGTTCGTGGTCGCCCGGACCCAGCAACAATATGTGAATATGTTATTTGTTTTGGGAATTGTGAAAATCTCAACAGGTCCCCGCACTTTGCATATTATTTTTAATACGAGCTCAACAGCAAGTCGTGCGCATTCAGCCAACAACGTCTCCAGCATCTTCGCCATCGCCGGCTCCCTCTCCATGTCGGGCTTAAATTTGGTTTCCTGTCAGGTCAGCCAATTGACAGTGCCTGGTTCCTGTGGCTTACCACTACATGAGCACACAAATTGTGTTCATCCTGTTTGCATAGACAGTCGAGTGGGCGCCCCCCAATTCCAAGCTGGACGAATGAGCCCCATTCATTATGTAGGCAAATATTTATACACACATATTCTCAGGATGTTCCAGGATGTTGGCTCTTTGAAATTAAAAATAGAAAAGAGGAAGCAGAAAACTTTGAGGAATTGCACAAAATATTGCAGCTTTTATTGAGTATTATCTCAGATATTATTTAGATGAGCAATAAGCTGTTTGTACAAGCCAAACAAAACTAACTCTAGAGACAAATAAAAAGGAATAATCATACTAAAAATAAAAATAAATAACAGAAAAAATAAACATTTTTATTTATTTTTATTTAAATATTTTATTTATTAATAATTTATTTAATTCCAATTGTTAATTGTTCTTACTTGTGTAGTGATTTCTCCTATCGTATTTTACTTTTTAAGATTTTTATTTTTTCTTATATTTTTATAACCTTTTTTTAACTTCTTCTATCTTGCTTAGTTTCAATGATATCACTAACCATATCTGGCTGTGATTTGGGGCATAGCTCGTCGGACCGGCAAATAAAACACCCCCATCGGGTTGGTGATATCATTGCTATATATTGTTAGTATTAGGCTTTTTCTTTTCCCTGTTTCTGTTTATAATTTTAATTTTGTAATTTTATAATTTGACTCACGAATGTTGTCAATTTCTTTATATAAATAAATAAATAAATAAAAATAAAGTGATATAACTTTTCAAACTTATGATAAAATCAGACCTATTCAGTTGGGGAGCTTTGTACATATTACTTGAGTATATATATCAAAGAATATATGTATATATTTATGAATGAATATATATATGTATTAAGAACTACAAATCTATGAACTATGCTATGCATATTTAGTCAAAAACCGTTTCTTGCATCTCAGATAAAAACAATTTATCAAGATAAAGATAGTCTAAGGCAACTCAATAGATTTCCTAATAACTCCATGAATTATCCCTGTTGGTCACTCACAATGCTCTCTATATTGCTTGTAAAAATATATATATTGCATCCAAAAAGATTACAATTTGTTCATTCCAAGCAAATGGAGCTATAAATTTTTTAGTTAAAGTCCATTAGAATAACTGACTTGAGTTCCTCATGGTGTTGGACTGTTTGGGCTATTGCACTGAGATTGGCTTTTATGCGTCTGGTGCATTATTCATGAGTGCATGCAAATTGAATAGCAAGTGGAAACACGATAAATTTCGAGTGGGGGGAGAGGCAAGTGGAGCCACAGCATGTACTCCATTGTCAATGCGAATTACTCGACCAGAGACAAGGAAACAAATTTCATGGCCTGTTCACCTTTAGGAAGCATCGCAGTGCATAGCATATGTATGTATGTATGTACATATGCACAAGTTCAATTCCCTTGATGAACATTCATTCTGATTATGCACATGTACCTACAAATATATATATATATATCTATACATATACATATACATATATATATCATATATATATACAGACATACACATATGCAGATGTTAAGTTTCTGCAAGTGCGTTAGAAGTTTTGGTTGCTCTCGCAGCACGAGCCAACAAACCTACTTAGATTCAATTAGGCAACTCGCAGAAAAAGCCACAATTCAAATGTTGACGGCATACATTTTGCCTTTATTAAATTATCATTCGATTATGGCATTATGTTTTCCAATAGCACTGGGTATTGCAAATGGTCTTGAGCTACCCAGGGCAAATGCCAATTGCTGTTCTTACTTAATGGCATATCCGGCGGAAGTTTAATGATACTTTTTGCCTGCGGCTGGGGTTGTTGGGAAAACTCAAGAAAAACCCCTTTTCAGGACAAAACACCCTTTCTCTCAAGTCTATATATATATTTACTGTTTGTATATGTTTTTTTGTATACTTTGACTGCTTTTTATGCAGCGCAAATTGCCTTGTGATGAAAATATCTGGAAGCACTTCATATGATATATGTACATGGGTATGTAAATATGTACGTACGTATGTACATGCAGGTCCATTAAATTTAACTGTTATTATCTCACGTACTACCATTTTGGGAATTTTAAATATGAAAACTGCTCAAATTGTCCTCAAAATGGGCAGTCGCAACGAGCAAAAGGAGAGCAATAGAAATCGAGCATTATTACAGGTGAGGATGGCAATGCGCGAATAAAAAGTATATTACATTGATGTACTGTGAAAACATTTCGCTTGATATTATTTTTAATTTTAAACAGGTTTTTGGCATGTTTAGCAATAAATATTCAATTAAATTATATTACATGCTAGAGGAAAATATTTAAAATTTAATTTAAATTTTGAAAATTTTAGGAAATAAATTTAATGTTAACCGAAATTTCTATTCTATTTATTTAAATTTAATTATATTATTTTTTAGCGGCAATCTTTTATTTCCAGAAATTCTGTAATAGATTTTTAAAATTTTAAAAATATAATCCCTTCATATTATTGTCACACATAAATCCTTTTATATATTATAATTTGGTTTATACATATAGACCAAAATATTTGTTCTATATTTTAATATTTATTTAATATTTTATTTTGCAAAATGATTTAAAATAAAATTAACTGGTAAACTTATTTGTATTTTTGATTATAAATTAAATTTGACATTAGTGTCTTGCGTATTTATTTAATCTTCAAAATAAAAATCCTTTATTAATATATATCAAATTAAATATTATCTGTATTTTATTATGATTCTTAAATATATTAGAAATTTGATGTCAAAATAAAAGTAAATTAAAAACTTTTAAATTTATATACACAATATTTCAATATGAATTTTGAGGTATAGCACAGATATTTTCCGGTTTTAGAATAACGGAGTATTGATAACACGACTTATCCAATAATTCAAAGAGTCAGCTAGTCAGTTAGTCAGCATAGGTTGGATATGATGAGTTGCAATCGAATTCCCCTTTGCCAAATGACAACAAAGTTAGAAAATGGCAAATTGAGGTGTCCGCCAGTGTCAGTTTTATTTGGACGGCAATGTGGCCCCCAGCATCATCAATTGGACCAATTTGCCAATGAATGACCACTTCTAACTTCCACATTCGATTTCCGTGTTCTAACTTCAGTTGCAACCCTTTGCCGTGGCTGTGTCCGGCATTGGAGTCGCAGTCCGTGTAGCAGTTTGGGTTGGGGTTGGGGTCGTCCATCACTTTGTATACCTTTGGGTGTTGGCCAACGCCAATCAAGCGCAAAACCATTTTGACATGGTTCGACATGCGAACGTATGGAACGACTGAACAAATGGTTAGCCAACCACAAGCAAGTGGGCAAAGCAACAGCTCGGTACCTGGCCTGGCCTAGCCTGGACAATGACAATTCAATTACAGAAATGAAAATAGCGCCAGGCATAAAAATCAAATAAAAACAGCATAAAGTCCGGATAAGCAAATAAAATCTGTGTGGCCAATGTGGCCGGAGGCTGGCAGCCCGTTGCCGTTGGGTGACGACTTTTTTGGCCTGCGTTTTGTATTTTGATTAAGTCGGCTTCGCCTGCTGCTGAGGCTGGGTGCATGGTTTTGCGGTCAATTGGCAATTGGCGCCATACGCACGTATAGGACATTCGGCCCGGTTCGACATGGTCGCGCATAAAGTTCCCACGCACAGAAGCTCTGGCTTGGGGTGGCGGCCGGAAACCAAATTAATTTGGCTAAAAGTGCATGCAATGGTCACTTCACAGATACTCGGACACTGTGGCCCTGGGGCTGCGGTTGACACCTAATACAAGCTCATCTGCCTAAAAACTTCACGACTTGTTGTGGCTTAAAGCCAGCTCGGAAAGTACGGCAAATGGTGAGCATGGAATTGGGGACGGCGGCGTTTTGCGATTGAAAATTCATAGCCAAAAATTTATTCATGGCCTGCCCCCTGGCTCAGGGGTCGCATTAATATTTAAGCAGCCCCCAGTCCGGCGGTGACTCCTGCCTGTCCGGTTCACCTTTGCGGAGACGTCACAAACTTTCTGCATTCGACTTTCCGTTCTGTTTGTGTTCTCGGTGGCCAACGGAGCTGTCAGTAACAACGTCTCGAGGACATGAGGGCGCACTTTTTATGGCTTTAAGTTTTTCGCTGCCTATAAGAGGCAAGTACGTTACAGTGGTACAAGAAATTGAAAATTAATGTGGGTAAAATTTCATTTAAATGCAAAGTAAAATGAAATATTAAAAATATATTAATATTCGCAAATATTGTGTTTTTCAAAAATTTTTTAATAAACTATTAACTATTTTTATTGAAAATTGGAATGAATGTTATTAATGTTATTAAATAATAACGTAATAATAAATTATAAATAAATTAAATATTCATAGTTTTATTATGATATATAAAACAAATTTCGAATATAAGAATAATAATTATAGTTAAAATAATATATATTACGTAAGGCTGGGAATTGCCTATATTTGGCAAATATTTATTATTTTTTACTACCTATAACAATAGAATTTTTTAAATTGGATTTTCTATAAATATTCATTTATTGCAAATATTTTTGGATGTATTTGTGTAGCAAGTCAAACACTGAATATTTGGTTGTCTTATAAATAAACAAGAATATAATAATTTAAGCACGTTTATTTGTAATCAAAAAGGGTCTAAAATTATTGTAATTTATTATGGTTATTATTATTATTATTATTATTATTATTATTATTATTATTATTATTATTATTATTATTATTATTATTATATATAAAAGAATTTGTAAAATTCTCTTATAAATAATTATGAATTGTATAAAATATTTCATAAAAATTTTGCGGGCTTCGTCCCACTGTGCGGTACGACCCTTGGCACTTTCGTCTTGGTCGGAGTTAGCATTTAACCCGTCTGTCGCTCGCATAATGTCACAAAATGTTCCAACTAAACATTAATTTTTGATAAAATGGCTTTCGACTCCCAAGAAATAGTCTCGGTGTCTGGTTATTTCGATATTTAAAGGCGAAGTAAAACGATATTGGAAAAGGGTCACAAATTTCACATTTGCACTTGGCCCTTGTCGCAAATGTCTCGTAGATAAATGTACTTGATTAAGCGGACCGAGGGTGGGTGGATGGGCCTATGACGGACCTCCACGGCTCCACGACGTTGTTCTATTGAATCAAATTTGGCTGTATTATGGTTTTATTAATGCAATTTTTAGACTTCTTTCATGGCAGTTTGGGCATTTGGGCATTTAGTCAGGCTGTGGTGAGCCGAGGTTTCTGGCCTCGAGCTGTGGTTGTCGCTCTTGTGGGCAGGTGGCTAACAAAAATTCATTTATTTTCATTTATTGTTTCACATTTCCCACAGGACGGCGGCAGTTGCAATTACCGCACTCTGCTCTGGAAAACTGGAAACACAACGGCAAAGAGCACAAGAAATACACCCAAAATCAAATGGGAAAAAATTTGTCCGCGATGCGTCGCACTGAGAAAAGTTTCGCCTTTTTTTTTTTGCTCCTTATAGTAGCTGATGAGATTAAAAGGGGTATATTGGGTTTGGGATAATCTGTGTGTATGTTTAGGACTAGACTGTGTGTGATATTATGCATAAATAAATTATAAATAAAATACATTCAGAAATAATATAAAAATAATCGATAATATTTAAATAAAAAAAAAAAAAATATTTAATAAAAATATATAATTAATAATAATATTATGAAGCATATCTTCCAGAGTTCTACAGTTTTTTTTGCCAATATTTTGCAATTAAATTATTTTTCAGCTACTATATGTAGATCAAAAATTATACAAACGTTACACTATTTTGACTTTCTAATAAAAAATAAAAAAAACTACATCAAGTATTAAGCTCATAAAAATATAGGTAAATATATATGATCGGTGAACTCATTTCTAATTCTAAAATATCTCCAAATAATTAAATGAGCGAGTATCAAGTCAGTCAGCTAAGCACGATAGCAACGTTATTGCTTGATTTTTTTTCGTATATTTTGGACGTCGGGAGTGAATTTTATTTACTTTTTACTGCCCAGGAGTGTTCATAATTTTGTTGACTTGTCGTGTAGATTGTAATTTTTACTGCAGGACAAGCGCAAATACATAATTGAATAACAGCAGCAGGAGCCGCTCTCCAAGTGAGACCCCAAGCTAAATTTCTTGACTGACTTGGTGCTTTTTTTTTTGGTGGGTTAGAAAGGGTGCAGGATTCTGGATTGGCAGTCGCTGCAAAAGTTTTAATTCAATTTTTTCTGCGTTGTTAACTTGAGAAGCAGACGCTGCTGAAGTTGATTAATTTCGCATTTTTACGCTTGATTATAACCAGCCACGCAGTCAGGCAGTCAGGCAGCCATCCAGTCAGCCTTCCCCATTTTAGCGCTGGAATCAACTTTTGCTCCATTTCTTTCATTCTTGCTGCTGCCAAGTTTTTGTGCTTGAACTTTTCCAGCACGCGAATCTTTTTTCGTGACTAAAATATGGCGTTGAATCCTTTGGGAAATTTCGAATATCACACTTTGTTCGTCATGCCTCCCATGTGTGTGTGAGTGTGTGTGTTTGCACACAAGCAATTCGTGCTGCCAGAGTTCATTACACATTCTCCCACACACATATACACGAAGAGACTTACATACATAAAATGAAACGAAATGAAATGAAATGTCGAAATGAGCAAAAGTAATGAGAAAAGGCCCAAGAAATGATTAACCCATCACAGCCAGAGAGAGAGAGAGATGGCAACAAATTACACTGCACAACCAAGCAGCAAGTGTTATTGAGACGCCTCCCGCCTCTCTACACATTCATGCGGTTTACCCATCCACAATATCATAATTATTACGAGAGCATCAATTTTTAGTGGTTGGGCTTGTGATTTTGCTCGTCCTTCGGCGTGGAGTATGGGTCGACTTGTGGGGCGGCACGCCGCAATTAATAATTTCTGTGCCAGAGGGGGGCCTGATTGAAGTATGTCGATAAAATTGCATGTGTGATTTCCAATTAAAACAAATTACTTGCTCATCGTGTGACTTGGCTAGAGATAGATACATGCTAAGCCAGCCTGTCATTTATCAAATATCTATCGTAATACCAATTAGCAGGGAAATGGACATACTCTTTTCCAGTAATTTCAATTGATTTTGATTTAAGAGTTGATTCATATATATATATATATATATATATATATATATATATATATATATATATATAGAATCTCTTGACTTATATAAGTTTCATTAAGTATTTTTTATGGGCATTTTATTGTTATTGTTGTTGTTAATGGAATAAAAACAAAATATACTATATACTACTTTAAATAGTATAAGTAATGAGTTATAGTACTCATCACTTGTGCTCAAAATAATATTAAAATTTCATGGAAATAAAAAAAATCAAATATTTGAAGTCTTTGTGTAATTAAAGTCAACTTATCAAATTTTGTATATCTAAATTGTATACTCCGAGAGTTATGCGAAATATTAAAATTTTGTTTATAGATCATATTCTGGAAATTAAGTGAGATATTAAAAAATGATAATAAAGTACAAAACTTGTGCTTCTGGTATTAAAATATATATGATTTTAAAAATATATAGAATATCTTGCTTTTGTAATTAGCAGATGATCAGATAGACGTTGAAGCGATGAGAAGACGGTGACGAATAGATATGAATATGAATATGAATAGAATATGGTCATATCCATTTGCTCTTTATGCTAATTTGTTCTCTCAAAAATATATACATATCAGAATTTAAATAAGGGTAGAAATATATTTTCATATTTTATACTAAATAATATATATAAATTATATAATATTTTTTATTAATATTTGCATATTCCTTACATTTTTATTTTTTGTATATTTAAAATTTTAATTCTTTATGTAGTCAGATTCTCAAAAATCTATAACACGAATTTTAGTTTGAGCTTACTCTCTTTCTTTTGTTAATTTGTTAATATTTTCTGTTGATTAATCTGCTTTGCACAAACATAAATCATATCAAGTTAAAGTTTTGACATATATTTTCAATCTGGATTTTTATAAATATATTCAATTTCATTTTCAAAATCCATATATATGTATATATATATATATATATATATATATATATATATTGATTATCTGTTTTTAAAATTTATTATTTGACCATATATTTAAAATGATGATATTTTTTTTATAAATTTCTATTCAAAACAGAATTTGAGTGAGAGTATTGAGGAAGGATCTTTTTTAAATCTTTGTTATATGAGTCAAAATAATTAATTTGCTTTGGTTTTTCAACAGGTTTATTTTGCAATTATTCAAACGCAGCTTGCAGTACAAAATTTATTTTGGAATTGGAATTCTGTGTACGTGCAGATTCGGTTAAAACTGGTTAGTATTATAGTTGAAAAGATAAAAAATGCTAAGAGGCTTGTTGTGCTGTTTTATTTTTAATACTAAATTTGTAAATTTAATTCTGAGGAATTTTTAATAACCCTCTTACCTCAGACACGTCTACTATGCATTTTTGTGCGTCACACTTTTATAGATATTACGTCTATCTCTAGTCTTGAACAAAAAGATATTCCATTAAAATAAAAATCAAATATAAATTAAACATTTCTTAGTCTTACATGATTTCAAACAAACTCCTAAATTTTAATTGTTTTTTTTTTTCTGAAAATGTATTTTCTATTCTATCTATAGAAGCAATCTTCCGCATTTCGCAAGACAAAGAAAACAACTTAAGTATTTCACTTTGCTATGCTAAAAGCTTCTAGTTCTAAGCATTTGGAGAAAGTTGACGAACCGTAACAGAATTGCAAAATCGTTTTCTATCTTGCATATGAAAGCAGAACATTAATTTGCCGTCCCAGAATCGCCGACGAAGATGCTGAAGATGAAGCGTGGAAGATGCTGACAATAAATCAAATTGTATCTATTGTTCTGTGGATGCTACATGGCCAAAGGTATGTAAATGCGAGCTTACTCAAATGAATAACTATATTCGTATGTGTCTCTTTAATTATACAGCATATCAAATGATATGATCCCAAATTTGCATATTATAGACGAAAACAACAACAACAACAACAACAACAGCGACAAGAGTGTTTCATGTAATTACGGGACAAGAAATGAAGAATCGTCGACAATTAATCGATTCGGTCGATGAGTCAGAGCCGTGTTGGGCGTCTGTCAACAGCTGCCAGACTTGGGACCAAGGCCAGCTCAATGCGAAGCTCAGACAGGTATTAGAGAGAGAGAGAGAGAGAGAGAGAGAGAGAGAGATCAGTTTAGTTTTATACATATGTAGCAATTCGAGTTTATTTCTGAGATACTTGTGCATGTACAATGGGCTAGGCACTTCATGCTGAACGTATGTACACACATAATACATTTTTCGAGTAATTATAGATAGATATAGATATATATATATATATGTGCATGTGTATTGTGGTAATTTGCAATTAAAATTATGGTGAATAATTTAATTTAACTAAGCATAGAAAGCGCGCGCGTGCAAATCACAAAAAAGCAGTAAAGCTACCGGCTACCAATTACTTCAACTCGATCGACTCGATCGACTGCCGCCTCGAAGCGCTGCGCTCGTGGTATGGGCTCGGCCTTGCTCTTAATCAAATACTTGGCGAATTCGGCGGGCGAGCGGAAGGACTTGATGGGGAACTTGCCGAAGCGTCCGTTCGTCTTGGAGAGCATATAGTAGATGGGATAGGGACCAGGCGCCATCTGAACGGGCAGCGGCTCCACGTTCGTGGTTGGACTAGACTCGAACGGGTATTGCAGTTGTTTCTGCTGCTTTCTGCTCTGCTTCTGCTTGGGAAAGGCTTTTAGTTCGGGCGTGTACGAGAATTTCAAAGCGGTCTGCATTGCTTCACCCCTGGGTTCACTGATGCTCGTCCGCATTTGCTTCGAGTCCTTGTAGATACGATGACGCGGACGCTTACCGCCGTTTTGCAGTGTTTGGATCTGGAAGAGTTCCGAATTGGCGCTACCAGGTGTGCGATCCTCTTTCGAGGGCAGTTCCACCGGACTGACCCTGATGACCTTTTGGGTCTGGTTCTCTATCTCAATGACATCGACCTTGATCACATCCTTCTCTGGCTGCTGGGCCAAGCTAATGCAGAGCAACGCACCTGCGCTCACGAGCAGCAACTGCAAAGAGTCGAAAGCAAACAAAAAATAAAGAAAATCCCAATTTTTACACTCACCACAGCCTAACAGAACCCATTCAAACAAATTACCAAATTCCTGCGAGTGTCAAACATCGTGTCAGCCACAGAATAAAATCGAATCGAATACTACGTCAAATTTGACTTGTTTCTGGTTGTGTTTCCAGCTGCGATCTGGCTCCCACTGCGAGTTTGCGACTTTAGTTAAATGCTGCCGTTTGACGACTGAGCTCTGATCGCTGCTGCCACCAACGCTGTAAGCTTTTCAACAGCAGTAAGATCGCTTGCCCCTAGCCCCGCTGCCCGCTATCCCGCCTGTTATAGATATTCTCATAATGAAGTGGCCTTTTGTTGTTCGAGCTATGTGGCAGCCAGAACAAATTATGAGCCAAATTTGTGTAGAGGTGAAGAATGTTAGTTTTTTTTTATTTTTATATATTATTCACCTGGCGAATACGCGTCGATTCGCAAGTCTCTCTGATCGCTCATTAAATTTGAGACGCCAAAAAATTTAGTTCGTAATGAGGCATAAGCAATTCAGTGCTTATTGACTATTTATTTCCTTACTTCCTTTTCCACACACACAGACATTATATATTTATATATTTATATAAAATACAATAAATATAACAAAAAATATAATTTAATGGGTAATCCAAACTTTTGTATTCAAATTTCTATTGAATCTGAAATTTTTAAATACAAATGTTAGTTATATTTTTAATGTTGATATATGAAATAAAAAAGTTTTAATATTTACAAATTTTAGATATAACAAATTTAATTAATTTATTTATTATTAAAAATATATGAGTAGGAAGTATACTATTATTTTATTTAGAAAAATAAATACAAATAAATAAATGATAATAAAAAATAAAATAAATCCATAATCATAAAAATTTTATTAAATATTTATCTTTAATTAAATAATAAAAATCTATAGTTATAAATAACAATAATTAATTGATAATTATAAATACAAAATTATAAATAAATATTTAATTTTTTTATTTTATTAAATAAGAGTTCATTAAAATAAAAAAAAATTATTTTTATCAAATTAATTATTGAATATATTAATAATATATAAAACTACTTTGGAAAGCACCGATTTGTAGACTTATTATTTCTATTTCGTTATTAAGTTTTCATATTTGTTTTATTTATTAAATTGCATTTATTGCGAGAAGTGTATCCAAGTTTCGACCTACTAGAAAAATCGTTTAAATATTTAAAATTTTTTAAATTGACGTTTTTTGTTTTGTTTTTGTTTTTATTTTGTGTATTGTTTGTCATCCCAAAGGCAATGATCGCGCGCACAGTGGGTCACACAGTGGGCTACACAAAGAGGAACCAGCCAGAAGTCATCTTCAACACTATGAACAACAACATCAACAACAGCAATAATTGTTGGAGCAGAACTAACTGTTGGCAGCTACATAACTTGATCATTTGATAGAATAAATTGTGATTACCTCATTGATTAATTTGTTTGGTTTGGCGGCAACCTCAGTCGTAGAGTTTATCTCCGTCATGCGCCTTGCCTCTGGCCTCTTGCCTCTCGCACTTCCCTCTTTGATTTTTATAAATATCTATCTTTTTTTTCAAAGATACTTGGATACTTTGTTGATTATTTGATTTGAGTATGCATTACTAATTATTGTAATGGAATTATTTATGATTATTGGCAGAGTCAACGGCGATTTGACATGCACATTGTTGATCAGCAGCTCGTGTATTCCGTATAAAAGTATACAAATAAAATAATGTACAAAAATATTATCCCAGCACACCATTCTAACGAAAATCACCTTTTAGCTAATTCAATTGTATTTTTATATTTGCCTATTAAGAAATATGCATCCGAGGAAATGACTATTAAACAGCTCTGCCTCTTAGCCTCAATTTAATATTCACTTTTATAGTAAGGTATTATCTTAAGCTGAGCTTAAATCTAACATCTTTAATAACCGCTTAGAGGTGCATTATAATTTTTACTTATTATAGTCATTAACATGTCAGCAAAGACATAGAATAAGTCCAAAAATTTATTAAGCAACAATTGCGTTTAGCACGTAATAGCCAGGTAATAAAATTTCATAAATATTTTAATGATAATATATTACTTTTAATATTTTACAGTTAACTACGCTATATAAAAAATGAAACAAAATATGGGGAGTTATTTTGTACTATAATATTTACTTTATATATATGCATATATATATATAGATATATATAATTTCCGAATGGCATAAAATGCTTTAATTTGGTGAGCCACTGTTCTCTGCTGTTATATAAGTAGTTCATATACTACAATGGATTTTTTAACTGCCAATAAAAAAGACTTTATTTTACCTGGAAATAATTTTATATACTTTTTTTTGTCTTCATTATTTTGTTTACTTAAAGAAACAATTTAAGAATCTTGTTTTTGTTTCATTTTTATTTGGCATTAATTAGCATTTAATGAATATGCTTCATATTATATAGATTAATTGATTTCAAATGGTCTTAGCTGATCTCGATGATGCTTGCTGGCGATTAAAATACTTCATTAATCAACTGCTATCTACTTAAACCGATGGAACAAGTCTCTAGCTAATTAAAAATGGTTAAAAAACAATATAACACAAAATATATATGTGTATATATATTGATTCTAAATGTATATGTATTTCAATTTAGACAAAATTCTATTATTTATATATCAGTTAAAATTGAATGCATATTCTTTTGCAAGTCGTTTTTTGTCTCTAGAAAAATTGACTTTGTCCTTGAGTCGTTGGCATAAACAATTTATAGCACATTCAGGATATGGATTGAACAGGAAAAAGTACTGGAATCACTTGGAAAAATAGGGAAAAAGCTGCCAGACAGTCATAAAATGTCAAGACAGTAAGGATACTCAATGCAGAGGCAGGAGCAGAGTAGCAGGAGCAGGAGCAGGAGCAGGAGCGGAGGCTGTGGCAGGCACTTCCATTTTGCTATTTGCCATTGCCATTTGCATTGCCATCTACATCTACATCATCGATGGCTTGAGCCATTGTCGCGCCATCGATTGTTATTCAAAGCAGCCATAATCTGTGCCAAGGAGTTGCCTGTCTAAGATCTTTGGCTGGATTGAAGGGGTTGGGCTCTGCTTTCAGCTTTGGCTTTGGCTTTGGCTTTAGTTTGGCAAGTGTTTGGGGAATTGAGAAACGACTCAACAGGTTTTAGCTTTTAAGCCCTTTTGTTCAATAGCGCCCAGCTCTCCAGCCAATGTCGAATTCTGTAATCGCTAATGGATTATTTAAAGTGCAGCCTCAGTGGCGACTTTAAAGTGCGCCACATATTCTCAGTGACTGGCTGCCACCTTGCCCGGCGGCAACAGTAATTAGATTGTGTAAAAAAAAGGTAAGCTTGCCTTGATGTGGGTCTGTGGTGTGTGTCCCTTACCCAGAACATAGCCAAAGGTCAGCACCACTAAATGCTTCCATTGCCGACCACAAAATAAGTCTTTCGGTCCTTTCCTGCGGCTAATGTACGCCAAATCCGGCGCATTTGTTTTACGTGTGTGTAAAATGTAACTGTTTCTTTTTTATTATTGTGAGCCTGGCCATAAATTACATATTAGCTATAAGGATCTCTATAATTTACGAGCGGGTTAAACATGACACTGGGTCCAATAATTACGCGCACACTGAAGCCTACATCTAATGTTTCCAACTGTTTCGAGCGAAGATAAAGCTGCCGACATGTAGCTGACTCAGGTTTTTTTTCCACATGCCCTAGGCAGATGGCAAGATGGGAATTCTGGGTATTTTATTTTAGTGGAAGTGTATAATATGTATACATAATAAACTTCAATATTTAAAGCATATTTCAAGAACTAATATCTTCAATTATAATAATATTCTAATAGCCACTTCTCAGCTCATCACATCTTATGCTGGGTATCTTCTTGTCGTACACTCCCAACTAGAGCACTTTTTTTTTGTTTTTTTTTCCAACTCGAGAGATTACTAACTATTGGAGGTAATGCCCATTTCAGTTGGGGTGGAAAGTTCAACTGTTTAAGTGTCGTTGGCTTATTGTCGCTCATCACATGTCGTTGGGGTTTCTCTGACTTTTATTATATGACAATTACCACAATCTCAGGCATATGCGAATCGCATTTCAACCAGCAATCTAATCGTAAAAAGAATGAAACAGCACTTTAGGTGGCAAATAACCGTTATGTGCGAGTCTCAACTCTCAACAATCATATAGGGCTCACAATATTGCTTATCATTTGAAGAAAAAGTTGCACAGAGTTAGTGAATGTTAAGAAACGGAAGTAACTTTTCATATTGTACAAGCCGCAATACATCATTTGAAAATATAGGAGAGGTTTGTTGAGGACTCTTTCTCTTAGACATTTTCTTCTTATAATAAGTTCTTAAATTTCATATTAACAACTCAATATTTTATTTTATATTATTAATTTATTATATTAAATATTTTATTTTTGAGTAAAATTGAATTAGTTCTATATGCTGTTTGATTTTAATTTTTTTCATAAAATATATTTCAAATATTTTAAATATTTTTTAAAAAGTATATCAGTATTTCACATTCAATGTCATGTATTTAATGAAAAAATAATAATAATTTATTTTATTTTTATTAACTCGGTTTTCATTAATTTTTTGTATTATTTATTAACAAAGTTAATGCTTATATGTATATCTATCCATTTATACCCTGAACCCATTAAAAATGAGTATAATATATTCAAAATGTCTGTAACAGGCAGAAGGAGGCGTGGCAGACCCCATAAAGTATATGTGTGTGTATATTTTTGATTAGGACGACAGGCCGATTCGATTAAGCCCTGTCCCTCTGTCAGTCTGTTCGTCTGTACGTATGTTTGCAGGCCTCGACTAGAGCTTTCTTATTTGTTTTTTTTAGTTTTAAATTTTAAATATATATTTTTTAATTTTTGCTTGTGAAATAAGTAGAATAATAATTGTAGTATTACGATAATGATTGGTATGCCAATGATCATTGTGCTCCCTGACCGACTTTCCACAACTACACAGGTAGCGCTCTCATTTCCCACTCAACGATCGACTGTAAGAATCGAGTCATCACCTCGACCGAGTTGAGCTCGAAAGAGTTGAGCACAACTTTTGGCGGGAGTTTTGCCCTATATAAGGGCAAGCCGTCTGCCCAGTTCTTCAGTTGGTTTCCTGACCCCCTGATGGTCAGTCGTGCTGTGCAGTGCAGTCCAGTGTAGTGTGGTGTAGTGTAGTGTCTTCTCCTCCTCCTGCTCCTCCTCCCTTTCTTTCTCTGGATTTGGTAAGTATGTAGTTAATAATTTTAGTATTAAGTATATTAAGCAAAATTGTATTAGTTATAACTGTTTATTTAAGCAAATGTTTTACTAATAATTCTTTTTTTTTTTTGCCTGTTTCTCTCCTGCTGCCCTCTCTATCGCTGCTGGACTCTCTACCTCTGCTGGACTCTCTACCTCTGCTGGACTCTCTACTTCTGCTGGACTCTCTACCTCTGCTGTACTCTCTACCTCTGCTGGACTCTCTACCTCTGCTGGACTCTGTACTTCTGCTGGACTCTCTACCTCTGCTGGACTCTCTACTTCTGCTGGCTATTCTACTTCTGCTGGACTCTCTACCTCTGCTGGACTCTGTACTTCTGCTGGACTCTGTACTTCTGCTGGACTCTGTACTTCTGCTGGACTCTGTACTTCTGCTGGACTCTCTACCTCTGCTGGACTCTCTACCTCTGCTGGACTCTGTACTTCTGCTGGACTCTGTACTTCTGCTGGACTCTGTACTTCTGCTGGACTCTCTACCTCTGCTGGACTCTGTACTTCTGCTGGACTCTCTACCTCTGCTGGACTCTGTACTTCTGCTGGACTCTGTACTTCTGCTGGACTCTCTACCTCTGCTGGACTCTGTACTTCTGCTGGACTCTCTACTTCTGCTGGCTATTCTACTTCTGCTGGACACTCTATCGCTCCCCGTGTTTGTACCGCTGCCCGACTCTCTACTGCTGCCCGACTCTCTACTGCTGCCCGACTCTCTACTGCTGCCCGACTCTCTACTGCTGCCCGACTCTCTACTTCTGCCCGACGATCTACTGCCGCCCGACGATCTATCATTGCCGAACTCTCTACCATTGCCCAACTCTACCGCTGCCCGACTCTCTACTGCTGCCCGACTCTCTACTGCCGCCCGACTCTCTACTGCCGCCCGACTCTCTACTGCTGCCCGACTATCTAATGTTGCCCGACTCTCTACTGCTGCCTGACTTTCTACCGCTGCCGAACTCTACTGCTGCCCGACTCTCTACTGCTGGCCGATGATCTACCATTGCCGAACTCTCTACCATTGCCCAACTCTACCGCTGCCGAATTCTGCCGCTGCCCGACTCTCTACTGCTGCCCGACTCTCTACTGCTGCTGCCCGACTCTCTACTGCTGCTGCCCGACTCTCTACTGCTGCCCGACTCTCTACTGCTGCCCGACTCTCTACTGCTGCTGCCCGACTCTCTACTGCTGCCCGACTCTCTACTGCTGCCCGACTCTCTACTGCTGCTGCCCGACTCTCTACTGCTGCCCGACTCTCTACTGCTGCTGCTCGACTCTCTACTGCTGCCCGACTCTCTACTGCTGCCCGACTCTCTACTGCTGCTGCCCGACTCTCTACTGCTGCCCGACGCTCTACTGCTGCCCGACTTTCTACTGCTGCCCGACGATCGACCATTGCCGAACTCTCTACCATTGCCCAACTCTACCGCTGCCGAATTCTGCCGCTGCCCGACTCTCTACTGCTGCCCGACTCTCTACTGCTGCCCGACGCTGTACTGCTGCCCGACTCTCTACTGCTGCCCGACGATCGACCATTGCCGAACTCTCTACCATTGCCCAACTCTACCGCTGCCGAATTCTGCCGCTGCCCGACTCTCTACTGCTGCCCGACTCTCTACTGCTGCTGCCCGACTCTCTACTGCTGCTGCCCGACTCTCTACTGCTGCCCGACTCTCTACTGCTGCCCGACTCTCTACTGCTGCTGCCCGACTCTCTACTGCTGCCCGACTCTCTACTGCTGCCCGACTCTCTACTGCTGCTGCCCGACTCTCTACTGCTGCCCGACTCTCTACTGCTGCTGCTCGACTCTCTACTGCTGCCCGACTCTCTACTGCTGCCCGACTCTCTACTGCTGCTGCCCGACTCTCTACTGCTGCCCGACGCTCTACTGCTGCCCGACTTTCTACTGCTGCCCGACGATCGACCATTGCCGAACTCTCTACCATTGCCCAACTCTACCGCTGCCGAATTCTGCCGCTGCCCGACTCTCTACTGCTGCCCGACTCTCTACTGCTGCCCGACTCTCTACCGCTGCCGAACTCTACTGCTGCCCGACTCTCTACTGCTGCCGAACTCAACCGCTGCCCGGCTGTCTACACCTGCCCGACTTTAACGCTACCGATGCTCGACTTACGGGATATTTCCCGTTTCTTCAGTTGGTTTTCTGACCTCTTGATGCAGGGCAGTGTAGTGTAGTGCATCTTCTTCTCCGTCTCTACTTCTCGTTCACTTCTTTTTCTGGTAATCTGGTAAGTATTTAAATAGTTATTAATTTCAGTAATATATTAAATATGTTAAGCAAAATTGTGTTAGTTATAAATGTTTCTTTTTATGCAAATGTGTTAATAACGGTGTTAAGTCGACTCAAATTAAAAAAAAATATTTCAAATGCTTGCTTTTGTATGCTTGGAATATGTATGCAAAATAAGCATGTTTTGGAATATCAACTCTACGAAGGGCTCTCTAGTCGGGCACACTGGACTAGAGCTTCATACTTGTTTTTTTAATGTAAACCAAATTCTATCTTCCTTCTTATTAAGCGTAAAAAATAAAATTTATTGTAATAATAGAATCTTGCATCATCTCTCTTGCATTGCTATAAAATCAGATAAAATCAGATTATTTGCAGTTTAAAGACATCTGAAAAGGGATATTACGAGAGTAATCCTGTATTTTAATGTTGAAATCTTTCGAGCTGCAGAAAAATAAATATGTATTTGGCAGGGAGCATAATAAATGCGTTTGCAAAAATGCTTTTGTTAGCCATTAAAATATTTAACGGCTCCTGGGATGGGCGTCACTTGCCACATGCCACATGCCACGTGTCCCTCGCCTTCTGTGCGGCTGCTGGGCAGTCTGAGCTCAAGCTATGCACCTAATGCCAAGCTCGGCGCAGGTCGTTGTAGTCGCCTCTGCCAAATGCCACCAATGCGACGTTGGCTCCGCCCTAAAGCGTGTCTGCCGCTCACTTGGAAGTTAGACGACGGCGCCAACTGCGCAGCTGCAGAAAATTTGGATTCGTCCAGTTGGCGCATGAGGTTGCGAGGGGACGCTGCCGATGCCAATGCCAATGCCAATGCGGACCGAGTTTCAATCTGGCTTCAAAGTTGTCCAAGACTGTTTCATTCCCAAACTGTTTCTCTTGTCACGTTTGCGAAAAGTTACCTTGGAGCAGAGCACACGAAACACATAGGAGACAACGAAGCTCTGCTCTGCAGGGAGTGGAAGCGGGAGCTGTGTGAGCGAGGCAGGCGAGATGAACATGGAGCTGCTTATGTAATATATTATAGTGTACAAGAAAACTACAAATAAATTGATGATATTTTACACAATGTCAAGATATTGTAAATGGAGATTTATTCCTGAAATGTTCTTGAAGACTTGAGCCAAAAATAACTGTTCGTTGTAAATAGGAATTATATTTAAACTATTCAATTATAAGCAGTGATTATTTTCTGATAAATTGTTTTAATTTTGTAAAATAAATAAATAAAATAAATTCTTTTGTGTTGAAGATGGTTTTATTTATATATATGTGTATATCATATTATATGCAAATGGTTGTTAATAACAGGTAAATAAAAATTATTAAACATATGTATCACCTGTGACCTAATGTTATTTTCCTTAAATGTAAAACTAGGCGTAAGTTGCCACCGCCACCAAATTCAGCAAAAAAGTGGTAAAATAAATTTCCAAAATTTTTTAATAAAAGAAAAAAATTTTAATAATAAAATAAAATATATTTTAAAAAAAATATATAAAATATATATATTTTATAATTAAACTGAAGAGCACTTTTTTGTGCTATATTCTTATAAGTAGGTAGAATTTAGTTGAAGAAATTTGATTTATACATAATGATAATATTATTATTTAAAATACTTTAAATACTTCTACTTCTATACTCATTCTAGGATAGCCTGTAGTTGCCTTATACACTCATATGCTAGTCTATGCATCGCAGAAGTGCATGCTACTCTGGCGATGCATTTGCATTTGCTGTTGGCATTTGCATTTGCATGCAGAACACGTTGAGCCAATTAGCACTAATGCAAGGCTCATAATTTCACACCTTGCGGCCGTAAATGTGGGCCTGGCCCGAAGTGAGGGCCAAAAAAGTGTGGAGACAAGCAAGTGAAGAGCCTGGAAAACCAGTTGCTGACTGGTAGTCAGATTCGTGGCGAGTTGGGATCGCAGTCGGGGTCGGGGCTGGGGCATGGGTCAGCGTCACATGTACGCATGCAAATGAGCAGGTTGTGGAGCTCTCTGGCAAATGGAGCACGTCAATGCTGCATTGCGGTTGCCGTTCGTCCGTCCGTGCGACTGACTGTTAGTCTGTCCTTTGGTCCAGAAACAAGGTTTTTATGGACACACCTTGCGTGTGTGTGCGAGCGAGTGCTTTGTGGCTTTTGGACTCTGCCATATTGTGTTTGGTTGTTGTTTGGAAGGTGTTGATTATGCCTTTGATATGCAAATGAACCGGTTTTATAGTCGAACTCGGACTCGTTTCCCTGTCCGCACGACCGCAGCGACCTGGAACGTCCCGTTCTCTGCTTGTTGGCTAACAAATGGCGCTAATGATGGCTGAGCAGTTCAAGATGACGATGACACCGTCGGCGCTGGTGCTGCTGCTGCTGCTGCTGCTGTTGATGGTATTATGATACTCGTCAAAGCACTCACATGACCTGCTAAAGACTTGTTGGCAAAAAGGGTTCTAAGCACTTGCCGATTACGTGCCAATTCCAGCACGAGCTCGGAGCTTCAGCTATAGCTCCAGCTACAGCTCCAGCTCCAATTTCATCCCCAATTAGAGTCATTAAGCAAACAAGCACAACATTGGCCAGGCAGGTCACCAAAAGGTGCGAAGCGTGGGCCGACTCCTTTGGAGTGATTTACGACGCAAATTACGGGCTTAAATGGACAAACATGCGTAGTTTTAATCATAGGCATCCATTAACGCCCTCGGCAACTATGATAATGCACGGCATGCCATCCCCAAGTGGGTATAAAGAATGTGACATAAATTAATTAACTTTTTCACACACGTTCGCTGCGTTCACTCGGCTGGTTTGGCCAGCCTATTTATGCAAAACTATTTCCAGGACACGCTTCACAGCTATTAGCCCGCTTTTTTTTTTTTTTTTTTTTTTTGTTTATTGCTCAACGGGGTGAACTTACAGCAGGGCATTATAAGGTATTTGAGAATGGCACCCATCTTCATTTACACAACTAATGAAGAAATCATGTATTTAATTATTATTATTATGTGGCTCTGTCTGGCGGGGAAATTGTAAAAATACCTCGGCTTTATTTAATTGGAATTTAAGTTTAAATTTTAAATTATTAAAGATTTTTCTTTGGAAATGGATGATATAAGTGGATGCTTAGGATGATATTAACGATGGTTAGTAAATTATTAATATATTGACATATAGATATATTGATTCTATATACAGAGCAGTATTCCCATAGTTCAGTATATCTTGTACGTTTGAGGATTTGGGCTCGGCGAATCAGGGTGAGGATATTTAGCAACAATATTTCTGTTAATGTTTAAATGTATTTTCCATTATTTTTATTTTTATTCATTCAAAGGCCTATATATCTTTATTTTGTTTATTTCATTTAATTTAGATAGTAATTGTGAAACATATAGTTTGTTATGCCTTAAAATTGCTTTAATACATTTTTTTTCTTTATAATTAGCATCTCAACTTGCGCTTCTCAATTTTATCTTGTTTTTCAAAAACAAAGTTTGATCATAATGTTGCTGAAATTTTTTTTAAGATTAATCAATTAACCAATCAATAAATCAATCAACAAAAATTCTAAAAAAAATCTCTAAGTTTATATCAAGTTTTTGTTTCCTTAATAGTTAAATATAGCTGAATAATGTTTTTTAAAAAACATATTAAAACAATTTTCCAAGTTTGGCAAAGTAATATTACTTCACAGCCAAGTAACTTTTGAGATTTGGGTCAGGCGGCTGTGACACTTGTGATTGTTATGACCCAAACGTTGTCGCGCAACTTTTGACCGAGAGAAAAGTACTTGAAATGAAAATGTAAAAATTTTTAAAATAGAAAGCAAAACGGGGGAACTAACGCTTGGAAATCGCTCTCCCGGGAAATTATAAGTATTTTGCCTACAAAAAATAGACACGCAAAATATTTAAAAAGTTGCGCCTAATTGTAAACGTTCGCTATGGATGGATGACACTTTATGAGCACTCCAGAGGGCAGGGAATTGGAGGAGTGGGCTGAACTGGGCCGAGCTGGGCTGGGTGCGCATATTAAACACCAAAAAGAGCGTAAATTTTACACTACAATTGTGAAGAGGGCAGATGCAATTGAATTAAAATGGGCGCAATAGTCCAACAGGGCTGGGTTGGGTTGGGGGCCGTGGACGCGCCTGGGGCGACGGAACACGAGACTTAACTGGCATTAATTATGACAGGGCAGAACGCCGGACAGGAGACGGTGCCAGCAATGGGACACAGACGGTCCGCACGGCACTTGCATATGTCCACATCCGGCGAGGCGATGGAACGGGGCCGGTGCAATGTCAAGGCAGGTGCGTGCTTCTGGCCAAATTTAATTGACCAGCAAACAGTGCAAACCTACAAAGCCAAGGACTTGCCACAACTGACACAGTGGCGCACCAGAGTGGATGCACAGAGTGGGTGTGTGAGTGGCAACTGCACGCATTACGTTAATTCCATTTGGTGTTGTTGCCTGGCTGGCTGGATGGTCGGTTGGCTGACTGGCTGCCTTGTATTTTGAAGGCCCCACCTGGGAGAGCACATTAAATAATTACCGCAAATGGGCTTGGCGATAATTTTTGCACCAAAACCCGTGGCCGCGACGCAAAAAAAATTTTTAATTGTAATTGCGAAAACAATAAACAAATGTGCCACGCACTGTTCGCTGTTCACTGTTCACTGTCCCCACTGTCCTCTGTCCACTGTTCCACTGTCCAAGGGACATTGGACATAACTCCGGTGCGTAGTGCATCCATAAATACACACGGGAAATGCCCTTTGGAATCATATGTATTAAACAATTGTATCAGCGACAACAGACTGGAGACTGCTCGACTGCGGATACCCTGCACATGTAAATTTATTTATTTATTTTTTGTATTATTGCAAATTAATTCATTTAATTTTGATTAATTATTTTTTAAATTTATTTATTACATTTGATTTTATTAATATATTTTATTTATTTTATTTTATAATTTATTTACTTGTATTATTTTTGATTTATTGATTATTTATTTATATTAATTAAATTATTTTTTATTTATTTTTTTTATTTTTATATAGTTTTTTTTTATATTAATTAAATTATATTTTATTTATTTTTTATAAAAATAATAGTTTTTTTTTTATATTAATTAAATTATATTTTATTTATTTTTTTTATTTTTATATATTTTTTTTTATATGTAAAAATATTTCTGTATACAATTGCATTATATTATAATTAATATATTTCATTTAATTTTTTTATTAATATATTTTATTCTTATTTTATTTTATTTATATATTTTGTGTACTGTCGTTAATATATTTTAGACTTTAATTTTATTAATATATATTTGTCTTAGTTTTTATTTTATACATTTATTAATTTTAATTAATATTAATAATAATTAATTAAAATTTAAAAAAGTGTAAACAAATATATTTATATGCAGTTTTAAGGTAGAGCAGCGTAAAAGTATTACCACTTTCGAACTTTTTCAATTCCCATACAAATTTCAGCATACCCAGCTGCAAATATTGAAGGGGTGCAGGTACAATTGGCATATTATTTAATTATAGCCAAGGGCTGCGCTTTATTCGATATTCGTCTGTAAAAATGCAGGCAGAGTGCATTTAATTTGCATAAACCATTGCAGACCTTTGGGCGCAATCGCCTCGTTTTAAATAAGCCTCGATTTAAAGTCGATTTCGGACTCATTCCACATCAATGCCAAAACGAGGTGTTGGCACCTGGTTATCCCAGGTGTCCGCTTCCACTCTTCGTCTGCTTCTTCTTCCGCTTCATTATTATTTCCCTGGACGGTCGTTTAGTGCGGCCTATTTAAAAATTCATGCTCAAGACGCATGCGAAGCCGAAGCCGAGTGAAATTCAACCCGTTTGCCTCCGCTGCGGCGCGTCCATCATTTAGCAATTAGTTAATTTTTGGTGGCGGCAGCATTGAAAAATCTCCCAAATTAAAACAAACAGTTGTCGCTGTCAAATCGAGAGCAGCATCTTGGGCCACTGCGGAGTACTGGCTCATCGGACAAGTATCTTTTAATTTCTTATTAGCTGGAATATTATCCCCGCGGACATTTCGGCCATTAATATGCAGAATCGTTGTTGGCGTCAGTCTTGCCATTAATTTTAATGAGTCAACAGCAGCAACAACAAGTGCTTGGGGCGAAAGGATTTGGCAGTTTGCGGCTCTCAGTTAATTACTTAATAATTTGGGCAGGTGTTATTTTTAGGCAAGCCAATTTATAGAGTCACCTTCTGCCATATTAAACGTTGTTATTTGAAACTTGAGTCGAAGAAGCGGGTTAGTTGACTAAGTAATTAGATGGCCACAAGCTGGCAGAGTGATCAAATAGATTATTTGCCAGAAGATGAAGAAATATTTTGCGAAAGTGTTTGCTAATTTTATATTTTGATGAATCATCGGCAGTCGAATAGAATTAAAATATGATTAAATATAAATTTAAATATTTAAAAAATATCAATAAAAGTATATATAAATAAATACAAATATAAAATGATTTTAAAAGGAATTTATTATTAATTGAAATATAAAATTAATTTAACAAAAAATATTCTCAATTATCAAAGTTAAATTTAACTTAAAACAACAATAATATTATCATTTGAATCTCTCCACATCTGCCCACCAATATTCATATTTGCTTTATTGCGGTTCGCTGATATCTAGGTAACTAAAACGTTTCAAGTTTCAAGCAAACAGACTCAATAATTTGGTATAGGATTTTAATATTGATGACGATTGCCATTCGAAGATGAATTCTTTAAAATATATATTAAGTATCTCGTAAATCGAAAACCTTCTCAAATTTTTGCCCAATTACAATTTTGACATTTGTCTAATAAAAGCAAAAATTGTAAAACTTGTCGAATGGTCCCAATTCCAAGCGAGATGCCAATGTGGAATGGAACTCAATTTGCTTGCTGAACACGCACTTGGCTCTGTCTGCAACATGGGCTGAGCAGCGATGACAGGGCTGCTGCTTGTGGTTTAAGCCAATTGCACATTAATCCGTAATTTGCTCTTTGCCGGCGGGGCGGCTAATAATTTTTAATGGGATTCGAATGCCATATATGGTCGTACTTGCCACTCTTTTTTTAGGCTGATGGCTGGGACACAGCCCCAGCGCGTGTGTGTGTGTGTGGACCCTCGCTGATCTGTGAGGCTGATTTTGGCTTTGATGGAATGCCATTCCAAAATGCTCAGCACGTGCAGCTGCAGCCTGCTGAATGTGGCATGTGAATGTGGCAGCCAGCAGCTAGAAGCTATCAGAGAAGGGAGAGAGTGTGTAATGTCTTAGTAATTTATTGGCTTTAATTGTGTGGAGTTAGCTTCAGTAATTAACAGTTAGTTAGCGACACTTTTAATTGAGTTTCAGCCCTTTTAATTTATGAACTGCCCGGCCATATTCGGCTTACGTTCAAAACATTTAATCAATGTTCGAATATCTCAAATCTGTGCGCTAACCAAAGTTGTACTCCAGCAAACAGAGTTATAAATATTTATGAATGTGCCGCGGGGCAGACCTAATGACAAAGTGATAAGGACAATTAAGGAGAAAGCTGCGGTGGTGCTGGAGGCAGCAGGGGGCAGCAGACCACAAATAAAATGTGTCAACGCGCTTCTGTGGGCATTCCTACGATCTGGCGAACCGGCGAGCCGGCGATCCAAGTTGTAAACAGAAGCAAAGTGCTGTAAAATATTACTGCATCTTTGATCACTTGTCATCCGCGATGATGATGAACGATCTTTGCGAACAGACGCGTCTCTGGTAGCCAACAACATCGTCAGTTCGTCCTCGTTGCATTCCGCGAAACCTGTTGACAACACTTGCGACAAGCGAAACGATCTCGCTTTTTCTGCTCTGCCTTGACAAGAAAACATAAACTAACAAAATGATGAAAAAACAACGTGCTGACCAAGGTGTCGATATCGCACAATGGTTTTAATGATGGGATCTCAACCGTCTGCAACAAAAGAACAGCATCAACAACAGTAGCAGCAACCACAGCCTCCTGGACGGCAACGGGAGTCGGGACAGAAATGAGAATCAACCCAGCCGCTGCAAGCAAAAAAGTGAAACGTGGCTTGTAGCAGCAAATCGCCGAGATGCCATCGCTGATAATCAATAATTTTTATATTTTTGCCACATCGCTGCTGCTGCTGCTACTGCCAGTTGCTGCATCCTCCTCAGCGTCGGCATCGCTAGCACTCAAAGAAGCCAGTCGCATATCAAGTGCCTAACTACCCTTCTCTAATAAAGCCTGGCTAAAATCAGAGCGGAAACACTACTCAGCACGTTTACAGTCGTCTATGCTCAGAGAAAGGAGACCTTCTGTATGTGTGCTACTATATTTTATTAGTCTATATATATATATATATATATATATATATATATATATATATATATATATATATATATATATATATATATATATATATATATATATATATATAGACTAATACTGTCCAAACACTTTACAAACACTTCAGAGATACATATCTAAGAGAAAATAAATAAAAAAAAATTTTATAAACATAAATATTAAAAAAATATATATAATTTTATAAAAATATATTAAATATAAATATTTTTTATTTATTTATTGATATTCAAAAACTTTAACATATAAATTTATATTTTCTGTTATAATAAATTGCATAAAATATAATATATATTAATACATTACATGAATTTATTTATTTCTATATAAAATATTAAATATAAAAATAAATAAAATATTAAAATTTATTTATATATATTTAAATATTTATATATATTTTTATAAATATTTAAATTTATAGATGTAAGGAAACTCTTCAGACCGACGTCATATACGCCTTGCACCCTTGTATTCAATGTATTTCTGTGACTATAGTTTATCGAACTAGTTATCTGATATTCCTTTTGCTCTTCGAGGAGTTTTATTTTGTATGCAAAGTCAGTTGACAGCCAAACTGAAAATGCCAAAACCCATTTAGGAGTAGATGCAAACTCACATTGCCGTAGTTTCAGCTGTTAGCTGTGAAGTTAGTCTCCTGTGGCGCTGCGCATACACTTAACCCCTTAGTTGCCCCTGCCCCTGCCACCCCACAAATGGAAGGATTTTGCGCCAAAGTGCAAATTCGTGCACATGCGACAGGCACATTTCCAATTGGCATGCGAACCCACTTTGAGCTGTTGACACGTTTCTGATTTGTATTTTATTTTTTATTAATGCGCAGAAATCCGAGAGTTTTGCGGACAAAAATGCCAACATTTTCATCAAAGTTCGAATAAAGGTTGTGGCCCTACCCTTTGATAACGATGTGATGGGTGTGTGTTTGTGCGAGTCTGTGTGTGTGTGTGTGGGTGTGTGTATCTGTCTGTGTCATTTTGCATGTCACATCTCGAAGCCTCCATCCAAGCAAACATGAAAATCGCATTGGGAAACTTCAACATCATCAGCTGATTAGATCAGCATCAAAATGAAATTCATTCTCAATTTTAGTTCGACTTCTGTCGACTGACTTCCCCTTGCCAGACTGTGTGCAATTAGGCCGGCAGTTGGCATTTGGCAGTTGGGTTTTCAGGCCAGTTCTAATGGTGATTGCTAAACCGCTTATGAGCTGCTCTAATCTTCTCATGTTGCCTGCCCAAGCAATCAAAGCTCGACCGTTTGCAATTAGACACGAGCGTGTATGAGTCGCAGGTCCTATTTGACGGCTGCTCGTCCTAGTCCTAGTCCTAGTCCATAGACTGTTTTTGGTCCAGTTCCAGAGCACTTGGTGTACGTCGTTGTTGCGGAATGAAATCAAAAGTATTTCTCATTCTGTGTACCTTCACTTGATTGCCGAGGCGGACTCTGATGCGCCGCCTCTGCCCTCTGCCTTACCTCCTTAGCTGCACAGACGACTGAGCCGCAGACGTGGACCAAATTTGATGTGCAATAAAAATGTTTGTTCTTTAGATTACCCATATAAGATTTTTGTGAATGTGTGGCAGAGTGCGAAAAAAAGAGTTACAACTAGTAGATACCCTGTAATATGGATAAAGCGAAAGGCAGATTTAGATTACTTAAACTATATGAAGATAATTCCTGCAGAAGTAATAAGAAGGCAAAAAAATATAAAAATAAATATTTTTATTAAATAAAAATAAAATTAATTTCATATTTTATTTTTGTATATTTTTTATTATTTTATATTTTTTCTTGGTATATATAATAAGTTCTACAGCGTGTACAAATGTAGAATAACTTATCAACATTACTATAATTATAATACATATGAACTAAAAATGTATTAAACTAAATTTTTATATTAACTAAATATATATATTTATTAAAAAAAATTACCATGAATATTAAAAAAAAAAAAACAAATATGTATTTTTATATATAATAAATTTCAAGTATAATTAATATATAAACATACATTTTTATTTTTTAATAATAAAAATATTCAAAATAAATTTTATCTAATAAATATATATATTTATTGTATATAAAAACTTAATTTAGTATTTTATTTCTTAATATTTTTTCATACTAGTTTTTCAATGACTTCTCTTTAAGAAAAAACTAAACTACTTTTATTCATTCATCATATCTTCATATATCTTCTATAGGGTATAAAAAGGGCAAAGCTTTATGAAAAATTTTCTCAAATTGGATTTCTGACCCTTTGGTTAGCGATGTGTGAAGGTCCTTGGGCAATGCGACTGGGCATTTGTATTTGCATCTAATACATAAACATAATGCGTTAATTTAAAAGTATATACCAGACGCAAGCAAGACGGTCAAAGATGGCAAAAAAAAAAAAACCCAGAGAGAGAATGCAAAAAAAATGTATATATATGCAAACATTTTGTTGGGCGGTAATCAAATTTGCGATGTGCTTTCTTCCTCCAGCTCCAGCCTCGCCTTTGGTAAAATAAAAATGTAAAAAATGAATTGCTGCGACTGTGCTGTGCAGGTTTCCCCCAAGGACATGTTTTTCTTGCTGTTTTTTTTTCTGTTTTGGCAAGACCACAGGACATGAGCGATACAAATAAACAAATGATGTAAATTTCATTTTCACATTTTGGCATACGGACACAGAGTCGGGCAAAATGTATTCGAGCACTCAAATTGAAAATATGAAAAGCCACATAAACAAATTACGCAAATTTATTTTTATTTTTCTTTTTCTTTTTCTTTTTTGCCATTACCAAACTATCCCCCGACTGAAAGTGAAACTGAAATGCAGACAGCTGAGAGCCTTTGATTAATACCCTATCGAATTAGATTTAGGCAAAAAGTTCAGCTCTGGGCATTTGCATGTATTTCGCATTTGTCAGCCGGCTGTTAAATGTCCTCGTTCGAGACATTAAAAACCACTTTTCAGCTTTGGGGACTAAAGTGTCCAACATATTTTCATGGACGCATAAACTGTCAAAGTCAATTTCGAGATGAGATGAATGATTTGGTTTTAATTTAATGGATTTTAGCAGGCAGGTGCTTCCACTTCCGCATTCGCTTTCGTTCTTGCAATTGACTTCTGAATGACAAGAGACGCAGCCCTGACAGATTTCATTTTTCCACAATTTATTTGAAAAGCATTTTTAAAGCCAGCTAGCAAAAGTTGTAGAACAATTTCCTGTGGCTTGGCAAATGTATAAATTAGCATTTTAATACGTTTGATAGCATTAGATATTGGGCTTCCTTTTGCTTCCCTCACATGCTGACGAGTCCTGGGCGGAGGGCACTCGCGGGTGCCATAAAAGATTCACACAAGGCCAATTTTGCAGTTCGCTTGTCCCAAAACAAAAGGAATCAACGTCGATTATAAGGGCAGGGCAAATGCCTTTTCTCCATAATCTCACACTCCCATTGCCATGCCAAAACAGATCACAACGATTAAAATTATGCAAAGCACATTACGGCGCAAGTGCATAAATGTGTAGAACCGTAGAACATACGCCGTAAACACCCAATATTTGTTGCCGCAGGAAAAGATTTTATGGCGTTGCTCAGCAAAAAAAAAAAAAAGAAAATAAAAAAAAATCCACAAATAAATTGCTTAGCTATTTCCTATGCAAATTGGAAAATTAAGCAAAGCACCAACAATAGATAAAGTCATAAAGCAGTTAAGGCAACAATTCAGGAATTCGAAAAGGAATAGTAAAAGGTGAGCCTTGCAAGAATAGAGAAATATATGAGGAGAGAAGAAATTAAAAATAAATCGAATAAATATGAGCAGCAATACTGAAGAGAGAGTATAGAGATTCTCTCATATAGGCATCAGGCAACAACAATAGTTAGAAGCAGTTACACAGAGAGTCATGAAACAGCTTTCTAGAAAATAAACCCATTTAGTGAATCCATAACGCTCTATTCCTAGGAGAACAGACGAGCAAGCTGTAGGTAAATAAATAATGTAAATAATATTGGTTCTTCTACTAATCTGCTTCTGAAATTATTTTTAAGTTTTATTTTTATTTAATAAATTATTTATTTTATTCTAATTATTTTTATTGAATAAATTTTCCTGCATTTTAATATTTTATTAACCAAAGCTCAGAGTAAATTGAATTTTTCAAACAATTTCTACATAATTCTTCGCCGCTTAAAGTTAGAATGAAATTTAAGGCAAGGCGAGCCAGGTAAGAGATATTTCGAATGAGAGGTCAATTTGAGAGGCATAGCAACTGTGGGTGTGGGCGTGCCAATATGTGTCTATGCTGCCTGCCTATTCGAGTGTCCATTTTTAATTAACACTTTGACAATTTGACGCGAAATGCATTTTGTGTGCTCCTAACTAATTCTGTGCCAGCGACACAGAATGCGACTCAGACTGCGAGTGCGATTGCTACAGCGGCTGCGACTGCGACTGCATTCCGATGAGTTGTGGCTGTGCTCCAGCCAAAAAGCCATTGCGTTGAATGTTTAGAATGCAATTGACGTGTCAGTGTGCGTGAGGAGCGGGGAAAAAGGGGCAGCCTACACGAACGACGAGCTTACTCTAATGCCTCGTCGTGGGGTTACCTGCCTGATAAATGTTGCATGCGCCTGTGTAACCCAATTACCGTTGCAAATTACTCACACTTGGAATGTGGATATGCCAAGTTTGCAGCACGTAACATGAGTGGTTAATAGGCTCAGGTTGGGGGCGCTCTAGACCCGCTTTGCATAATTGATGACAAATTGAAATCATGTTAATGCTTCCACACACACACACACTCAAACGGGTGGGTGGTTGGCTGAGAATGCAAAAAAAAAATATATAGAAATTTATTGCTGCATAGAAATCCTTTGGAATATCTTGACTGTATTTGGCAATTGTCCTGGCCGACCATAAATTCATCAAGCAGCCAAAATCAAATTGCCAATGGATCAATTTGTGGTTGTCAGTGCTTAGCCCAAACGTCGCCGGGTCCCAGGGGCTGTATTTGATGGTCGTAAATCGAGATGAGCTGCACATAAATTTTCAATTGGTCAACTCGAACGTGGCCGTGAGTGAGGCCATGCAAATCGAAATAGAGTTGCTCTACAACTCAGTTGAATCAGTTACTGCTCTCAGATTTTGAATTTGTATCGTTCTATTTTTTATATATCAAAATTTCATAATGCTATCACCAACCATTCCCACCACAGGGCCGGAACTGCTTAACACTTTAGAGCTATCCGGGCAAAAGGATCTCGATCAGCAAATCAGTAACTGGCTGTCGTGGGACAGAAATGCGGCCACAGTGCAGCAGGTGGTCGATGCCATCAAGGACAAGGACTGGGAAGCTTTGCGCGTTCGACTCTGCAATCGGTGTGGCTTCGGTACTGGGGGCATACGATCCGGCATGCGGGCGGGCTTTGATTCCATCAACGACTTGGTCACAATTCAAATGGCCCAGGGCCTCTGCAACTATCTGGTGGACATGTATCCCAACGTGAAGAAGCGCGAGACTCAGGGCATCATCATCGGGCACGATGTACGCTACAATGGCAAACGATTCTCGCAGCTGATAGCCGCCGTCTTCTTGAACAGTAACTTTCGAGTTTACCTATTTAGTCGCATGGTGCCCACGCCGTTTATCGCCTTCGGCGTAGTCCATCTGAAGTGCCTGGCAGGCATTGCAGTGACCGCATCGCATAATCCGAAAACCGATAACGGTTACAAGTTCTATTTAGATAACGGAGCGCCCATGCTAACCCCACATGATCAAAATCTACAGGCAGCAATGGTGCGATTCCAGGAGCCACTGCCATCCTCCTGGGATCTCTCCATACTTGATGATAACCCACTCTTGTTCGAGCCGTTCCGAGACGTCTACGCGGCCTACTTTGAGCTGCTGAAGACCCAGCTACCCTTCACCTACCTGGAGACCAACGAGTGCAGTCAGTTGCGCTTTATCTACACACCGCTCCACGGCATTGGCTTCCACTACGTCCGTGAAGCATTCTACCAGGCTCGACTCAAGCCCGTCATTCCAGTGATGCAGCAAAAGGATCCCGATCCCGAATTTCCCACTCTTCATTTCCCCAGTCCGCTAGGTAAGTATACATAAGCTGAGCATGTTCGACGGCAACTAAACGATTTCTCTCCTGCAGATGGTATTGGCTGCATGAATTTGGCTATCCGGAAAGCAGAGGAAGAACACTGTACTATCATCCTGGCAAACGATCCGGATGTGGATCGCTTGGGCGTAGCTGAACTGGATCCTAAAGGCAGGTGGAAGATATTCAGTGGCGACGAGTTGGGCGCTCTGCTTGGCTGGTGGGCGTTACAAAATTACAAGGCAAGAACCACAAAGCCCAATATCGCCAACTGCGTCATGATATCCACCGTGGGTAGCTCGAAGATTCTGGCCGCTATGGCCAGAGCCGAGGGCTTCGCCTTTGTCGAGACTTTAGTGGGCTTTAAATGGATGGCCAACAAGGCCCTGGAGCTGGCGGCAATTGGCAAGACGGTGCTCCTGGCCTACGAGGAGCCCATCGGCTACATGTTTAACATTAAAGTACCTGACAAAGATGGAATTTCTGCCGCCTGCCAGGTGGCCACGATGGCCTGCTATTTGCGGAGCACTCGCAATGTGACACTCATCGAGAAGCTGCGCGAAATCTATGATACATATGGCTATCATGCGACCATTGTCAACTCCATCACCTACAACAACATTGACGAGATTGCTACCGTTTGCAATCACATACGAAGCTTTCAGGATGACACTTATGGCACCTACCCCAAGTGTATTCTCAATGGCGAGTTCGAGGTGCGATTCATTCGGGACTTGACGGTTGGCTTGGACACGGCGTATTCCGATCAGAAGCCCCGCCTCATGGTCTGCCCCGGCCGACAGCTGATCACATTCACCTTCACCAACGGAATGGTCTTCACCTTCCGCTCCAGCAGCACGGAGTCCAAGCTGCGCTATTACGCAGAACTATTTGGCCTGCCCGAGCAAAAGGACTGGGAAGAGATCCACGACACTCTGAATCGTATGACCGATGCCGTTGTCACCGAGTTTGTCTCATCCTTATAGTCATTATATATATAAATTGGTCGCTTTGGATTGGATATATTTTGGTCACTGATTGCGCTTGGTGCTGCGTTCGAATTGATATAAATCAAGACTGAATTATTATATATTATATTATTGTGGACTCAATATATCGTAACTAATTCTAAGTAGCCTTCTCTATCTATATAGATCCGTTACTCTCATTCTGTTTTACTTTCTCTCTCCATTCCTTAAACTCTATTGCTATAACTCTATCTGTATCACATCCATTACCTTATCCCTTTCTCTTTATCTGCCTCTCTCTATCTTTTTCTGTTTCTTTCGATTTTTTTTAATTCTATCGTTCTATCTTTCACTCTTTCTGTCTTCATCGAGCTTTCTGTCTTTCATTCTATCTCTTCTCGCTCTTTTTTTTCTATCGTTATTCCGATCTGTCTTGCTCTATCTCCTCTCCAGCCCCATCTCTCTCCCTCTATTATTCTTTTTCTGTTATTTTTCTCTATATCTTCACAACTCTGATGCTCTCTCTCCACCTCTTGTATGCCCTCTTTTACTCTCTCATTCTCTCTGTTTCTATTATTTTTGCGCCCTCACCTCTCTTTCTGTGTACTGTCACGCCTACACTTTACTCTTCTCACTTCCGGCTCTCTCACTTTCCTCCACTCTCTGTATTTACTGTTATTTCTACTAAATAATTTCCTACATATACATATATATATATATATACATATATTTAACTTCTTTAAAAATTATCTACTGAGGCGTGGCTATTATATCTGTCATATGAATAAACATTTGTGAATACGAAAGATTTTACTCATTTGATCAACTGTTGTCTCTGCATATAGTCGTAAGGTGGTATCAAGATGCTGCTGGTTAAAGGAACAAACGTCGACAGCTCATTAAAGTGTCAGAATAGCAAGCTGAGGTCACAGAAGGCCAATTATGCGTGCGGGGCAATTGCCCAATGCGGCATTGCAGGCGCATGTGGAGGGGGCTGGGGGTGTGAAGACGGAGGCGGTATATCACAGGGGGTGTCGCTGCGATATGTGTGTGGCGTTGAGCATAGATATCTGTGCGAAAGTATCTGCCAAGACAAACACTGAAATTTTATAGTTCGCTTCCTAATTGCACTCTGGGGGAGTTTGAGTTTCTCTTTTATTTTTTGTTGTCCTGCCGCAGTGCCCGTCCGCCGACCGTTGTAAACGTCGGCAATTGTACGGAATCCGCAAGTCGGCAAAAATAATGAAATCAGTGATTAAGACAAAGAGCGAGGTAGAGAGAGAGAGAGAGAGAGGCAGAGAGAGAAAGAGAAGTTAGAAGAACTTCCAACCTCTGATGCCCATATGCAACTGGCATCAAATTCAACATTTCGAGAGCGAAAAGGATGTTTGGTTAGCAGGTCAAACGGAATATTTCAATAGCCCAAAATGGGTAAGACACATGTGAGGGTAAACAGGTGAAGGTAAACACTCCTGTCTCCCAGAGGTCGCGCAGCCAAATTTGTTCCAAGTCAAATTTTGTAGCAAAACAAAGGCGAACTGAAAGTGAGACGCCCGCAAAGTAAATGGAACCTGGCAACAGTCGAGCACTCCCAGCCCCAGCTCGCCCCCATTCTCCACTCCGACTTCTGTCTTCGCTCAGCCATTAAATTTGCCCAAAATACAAAGTGGAAAAATATCCAAACGCACACGAATTAAATATTAATCATTGTCGACGAGGCAGCCTTATCCCAAGCCCAATTCCCAATTTGAGAGCCACACCCACCGCCCATCACATGTGTGTGTAAAGGTTTATTTGGTTAGTGAAGCTACGCGAGGCTAGTGCATTATTAAGCACTGTTTATGCGACATTAGGAACATAAAAGACAACCGGCTAACAATATTCCAAATGAAATGAATGTTTCGAGTCTGGAGACACAGAAAATTTTAAATTTCAACAGCGAAAATTGAATGGAACTGCCAGGCGCATCAGCTAGCCACGGCATGTCTTGATCCTCTTCCAATTGGAGTCTCGTTGCGTTTTGTTGCGCATATGTTGCAGATATTTATGAACATTCTGTAACAATGAGACCGATTGGACAACTCACCCCCGGCTGCGGCGACAGCAACGCGAGGGGATGCGATTGCCGGCGACTGCAACAATGGCATCTTAAATTCGCATTTGAAATGAGGCGCTGCCAAATTGATTACGTGCCACTTGCTCACATCATCAATTTCCGTCCATATGCGCGCTATGCCGACCAGATCCGGGCAAGGGCAGCACCAGCATCACATAACTCTGCCCTCCCACTCCTCCATGGTGAACATACTCGAAATTTGTGCGGCGCGTTAATTGCGCGCATTTGTTGACTTCGGTTTGTGCGGTTTCAGTTTTTCAGTTGATTTCCTCTAATTGGGATAAGTATCGGTTAAGCATTTTCATGTGACCTTTACATGAGGGGCAGATGCGGTTCTGCAATCAAGCCGACAGACAGTTAAAAAAGATATTGGCAGATTGTTATGCTGAAATTGAAAAAAGTTGTATACTATATAAATTAAATTTTTAATATTTATTTAAGTTTTTTAAATCGCAAAATGAAAGAGTATTCACATATAATCAACTTTAGATTTAAATGTATATTTTCCTAAAATTAATTAGTTACAGACATATAGCTTATATAATTAAATAATATAAATATAAAATAAAATTATAGAAATTCAATAATTATAATAAATATTAAATACAAAAATAATTGTATATTTATTTTAATCTATTTAATCTATCCCAAATATTTTATTAAAATAAATTAAATACAATATAATTTATAAAAATAAATGTATAATCTAAATGTTTATAATTTTCTAAAATTGTATTTTGAGCTAAAAATGTGCACTGCTATTTTATAATTCATAAAATATTTAAAAATCAAGCAATTTTTTCAGTTTTAATGTGGAAAATAACTGAATGGCTTCTATAAACGAAAATAATTTTTTCACTTTTAAATTAGAATTTTATGAACATATAAATTTAAATTCAAGCAAATTATTATCTGTGCCTTTAAAGAGGCAACAAATTGTGAATTGTAAAATATCAAACGGTTTTAGTACTCAATCTCAATCAAACTATCTGGATTGTTTGAACTCAATTCTCATTAAATCGAAATATTGAGTTCTGAAAGAATATTCAATGAATATTTCCGTTAGAGTCGTCTAATGGATTCATGGCAGCTGCAAAGATCTCTTTATGCCTTGATTTTGCTGCTGCTGCTGCTGTGTTGTTATTGCTGTTGTTGTATACATTTATTATTGTTTTCACTTTTGTCGCATAAAAATGACAACAAATTAGTTTGACTGCCACGCGGTTTCCCGCTGTGTTTTTTACAGTCCTGCTGCACATATATATATATATATATATATATATATTTCTGATTTTTTTTTATTTTATTATTATGAGTGCACGTCCTTGAGTACTGGGCAATAAATTATGTGGCCGCTGTTGTTGTTGTTGCTGAGCCGGAACTACCTATTCAGAAGGTATCATAGAACAACCCTCACGCCCCTCGCACCAACACTCGTTTGGCCAGGGTGTAGTCAGTCGACGTGTTTGATTAGCTTTATTAAATATGCAAACAATGAAATTTTTGTTTTGTTTTTGTTAAAAAAAGTGGAAAATTTTTGACGTGGAATTGCGAGCACAATTCAATTAAATGAGCGAAAAGGTAGAATAAATATATTTTTAATACCATTGCCATTGCCTTCAGGACTATCTGCCTACGAAAATGTTCTGACAACCCCACAGATTTGTTTTAGCAAATGAAAAAAAACCTTCGAGTGCATTTGAATTTTTAAATATTCATTTTCATTTTTTTTTCTATTTTTTTTTAACTGTAAAGTTACCGTAATAAATAAAAATGTTGCAGACAAATTTTTTATGAGCTTTCTTGTACATAATTCATCGGGCTTCAGTTATTTCTGCTTCAAGTACTTGATATTTATAATGAATAAATACATTCATTTCAACTGAGCATCTGTGTTAATATTTAACTAAGAAACTTCAATATTTCGCTTTTTAGTTATTTAAGCATCCGGGAATAGCTTATTTTTATATTAAATCTTCGCACACAAAAAAATGGGATGTGGCCACTGGATTTTCTTATGCGACTGTAAATGTTCCAATCACCAATAAGACAAAGTTTGAGCACTCGCTAAGAGCGAATGTTCTGCTGTAAGAGAACTCGCAACAAGAGAACTTTTTGTACTGCTTTATCGACGCGCGCTCAACGTTGGCAGTACTCAATGCCTTGCAAATTACACTTGCCCAAATGGTCTAAGCTTTAGCTATACTATGTACTTTGTTTTGTGGCATGTTGCGCAATTAACAATAGAGCACAATTTTGGGGTTAATTTTATTGGGTTTATATTATATATGTATTATATTTTTTATATTTTCTTAAAAATAAAATTGAAAACACGAATTAAACAATTGTAAGAATTTTTAAGAAAATTTATATACTATAATATAATAATTTATTCCATAATAAAATTATAAAAATATATATTATAAAAAATTAATAAACAGAATAAATATTCATACAACGAATTAATTTAATCCATGAATACAAAGTATTTGTATATTTAATATTTTAAAATATTAATAAAATAATAAATAGCTATAATAATTAATAAATCATTTTAAGTATTTTATTCACTTAAAATAACAATTTTGATCTTTAAGATCTTTGCTCAAAAATAAAGTTCCAACAAAAAGTTGCTGCAACATGTTGTTTATTGGGAGAAACTCTCCAAAAAATGTGTACAGAGGCATGAACTTGAAATTCGGTTTTATATTTCATCTGTATTTTTTTCATTCTCTAGTTCGCATTGTCAACGATTTCGCTTGCCACAGAGAAATGCCACGCGAGTGTGGGTGGATGAATGGAGTAAGCTATTCCCAGGTGGCCGTCAAGGAAATCCAAATAAGTTCTGGTAGATAGGTAGGTAGGTAGATAGTATGCGCATATGTAGATGTCGATGTGGATGTTGATGCGGCTGCTGGATGCTGAATGTTGTTTATGATGCTGTACTTTGGGTCGGATTCCACCCTTTCGGACATTAGCATTGACACTGGCCGAAGGGATGCACTTACCTTTCCATTTACTGCCAAATATAACAAATAACTAAATGTCAGAAAGTGCACATATTGTATAAAATGGCTCATTAAAAATGTCAATTAAAGTTTGCTACCCAAAAATATATACGTTTTGTATAGAAAATGCTGAAAAGGAAATATATTATTTGAATTTAATTGGAATGTCTTGAATGCTGAAATTATTGCTGGTTAAGGACGCATCTAAAGCATTTGAATTTCTTTGATAATAACTTTCCTTCATATTTTTTATATTTATACATAAAATTTTTTACATTTTGTATTAAATTAAATATTATTGATTTTTCGACATAATTATACATTATATATATATATATTTTGAAGTAGAGTTTTCTGTTTCAGATTCTTTTATATTAAATGAACACTTAATAAAAAATTTTGCATTATTTTATATAAGTTCATTTAAATTTATTTTATTGTAAACTTTCTTATGATTTGCAATAAACTAAACAACTAATTGCTTGAATTAGTTTAAGTATTGAAATGATAAGATTTTGAAAGAACTTCAAAAATATGAAGTAATTAAGTAAAGATTTAGTTGATTGAATTAGTTGATGCCAATGTGATGCTTATCATTATCATTTTCAAAGTATTTATAAAAAACTACTTTTACCTATTTTTTAATCTCTTTAAATGAATGATTTATTAAATTTGCTCCACAAATATTAATTTTTAAAGTCAACTAAAATGCAAACACAAAAGTCTCCTGCGTTCAATACGTATTCAATGTGAAAAGTTTGCTTGTTTGCGCACTCAAAGCAGCTTAAAGCACTGGCCCAAATCATTTGCGTTTACTTTATCGAATTTTGCTGCCCACCCGCACTCCGTTCGACGCTCATCAATTATTCGTGCATCAGTCGGACTTTATCACGGTGCCTGGACTGCTCGCAGTTAGCTCGCCTGGCCGAGCATTGTTTAACAATTAAGCGAACAAGTTGTTTAACTTTACCTAAACGATTTAAGTCAACAGTGAACGAAATGCAGTTCCATTCCCCGCGGCCAATGGCAAATGGCAAATGGCTCACTTGGCTCATCCACATCCGCATCCGCATCCACATCCTTGTCCTTGCGATGAACAGAAATCACAATTTGCCTGTGCTTCCGCTTCCGACGATGACAACGACAGCAGGCTCTGCTTTTTTATGGTCTTTTTTGCTGTTGCTTCTCATCGCATTGCCATTCGCATCTGCATCTGCAGTTGCTCCGCTGAAATGGCAAAAATTTGTCAACAGTTTTTTGATTTGCTTGCTGGTTTTTTATTGCGACTTCTGCTTTGGACAGGTTGTTTGTTTTGTAGCTCGTAGATTGCAGTGTATTCATTCAGGAGGACTCAAGAGGAAGTGGAAGCGGAGGCAGCAGACAGCAGGCAGCAGCCACAACCAGCATGCAGCGGGCAGCTCTAAAAAGTGAGAGAAAACATTCGATTTCGGGTTTCTGCCGCCCACCCAGATTCAGTGGCATCCACATTGGCGATCCAATAATTAAATTCGCTGGCATATCGGCGTCTGCTCAATGGAATTAACTGTTGTCAATTATCCATGTGAAGACCCGCCGCTGCTTTCATGCCTCTAAATAGCAAAAACGTGGCCTTCTTGCTCTCGGACGCCAATAAAATGTCACTTGGCCAGCGTAGGAATCGCCAACATCATTGGCATCGGCAGCGGCACTGGCGTCGGCATCGTCATCGTCATCGGCGCTCGTGTCCGGCGGCAGTCGGCGTTGGGTTTTGTACACTGAATTTGGCATCGCCTGCAAATGGAGTTGGAGTTGGCGATCGTTCGATTGGCGTCTTCTGGCCAGGTGGCGTCTTCGGCGGTGGCCAGAGAGACCACACAAGTTGCTTAATTTGTTGCGCTCCATGCCCCAGCTACAAGTTGTCTCCGCTTGACTCCCCATCAATCAGAGAGTGGCCCGCTTTTTGTGCCACCGCCAATCTCGTTTCATAAAAATTCAGAACACGACCGCAGCTATGCGCTTTTTGCGTATGCCCCGTATTGTTACGACTCGAGCATTTCGATGCCCGACGCAGCTTTTCTCTCCCCAGCCACTATGGTCGTGACAGTTCCATCAAATTGCCTAGCGACGAGCTACCAGAAGCAAAAAGCCCAAAGCTTAGCTACCAATCGCCACACATAAAATAACAAACAAACATTTTTATTTTCAATTTACATATGATGAGCGATATATACCGATATATCGTATATATATTCCTTAGTAGGAACTCGGCAATGTTACTTGTTATGGTTCAAGCAATTAAATGTAGTCAAATACAACTTGTTTACCTTGTAGTTCACAAATGAAATATGCAGCAAAAAACTAATAGATTCAATAGAAATTGGAGCAAAGTGGAAAGTATTTAAGTGCTAAGAGGTAAACAAAAATTGTCAACATGGGTAGAAAGAGAATGAAATTTGTAAGGCAAACCATGTAGAGAATTTGATTTAATGCATGCGCTAGTAAATTCATTACACTTTCACGACTACGTGGAATAAATTAAAATAAAAGACGACGCGCATATGCACGACACAGAAATGAGGACTTGGAGCCACTTGGCAGAAGGCTGAAGTCAGAAGACATATAAACGAATTACCCGAAAACCCCAACATAATCAAGTAAATTAATAGATGCGCCAACAGGCAACAGGCAACAGCCAACAGGCAGCAGAACGGAGCTTTGAGGCAAAACAGTTGCGGCAGCAGAGATCAAAGTAATTAATTATAATAATTAAAAACTTTTTGAAAAGCCGTGCGCCGAGTCGACAGCCAGCGAAGTTGCGAAAAGTTTTCAGGCGGGTGGAAAGCTGTTGAGGTTGCGCTACCCTAACGTCCTTTTATGGATAATGGAGTATGAACACTTGTGTGGTGAGTTGAATATATGAAAGGAGTATTATTGAGAGCGTAAAAGATGAGTGCATAAAAATAATAAAAACATAAAAATAAAATAAAAATCCTGTCCTGTGACCAGAACCGTCAGGCTACAGCTGAAGGCCTTGTGCTTATCAGGCCTATATAAAGATTGACTGGAGTCTTACACATAATTACTTATATGGAAATAGACTCAGCTATAGCAATTGGAACAATCATCTCATCAGACAACAGTAGAGAGTACCAGAGGCTTGATATCTACAGAGGCCCTAGCTAGTTTTAATCAGTCTCAAAATCGGCTTTTAATTTTAAGCCCTGAAGTATGTTACCTATTGAAGAAGAATATAAGCAAAATTCCAGTTGATAATAGAGCATGTCTAATCGAGTTCTATAGTACAGGGTATTAAACAGAGTAATACGACATGATAGCTAATAAATACTGAAATAAATCTGTAAAACAAGGTGAGTAATGAAATCAAATGGACATAAAATTCTCCAATGCAGGGAATTTTATAGTCGAGCAGTATATGATAACTAAACTTAGTTTAAGTAAAGCAACTTGAGTTAAGTTTATATACTTACATATATTAATTTCTTAATTGACATATATTAATATATATTAATTTCTTCTTTACAGGGCATTCTAAAGTCGATCGCACTATGCAGTGATAACTCTTTTTCAGTTGAACTTTGGATGCTGCTCATACTTAACCAGCTCGAGCTGGTGCCAAAGTGCGTGTACCTGTTGAGACTTGAGCAATTCCCCAAGCACATAACATATTCATATCTTGTCGTGGCTGCTGCATCTTTTGATTTACATGCCCACCCACATGCCACGCCCCACGTCCATTAGGCAGGCCCGACAGCATAGTTTGCCATTTGTCATTTGCTGTTGCAGCACTACTCGTTGTTTTAATCAACGCTAGAAGCCACGGCAGGTAGTTCCGCTTGGCTGAGCAAGCTCGCTCTCTCGCTCTCTCGCTCGGCGACGTGCATCATTTACCAACACTGGCTTTTCGTGCACTGCATATGTGTACACGCCCACTTCATTGCCATTGTTTGTGCCCAGTGGAGCAGGCTGTGCACTTTTTGCGAGATTAAACAGCAGCCGCTCAGCAGCCGGGTTGCAATCATCTAAAGTGTCTGCCAGGCACGAGCCTAAGGCAGCTGATGCATCCCTTGACTGGGTTGGGGGACGAGGGCGTTCTGTCACGCCTACTTGCAAGCAATTGAATGACCTCTGAACAAAAACAAACGAAACTTTGTGGCTGTGTATTTCACTTTTTATTACACATCAGTAGGCCACAGACCATGTGAGTGTGTAAGGGGAACAGGATGGGGAAGGGTAGGAGATTGGCACTTAATTCGTCTTGTAGCTCGTCTGGTTATATTTCCATTTGCCATCGCTGCCAATGGTACCGTGAGTTTCTTGGTGCACCCTATTACCCTTAGCGTCCTGGGTGTCAGTGTAGGTGATCACAACACCTTGAGGATTATTCAAGTTGCTCTGGCTGACACCAGCTGTACTGGACTGAATGCCAGCTGTACTTGACTGAATTCCAGCTGTGTTGAAGCTGGTTGGATAGTAGTTGTTCTGCTGACCCTGTACACTGGGCGAATCCTCACCAAACCGCTGTCCGATGGTGATGTCGGGTCTGAAAAATATACAATATATATATAGTATTGAAATTTAGACTTTCGACATTTTACTCACTGCAAGATTTGTTGGTAGGTGCCTCCGCTGACGGTGGATCCATCGGGCTGCTGCACGTGATGGGTGGACGAAAGGAGGGTGGTGCCACCGCTCGTAGACGATGATGACGATGAAGATGACGAAGATGAGAACACCTGACGGCGCAAACGTCTCAGCATTTGAGTACTAACGGGCTGCACATTCGATTTATGACCCTCGGAGTCCAATGTATAGAATGCCTTGGGCACATATTGTCCAGCCTCTGTAAATATTTGCATAGAGTATAATAGAAGTTGATTATGTTTCTCTAAATCTGCAAGACATAGATATATCTTTCGCATGCTTATATTAATTTCTCTCGTGATTCCCATTTATTCAAATGCGTAAAGAAAATGCTTGACCTAATCAATACTTAAATAAAATCAAACTTTAAATAGAACATATCGATAGTACTAATATATTGAAAAAATTGTGTTTAAATATTTAACATAATAGAATTACATAATATTCAAAATTAACAATTAATAATAATTATTATTTTTATGAAATTTATTAATCGAGTTTCTAAACTTATAATTAAAATTTCTCAATACTTGAAAAGTATTTTGGTTGACAAATGTATAGTTCGAAAATTCTTAACATTTTTATTAAATACATCAAAACATATAAAATCTTATTATTAATTTAATTTTTTTTTTAATTGCTTGAATTCTTCCATAAATTTTACTATAAAAAAGAAAAAACTTATATTTCATATTACATATGCAAACCTGTTTAAATACTTTAACTCCACTCGCTTAAAATCAATGCTAACTACTAATAGGAGTTAAATAAGATTAATTCTTTATTCGGTATGTAAGGAAGTAATTAAAAGATACTAGCTATACAGAGTCTACAGCTTGCATTTACAGACTATAGCAAAGTCTGGACTACTACAGCTAATTATAGAATTTCTGTTTAATTAGTAACTGGCACATTTAAATTTGGATTTAATGTACTTTTAATAGTGAATAATGAGATGTTGCTGAAATTAAACTTCTATGGAGCAAAGTTTTTTGCTGGCAAAAATAAATTACCATAAAAAACCAAAAACTTGCTTAACAAGCTGAAGCTTGAGTATATCGCTCGAGAAAGTTTCGAGAGATTCTAATAAACTTGAATTTTAATCTAATATTGTGAGAGTGTTTATAGCAGATACTATATATAATATCAAATAAAAATATTCCATCATTAAAATTCTATTATAATAAAATTTATGCTCTATGGAAATAAGTTTAAATAGCTTCTTTCAGCTGGCGATCATCATCGAATACACTTTATCAAAGGCCTTCAAGTTATTAGCTATAATTTTTATGTGTAAGCATTATAATGTATAATGAAAATGACTAAGCAATATATATTTATAATAGATATAATTATTTTTCTAAAATGAACTTGGGATGGCTCCACAGCTATTGAGTTTCATTGAACCTGTTTTATTAATTATCTTTTTTTTTTTCTATATATATTTTGGTTGAGCAACGAATTTTGAATAAACAATGTATTAAGAAGGTTTGCCTAAACATCTACTCATGTTTATAAATATACAAATACGACAATATATATGGATCTTCTGCGCAACAAAAGTTTTTTTTTTATCACATTTACGTATTAGCATACACGTCTTCAAAGGCGCTAATGACGAATAAAGTCAAGATGAAGACGATAATAAGAATCGTTGGGCTTGAGTTTAAGTTAGAGTTTGTTTTCTACTAATCGAAACGCGTTGTTCATAGACGATGATGTAATTGCGGCATTGAGCTTCCAACTTTACTAAATACTTAGTTTATTCTGTTAAGAGTTCTAATTGCTGATGACGCATCTAGCGTACTCACCGGAAGCGGCACAGGCAACGGCGAAGAGGGCGAGAGCGACGACAGCGTACTTCATGTTTATAAGCACAATCCAATTAAAGATCCAACTAAAAATATTCACAATAAGCACGGTCACAGATTAGTCAGCAGCGACAGACAGCGCAAAACTTACGAGAAACGAAAGACTTAAGCAACGAACGCGGCACGATAAAACTTTAAAACGACTAAACTGACGATGCCAATGCTGGCGGCTTTTATATGGAAATTTTTACCGCTGACGTCGTGCGAATAACAACATGAAGAAGAAGAAGCGCTCAAATCGCAAAACCAGCCAGCCAAAACCCCAGACCCAGGCCCAGAGCTGAAGCTGAAGCTGAAGTCGAAGCAAAACAAAAGAACTCAAGTCATAAAATCAAGAAGTCTCTGAACAACTGGAAGGCTTTTGGCTTACTCAGCACCAGAAGAGGGCTTAGGGTGAGTATACTACGTGAGTATACTATGTTAGTATACTATGTACATATGTGGTTTATACGACGGAATAAGAACGCGAAATTTCCCACGTCTACAAAGTAAATAAAACCAAAATTTTTAGATCGGCGTAATTCGTAGACGCACATTTAGATGCTAATAAAGAAAAACTTGCAAAACGAGATCGAGAATAGGCGTTTGTTAATTCCGAATATCTGGGGGATTTTGTCAAACTCGATTTGTTGGTTTTACTTTTTTTACGTTTTTTGTTTGTCTTTTTTTCATATCACCCATTCGCAGTTAATGAACCACGTGATGCTCTCCCTCTCTCTCTCTCTCTCTTCCTCTGTTTGCATTACATCTCTCTGGCACTGAAAGTCTCTTTGTATTTTGGCCAAGTGCGGCTCTTGCTTGCTGAAGTGGTGACCTTATTTCTTAAGTATCTTTAACTTAACTTCTTTATTTCCTTTACTGTCGCGGGCAATAACCTCCCCCTTTCTCTCCTCTCCTCTCCCTCTCTTTACATATATTTGATACATAAAATTAAAAAAAAAATCTCTCTCTTGGAAATACATGATAAAAGCAATCAAAATAATTCAGATGTGTTCATAACAAACTTCAGATTTCTAAAGTTAAAATGGGAAGTTTTAGCCAGGTATATAATTTGCAATTCAATATTTTGTTTTTCTTAAACCAGCTTGAATCGAGTTTGGTAAATTAATTAACTCGTTGACTACTAATTAAGTGTTTGCGACATTAAACATTAAACACCCAAATGCTAATATTATGTAAATTCATAATAATTGGCCAGTGAATATCAGTATTATACAACAGTTAAGCTTCCCATTAAATGAACTCAGAATGCTTTCGACTAGCAGATACCATACATTGAATATTTAGAATAAGTTGAGGCTCTAAAATAAATGTTTAAAATACACCTTTAACATGAATGCATTTTATAAATGAATATTTTTTACTTATCTAAAATTAATTTTTAATAATTCCACTATTAAGAAATGGAAAGAAAAGAATAAATTAAGACATTCCCAAAAATATACTTAATAAATCAAGCGAAACGTAACTAAATTCATAATAATCAATTAAGTTGATAAAACGTCAGCATGATGTGAATAATACTTGAACACGACAATCCAAATGAAGCTGTTTGAACTGATAATGCATTCATAATAGAAATTAAGTAGATATAAAAAGTCTCCATAAACCTTAAAAATCTTTATTCAAAATTAATTACTTGAAATTAAATAATAAACAAATGTAATTACTGATATAATTTTTAGTGAATTAAAATAATAAAATAAGTAAATTTCATTGAAGAAAGTCAAATTTAACTTCAATTTTATAGTATTTTTTTAAGTACGAAATTTATTTAATCAAAGCTTTATTAAAAAATGTCAGCTATATTTTTGTATCACATCATATAATTTATAAAAGCAAAAGACTCAACTTTGCTGCGAAGCATTCAACTTCCTAAAGTGTTGCTAAAGTTGAATAGAAAGTTGTACAGAATGAAAGCATTTCTCCCTTGCAGCTAACTTATTTCTTTCTATAACATATTCAAAGAATAGATAGACTCTGCTGCTGAAATTCTACAGCAATGTAAAATACTTCCAGTTCAAAACTATCGCAAACCCAGACTAGCTATATATAAACAATCTTCTAGTTTGGCAGTCTACAGAATAAATATTACCTGTTTTTTTTTTCATATTATTAGGCAGACAGTAAGTTTTTTTAGATGCCATAAACAAATCGAAAAACCGGTTGAATATTCATGTTCAAGAATCTTTTATTTTTACATAATATTAACAAGCTCTGTTAAAACTTTTCCATACTTGAGTATATATTCGTGCCTACTGAGAGCTTGGAAAATTGGAAAATCACAGAAAAAAATGACTCCTTAAGATATTATGCTAATAATTTGGAAAAATATTTATGTAAGACTTTAACCACTTAATATACATATTTATATGAATTTATAAAATTATTAATAAAAATTTAAAAATTCTTAATAACTGTTCAATGCGATGCAAATTGAATCGGATGACTTATGGAATTACAAATGTAATTTTAGTCCAGACTTTAACCAATGGACTTATATTTTTATGTATTTCGAGCACGTCTAATAGAAGATTAAATAAAAAACATTTCAGCAAATGGTGACAGGGCAGTTTCCATGCTTTGCTCCCAGTTCAAGTAGGGTTTTTTTGTTCTTATAAAAAAATAGGAAAGAAGCGCAAAAAACAATTTATTATTTGGCGTTGAGAACTGGCAGCACATTAATCATTTGTGTCCGAGTTGTGGACACTGGCGAAAATTTCGACAACATTTTGTTTTGTGGGCTTGGCAAAAGTTTTCGATGATCCGCAAACAGCCCTTCGGACGTCGGAGTGTTTGCAACGTGTTGAAATTACACAAAATGCTCTACAATGTGTTAAAAACTCAAACGGGGGGTATAATAAAAACCAAAATAAAATATTTCATTCACACAGAGACAAACAGCATAAATTTCCTTTGAGAATAGATTCGTTTGCTCCGAGACAGACGCTACAAAATGCCAACCAAAAAAAAAATAATAAGTAAAAAACCACTGGCCTCTGATGAGAGGGTGTATTAGCTTGAAGGCAGCGGGACTTCGGCGGGGTTCCGGCTGAACTTGCGGCTCAAGGTGATTATGTTTGACAGCCGACCTGGGACAAATCCTGGACATCTACGGGACATGGGTACTAAGTGCTAAACTCAACCTTAAGCTCAAGCTCAAGCTCCAACTTCAGCCCGACGCACTGCAAATTGGCTTTAGTATTGTGATTTATTGGCTCATCACACTTTCGCCACTATTTCCAACAGCCTAGCCATAGATATTATTCTAGCGCAAATATATAGAAAAATAGTACAAATTTTACTTAACATTTTAATAGTTAACTAAAATTATATTTTAAATGTTTTTTCAATATTCATTAATTTATAACTTATTTAAAAAAAACATCAAAGACTTTTCAAACATAGCAAATGTGAAACAAATTTGGAATAAAAATTCATTAATCATATGAATGTCATTTAGTCATATATTTTAAGATTTAGGACATGCAAAAACGAGGCAGATGCTGCTTGGCATAAATTAATAATTTTGAGAAATTTTCTGACAGGTTTTCTAAATTTTTGTAATCGCCTTAATTAATGCATATATAAATATATAATTTGTATATATAATATTAATATTATTAGTTGTAAACTTCTACACTACAGTTTCTCCACTCCATTCTATCTCACTCACACTTATGCCAGTCTTTTAGCGAGTCTCTCCCGTCTTGGTTTTCGTAAAGTTTCTCAATTACATATATGAATTAATTGTTATTATATAATTGCTATATTGTTTCTGTAAAAAATGTTTGTTATATTTTTCCCAGTATATTTAAATATACAATAGTTACTAATGCAGAACATCTATTTAGTTTATCTCATCTTTAAATTAAATTATGGAGAAATTCATTTAAAATAGCTTCGACTGCCAACAAAATAGACACGAATTTCTCATTTCATTTGTGGCTGCTCATCATCATAATGAAGTATTAAAAATTTTCAGTTCTCTTTGTTATATTTTATCTTTCACAGTTTTGCAGTTTGCCAAAAGTTCGAATGAGTCAAATCGAGAGAGTTAGACAGCTGTGAAAAGCTTAGCCTAATTTAAAAAAAAAAAAAAATATTTCAAATGAAAATTGATTTTCGGTGTTATTCGTCTGTCAATATTTTTATTATTATTTTTTTTTATTATTATTTTTTTTTTATTATTAATTTTTATTTTTTTATATTATTTATATATTTTGAATTTATTTATATATTTGTCAACTGCCAAATTATCAAAAGTCCTTTTCATGCTGGTTTATTCTGAGCAAAAGATAAAAATTTCAACTGGCATCAGCCTCACCTCACCTACCTTTGTTTCTTGTTTTCGCCGTCACGCACTTTGCTGATTTCTCTGGCGATTTTGGCAATCAGAAAATGCGCACAAAATAATACATGGCAACGGAGACATGATTAGTTTGTGGCCCACAATATGAATAGCAAGTGGACTTGGCGGGAAAAATCAGTGAGTGGCAGACAGAGTCAAGAGTTTCCTTGTACAGAGTCAAGAAGTTATCCAAATTAAAGCGTAATGAAGGCAGGACAACGAAGACAACCGTCTGCCAGCTACGTGATGGTCAAACAGAAATCTAGTGAGGTAACTGAAATACGCGAATTGCATCAGAATTAGCTGTGTGGAAAAACTGTCTCGTTTGACTTTAACATGGAGTCGACTTCTTCAGTTATGGAGTCTGGGATTAAGTAGCATATGCCTTATCATATCATTTAATGCTATCTGCGAGTGCATAATTCTTTTGTTCCTGGGAAAGGCAAATAATGGCTTTATTTTTTTTTTTTTTTGCGAACTGCCACACGCCTGGACATGATTGCATCCGGTTGGAGGAGGCTGTAGCGAAACATTTTGTTGAACAAGCGCAGTTCCGGGCTTCCTTTCCGTCCGGTTAGATCCGCAATTTTCACGCCCACTTTGTTTGATGATGACAAATCTTGTTGCGTGTTTGCCGATTTGCGACGTTTATCGGATTCGCCCTGTTCCGCTGCATCCCATAGTTGGTATAATTATGTTTATTTTCAGATACTGCTCCCGGCCTCATTTAGGTCACGTGTCGCCTGGCAGGTCGAGTCGAACGAGCGGCACGTGCTAATCGGCGGTTGCATGTTCCATGTCGCAATCCTCCCTCCTCGCTCCACTCCCCTCTGATACAAGACTGATAATTGAAATCGCTAAGCCCGACGTCGAATCGAAATGGCTTCATTTAAATGACCATTCCGCAGGCTCAGCCCCTTATACTCTTCTATATTATATATTATATATATATATATATATATATATATATATAAATATATAATCTCCATCCGATTATGGACTGATTAGTAGCTGCAAAAATAATAAGCTTTTAGCTGATTGTCTTGGCCAATTTTCATTTATTAATTGTCTGCAATTTGTATTCCTAAGCTGCCAAAGGGACTTTGATTTTAGCATGCATATATGCAGTGGATATATTTTTATATATTTGAAATGCCTAAAGTTTAATTCAATGTTTAATGATCATTATATCGTTATTTATTATAATTATTATTTATTTATTTTTTAAATACTATCAAATTATCTCTTTAAAATATATTCGTTCAGGAATTAAGGAAAATATTGATGAAGTTTTTAATTATATAGTTTTTATTAGATTAAATTATAAGTGGGAAAATCAGACATTATACTCTAGTTGAATACTTATGATCTACATCCGCTAATCCATATAAATTTTAAAATTACTAACTAACCAATATTATTGACTAAAATATATATTTTTTAAATTTTTAAATTTTATTATTATTTTAATCTTTTAAAATATGAAATACAAATTTTATTCATAATAATTTATGCATATGTTTATATATATATGTTATATATTATTTATATATTTATATTATTTATTTATTTATTTATATATTATATATTATTATTATATATATATTATATATATATTATATATTATATATATATTATATATTATTTATATATTTATATTATTTATTTATTTATTTATATATTATATATATATTTCATGCAAGCTTAAAATTGCATTTAAATTATCTGGTTCCTGCTTTCAAATGCCTTTCATAATTAACAGTTGCTTGAATTAAAGCTGATTAAAGACAATAAGTATTATATATATATATATAAATAAATATACATATATACCCATATATATACACACATCCACACATGTGGACCACTGAGTGTTTTTTGGCTGTCGCCCTGCGGACTCATAAATAATGTATAAAAACCTCACACAGGCAGGCGAACGCCTTTTTCCAAAACTTAGCTGCCAAGAAGTGTGCTAAATATTTTAATACGTGAAACCATAAACCTGAGTATTTATAAATTAACTTTTCCATACACACACATACACACACAAACACACACACACACATACATGTCTGACCCTTTGGCATAAGGACAAAGGCCTTTGGCCGGGAGCCTCATCAGGCATTCGCACTAATGTGCCTGACTTAATAATAATCAAATTTATATGCATGGTTATGTGCTTAAAGTGATCCGTGTTGCCAAACAAAGCAAACAACTAAACAAATAAAGACAGCCACTGAGGCCGAGACCGAGACAGAGACGGAAGCCGAGTCTCGAGCTGGCTCTGAAGGAGGTTCGCAAAATGCATAGTGTCAATAGAACAGTTCAGCCTGGGTCTTCGGTTGGCCAGACTAGGTGTGGCAGGACCTTCTGCGAAGCCAAAGAACAGTGACCACGCCCATACCCTCTATAGACACCGTTATGTGTGCGTTGTTTGTGTTTTGCTGGACGCACTAAATGGCCAAAAGGTTGCTCCCCTGGGAGAGTCGCTGTTGTATCCTGCACTTTGGTCCATTGCAGTGTAATGATGAGTCTTGGAAATTTTTCACCAAAAATTAATTATGAATACCGTAAGGATATGCCATAGAATCAGACACACACACACTCACTCAGTTGTTTATGTTATTTTGACAAAGATTTTTATATTTAATTATTTTTGGCTACCAACTGAATGCCGCTGCTGTTCAGCCTCTGCATCTTCTCTGCTGTTTTGCTCTCAGTGGAAGTCAGGGACAATAAACACAAATTACAGTTACAAATAACGCATATGACCAAATTTTTTTTACACACTTGCACGTAAATTAACATTTTCACGAAAGAGAGAGAAAGAGCTCTCTACCCTCGGCCTTCCTCTCTCTCTCTCTCTCTCTCTCTATGCATTAACCCCTTTTTGGAGGGTTGCTAACGCCCCGGACGACCTGTGGTAATCTATCGTTGTGGCACTCGAGACGTGGCGGCAAAAAATTGAAATAAATTACCAAAACTAAAGGCACAACTGTTCGCATAATGAAGTTAAATTATATTGGGCTGGCGCTACAAACGAGCAGGGCGTTGATGGGTGCGCCGCTTCACATTATGCAAATCGCAGCATCGAGGCGCGATTTCGGTTCCAGCCAGGCCAGGCCAGGCCAGGCCGGGCCGGGCCAGGCATCGATAGCCAACCCCCCGCAGTGCAACAGGCCGTAAATAGTGACATTAGCGTCAACAAGCATTTGGACTAACATCTATTCCGTGGCCCAAAAAGTGTGACAAGTCACTCGAGACATGGCCAAGGGGTGTGGGAGGCACGTAGGTGTATTGACACTGGCCAGTCCAGTCTGCTGTTGGACGATGTTATCATTTAATTCGTTGAAATTAACACGAACATTGTTAACTGTAAATGAGCTAATTAATCTAGCAAATGTCTCCCCAGCCAACCCCACCACATATAACATCACATATACATACATATATATGTATATAGATAGAGTCGAGCTGATGCCATTGCCACATTGCATGATGCGAGCTATTCGCGTTTTTGTGGTTCTCCAGAGGCTGCCCCAACTCGGGCACACGCATGTTTACACATGCTCCTTCGCATTCCACTTCCAACTGCATTCGGCACTCCCAGCGGGCGCCACTAAACCCAAATGAGATGCACAAGGCACATCGTAAACTTGCTTCCCCCAAATGTGCTCTAAATAATTTACTGATCATTTTGAGCACAATTTTAAATTTCAAACGCTACGGCCGGCAGCCGCAGAAAGGACTGGCATTAAAACTAAGGGAGGGAGGGAGAGAGAGAGAGAGAGAGAGAGAGAGAGAGAGATGGATAGATTGCTTAGTCTATGTAAAGGGCTAAATATATGTAACTCTTAATTTGTCTTGTCTCATCAAATGTTGAGAGATTTTTTGAGATGTAAAGCTGAATTTAAAGTAGTCCTTGAAGTCAAAATACTTTAAAATAAAGTTCTAAGTAAAATTCTAATATTTTTAAAAAGAATCGGAACAGTTTTAAAGATAATAAATTATGCAAAAGAAAAACAAATTTTGTGTTTGAATATGTTATGAAATATATAATAATAATAATATAATATATACTAATATTTTAATATTTTTTATTTACTTTATTAATATATTTTACGTATAATAAATAATTAAAAAATAAATTGTGTGCAGTACACTGTTAAAAATATATGAATATATTTTAATAAAATAACTAAATAATTGCAGCTCCATAGCCGAATTATCTAATATATAATTTTCCGCCAAACTGCATTAGCTCAACATGGAGCACAGAAGTTGAACTGCCTTAACTAGACAAATCACTCTGATTCATATAACATAATTTACAAAATTTTTTAAGCAAACACTTTCAGCTTTAAGCTTTTCTACAATTAAATCAGATTTTAGATTATTTATTTTCTTGGCTTTTGGCTAACTTTAATCTTTTTGTCCATTTGCAGTTGCATTGAGTCCAAAACAAATCATGAATCGTGAATCGTTGGCCAATTTTGGTTTTGGGCTGCCATTTGCTTGGAAGCTAATGAACTTTGTACCCAAAATTTGAAACATTTTCAATAACGCATTTTTCATAAGATTTTTCATTTGATTTGGTTTGCAGTTGCGCTTATTTGGCTTCGGCGTATTTATGGCATGCTCCAAAGTTGTTTTCCCTTCTTCAACTTATCGCAGCCAGAGATCGCGAGCCGATCTCCAAACAACTGGTAAATATTTATGAAACGCACATTTCTGTTGCTTTTTTGCCATCTCCATCCAGTTGAGCTGTTCAGTTGCCAGCGACTGGGAAACAGGTCTGCGCCGGTGATAAGCTGCGCCTCCATTGAGATGTGCGAAAAAGTTCAAACACCTTGACGGGCTGTGAGAATCTTTCAAAGGGCAGAGCAGACCACACAAAAAAAAATAAATCTGAGCAAAAAAACAAAATATTTCTCTTATGTAAACGAAAGAACGGCGAGTGAACCCCCTGGACGACGTTTAGCAAGCGCTTGGTAAATATTTAAACTGTGCTCGATTGTTCTGCAAAATCGTTGCATTTGGTCAAACACGTGTTCGAGATAATTTAATTAAATTTACTTGGCTTTTTTGTTACAGCTCTCTAAACTAAAACCAGCCACGTGCCACGCTGCGCCCGCTGGCAACCTGACCAACCCACAACAAGCCGAACTTGACTCAAGTGGCAAACACTTCAGCCTTGCGATACGGCTGGGGTAATTTCTCAATTGTGGCAAGTGCAATTTTCGATAAAAACAGTTTAAGTGGAGGGTTAGAATAGGTTAAGGCATGAGTATATATATTGTGTTAGCATATCAAAATCGTCTTCTATCTGCGCGCATCGAAACTTTTTTGGTGGTCCGCGGCTTTGTTTGGCTCGCAGACAAAGCAACTGTCATATGTTGTCATTTCCAAAGATACTTTCATTGTTAAGCGTAACGACAGCATCTGCCAGCTCAAATCCGCAGAGAGCAGCGAGCATTGAGAGTCTTGAACAAATTCCATGAATAGACGATGCCGATGATGATGATGATGACTTGAAGAACTCTGTTGCTGCACCTCAACTCCGACTCTCTCTCTCTCTCTCTGCCTCTCTGAGAGTAGAAATCTTCTCTTCGAAAAGAACTGTAAAAACTTGAGATGATTTATGCTCACGGTGTGTGTGTGTTGGTTGGCATCGCTGCGACATTACTCAGAGCTAATTTGCATACAGCAGGAAGAGCAGGAACAGGATCCCAATAGGAGCTCGACTAGCGGCACACTTGAGAAAATGCATAAAAGGAAACTAATTAAGTTGTTCGCGCCTCAAATTTCTCCGTCTGTCCGTCCTCGGCTCGGTTTAATTTATGGCTCGCCTCTGTGAATGTCTTGCATATGGACTGAGTCAGAGTCAAATATTTCTTTATCTTTGACAAATGGGCCATTTACATGCGAGTCTTGAGTTTTGAGTACATTTAATTTATTCATGGCCATAATCGCAAAATGGCGGCCAGCTGCAGCGTGTGGAAAGTCAAGCAAACTATGACTTTGTTGGCCAGTGTATATAATAAATAATGTCAAGAAAAGGACTTGCAGTGTTCTAGTCATCATTCTTGCCATCATATTATTAATATATATTTATTTACTATATATACATTTATTTACTATATATACATTTATTTTCTATATAAAAATAAAGAATAAACTTCATTGTATATCGGGCGTCTATATTTTATTATTTATTATTTGTATTTATGTATTTATTATTATGTTATTATATTTCTATATTATTATATTATTATATACAGAAATGTGTATATTTATTGTCAAATACTGTTTTAGAGAGAATTAAATGTTATTCGTTAATAATTCAATTATTAAATTTATTTCTGTAAAAATTTTATTTGATTTTAAAACTTTATATATTTTTTATATTTTTATAATATTTTTTCACTTAAATGATTCTCTAAAAATTGTTTATCTTTAGCTCTTCATATTAGCCCAACTCTAAGTTTCAATTATATAAATATATTATATAAATGTATTAATAAATATTAAATTCTCTTTACTTTTATAATTTTTGCAACAATTTCAATTTATTATTTATAGCATTAATTAAAATTTTTATATTCCTCAAAGGAAAGGATAGTGGTTTATTTTTACTAAATTAAATGGACGACTGTTTTTTAATTTACACCCAATTCATATATTTCTTAATGTAATAGAAATGAACTTTAATATTTTTATTATTAATTTCTTAACTTAGAAGTTTACTTAAGCCGCTGGTCTTCAAAGTCATGTCATCGCTGTCCATTGTTGTTTGTTTATTTTGACCATGTCAATCCATTTGTGTTAATAAGCTCTCATTAAAGTGAAACAATTTTGATAATCCCTTAAGTCGAACAGCGCGAATTTAATTGTCAGACATGAGGACCAGTTGAACGACAGCCACTGTGACTGTGACTGTGACTGAGGCTGCGGGGCTTATTATTAAGCAATGGGTTAGTGAGCCGCGGTCATGTAATCCAATTGAAAACAATTCGAATTTGCGTTCCAAATGCCAAACAAAGGCCAGGGAGTGAGGCGAAACGGGACTTAGGTGAGGGGAGGTGGGTTGAGGCGAGGCGAGGCGAGTCGAGTCGAGGTGTTCTATGACAGCTGCCAGGCAATGTACAAAATTTGGTAGCGGGCCCCTGGGCCCAGATCCCATGGAGAATAGCGCGTGATAAAAGGGGTTAATCGAACGTCCGCTAAAGTCGTTGGACCAACGACCGACTATTCGCTCGGGAGCATCGAAGTTGCGGTCTCTGGCACGGATTTATTTTATTTTTTTCTTTTTGTGGCCTACACGGCGCTAATGAGTTGCCTCAGCTGGAAAATTCAGAAATTTTTCTTAAGTTTTGCGTGTAGAGTGTTTGGGGCCTGACTTCGTGTGCTCCAGCAATTGCTTAATTGGCGACGCCTGGGGACGTGTTTTGTTGCCCTTTTGATTCGAGCATTAAATATGAATGTACTTGAAAATTCCAGCGCCTTATTGACTCAAACAAATCTATTGGGAGACATTTCGGCTGTCACTAGCTGGCCAAAATAGACCAAGCAGTATATAGACAAATATATGTTGAACTATTGAGGAATATGCCTATGGCGGTGCCCATGCCTAGCTCGCAGTTAGGTTTTGAGTTCAAACGCCCCTTAAATTAATTCACAGAAGCGCGGCACAGGCAGCCCTTTAACATGCGTCTCTTTGAATGGCAACCGCAAAGGCGGAGAATGCAAATGGTTTGCCTGCTAGACGACTGCCCGTTGTTTTTCTGACGAGGCGTGAAAATTGTGAAAATTGTGAAAATTTTGTGGGCGGTTTCGCTTATGTTTGTAATTTTCAGAGGACACACCGAAATGCTAATCCAAATGCAGAAGTAGGTACTCGAAATTGTTTGACAACTTGTTTACAGTGTAGGAAATTCCAAAAATCCTTCGACTTTGCACCTAAAGTCAAAAATTAATAGAACTAACTGAAGGTAAAGCTGAGATTAAGATGTTAAGACAATAAATCTAGAATATTAAATATAATGTATAATAATAAATATAAAAATTTAAATACCAAATATTTATCTTTATTTAATTTAATTTATTATTTTTCCATTTTATTTTTTTTATTTAATTTTTTATTTAAATGAATTTATAAATTTTTTATTTAATTTACCTGACTAAAGAATAAATTTGATTTATACTAAGTTTGAAATGGGATATATTTAAAATATCCAATTTATTGAAATTTATAATATAACTCAAAGTAAGTTTATTTAAAAAAATTTTTTTTAATATATTTAAATGAAAATTTACCTTTTCAGTTGTTTAAATATATTTTAAAATAAATATTTAATAATGAAACAATTTTAAAGTTCACTAACTAAACTTAACTAATATAAAATTCAACGTGTTTGTTAACATATTTTATTTGCCCACAATCATTTCATTTAAATTGTTCGCGCAATATGGGCAGCAATTGTTTTTAGTATTTTGTTTCACGGTTTCCATTTCGTTTCGCTGTGTACTGCACGCAAGCTGTGCAAACTGCTTTGCCGACTGCTTGACTAAGAGCCAGTCACTACTCGCTCTCTCGTGCGCACCGCTCTCTTTGGCTGAATGGATTAAGTGCCGTTGAGGCCGCATTGGCCAATCAGCAACGGGCGCACAATGACATTTTGTTTTGATTCCCAAATGAGTTGATGTTCGCTGCGCCGTGGGATGGGGCGTTGACACTTTTGGCTGCTGGTTGTGCTGCTGCCTGGGCACCGAAATGTTGGCAGCCGTTGTCTGGGAATAGCAATAGATTAGCCAACGTGAGCAAGGGGACCTGTACTTGGCCCAAACAGTTGGTGCTGCGGGCCCGTCTGGGCCCGTCTATACACACGCCTCTCGTCCAGGGTCCATGGGGCACCCATGTGGATGGACTCTGCAGAAGAGTCGGAGACACCGATGCCGCTGTGCCAATTCCAGCGTCCCACAACAGGTCAGCGTCGGCGTCCTGGTCCCCACACACACGCACGCACACAGAGGCATCTGCTCTCTCTCTCTCTATCTCTCTCTCTCTCACTCGCACGCTCAAGTGGCTCTCGCTCTGATACTTGGCTCTCTGTCTGGCCCACGTCTTCGCCCAGCGAGCGTCGCGTCGTCATCGTTGGTGGATGGTTGCTGACAGTTCGGCTCTCGACGGACGTCGGACGACGGACGGGCACACAGGTTTCCCTTTGGCCTGTGCCCGACGACGCTCAATGCCTGGCCTGCGAAAACCACCACTCCCAGCGATAGGTTAGATTTCCATTCGCTTATGCCTTACGCAGGCATGTCTTCTTGCTGGCTGCTGTTGTTGTTGCTGCTGCTGCTGCTGTTGCTGCTGCTGCTGCTGCAGTGTGCACCCTCTCCTGCCAGCCACCCGCTGTGCTCCTGCGGCGCACGCTCGTTTCGTTTCCACCGCGACTTCAACTCTCGTTGGTCGTTGCGGCTTGACTAGCGCTGCCTTCGCTGGCGTCGCAGCTGGCAGCTCGCAGCTCGCTGCTCGTAGCTCGAAGCTGCGCAGTTGCCTTGGACGTTGCCGTTCGATTGCAGCAGCAGCATCGCAGCGGACTCGGATTCAGTTGGGGTTTAACAGCCACTCGGGACGGTAGCGCGCGCCGCTTAAACTTGTTGCGAGACCAATTTTCCGAAAATCCCAAATTCTCCGCGGTGCATTGGCACTTACACACACACACACACACACACACACACAGAGATATATATATATATCTATATATACACCCGCACACCACGGCCTATGCCAATACACAATACTGGGTTCAAATCAAATCCCCAATTACAATTGGCGTAGCCGTAGCCGTAGCCGTAGCCTTTGCCTTTGCCTTCAGTGCCAATTTGTGCTCCGGTATTAAAATTAGGGGCTCAGCATCTCCATCTCCAGCTGTACTTTTATCCGTGTCGCGCTGTATTGATTGCCGTGCCTCTCCGGAGAGATCAAGTGACCCAGACAACATCGACAGCAAACAGTTATTTGTGCTCAGTGTCAAATCGTGGCAATAATTGCAATCGCAGCGCCCTCGCCAACAACAGCATTCACAACGGCTGCCACAATTGCCCCCACACCTGCCGCGAGCAACTATACAAAGGTGAACGACTATCCGTACGCTGATCTCCATCAGCATCAGCACCATCACTTCGCTAGCACAGCGCCCCTGACCAGCGCCGAGAGCTTCAAGCTGCGCTCCGAGGAGCCGGTGCCGGGCTTCAGCTCGGCCTCGCCGTGGCCGACTCTGGAGCTGGGCATGGAATGGGGACGCAAGCTCTACCCAACCGCGGGCCCCCGATCCGCTGGCGGCTTGATGTTCAGTCTGCCGCCCTCAGCGGCGGACATGAATCAGCCGCGCGGACCGATGACATCCCTCAAAGAGGAGCCGCTGGGCGGCCGTTGGGCCATGCAGCCGGTCGTCGATCAGACCAAGTAAGTCAAATGAATTTGTGATTAAGTGAAGGATTAAAGTTGAAAGTGTTGAATGAACGTGAATGGCTCTAAAGAGTGAAGATTGTCAAATGTTTTAGCTGAAAGATATTCTTCTTAGAATTTCCTATGGCTTCGCGCTTAGAAATATTAAATTGTTTCTTATTAATTTAAATATATCTAACATATCATATAAGCCAATTAATTAATTAATTAATCAAATGTGAATCAAATTCTTCTCAACATTTTCGCATTTCCTTTTTGCGTCCAATCAAATCTCGGCAACATTTTCGTACAGCTTCAGCAACATTGCGCATTAGCTATGCAAATATTAAATTCAAATTTATCAGAATTTCCTTTATCATTATCATTAAGTTGATGACAGCTTAATTGTCTCAAAGAAATTATAATCAGTGAAAATTCTCTTTGATTTCCAACACTTTCCACTCGCATTATCAATTTCGAAAAGGTGGCAACATTGCTGGCAACATGTTTTCGCATGTTGCAGCAACAAACGAAAAAAAGTTTAGACAAACAAAAAGTCTCCAAAAAAGCGTTTGTTTACTTTTGGCCAAAGCCGGCTTTAGTCCGATACGAGTGCCCCCGGGGGAAGATATTGGCGAAAACCCGTAGTCAGGCGGTCAGGCAAAGGGGCTTTTTATGGACGCCCCCGCAGCATGCCAAACAGAGCGAATTCCACTCAAAATCTCACTCAAATAAGAAACAACTCGGCTAGACATCTTCATAAAGGGCGCCGCACGCACTTTCCGGGGTTGACTTCTGATGCCGGAATGCTGGCGCCGTAATGCGTAAGCCTCTTTGCTGGTGCCGTTGCCGTTGCCGTTGCCGTTGCCGTTGCCTTTGCCTTTGCCTTTGCCATTGCCTGTGCTTTTTATTTTGGACGCTCAAAGGGATGTTTTTGTTGGCGCTTCACTTTCGCTTTCTCAGGCTGCGTCTGCTTGGCGTTCATTTCAATTGAATTACAAGAAAGAAGAGCGCCCTCCGGCTCATTTTTGGGGGTTTGCAACTGTGGCAAAAGCTTCTCCTTGTGGCACGCTTGTTTAGTTGCGTCTGAGATGTTTCTAGCGTGAGATGTTCGCGCCGAGAAGAAGTGCGCGTGTGGCAGAAAGCGAAACGGCAACAGCAACAGCAACAGCAATTGCGAGTGCGACAGCGAGTACAAGTGCGAGTGTCACATTGTTGAAAATGACCGCGGGCTTTCATTCGGTGCATTCAGCGACGGCAAACCAACAGCAGCAGCAGCAGCAGCAATCCCACTCACACACACACCTGAGCAGCAACTCAGGTGGCCAAGACAGCATTGGCAGGCATTTGCATCTGCTGCACGACGACAATCTGCTTCAGGATCACAATCACAATCAGCCACTAAGCCACATAAACATTAAGACAATGCGCTGTGATGTGAGGTAAAGCGGCGAAAATTTAATCAAATATATAAAATATAAAAAATATATATTTTGTGATAAGGGCTTAAGATCAAATATATAAAATATAAAAAATATATATATATTGATAAGGGTTTAAGATTTCAATGTGAATATTAAAAATATAGAAATTAAATTAGTTTCATCAATTTGTGTCTGAATTATTTTTAATTTTTTTCAAAACTATTCGTTATTTCTCTGACCACTTTCAAAATGTGTAAAAGAATATTTTTTTTTTTGTATTTAATATTTTATAAACAATTGCTATGGGAAAAATTGGATTGATTATATTTATTATATAATAATATAATATTATTTAATATACTTAAATAAAAAATTCTTTAATCTCAAAATTTTAACTCAAATTTCTAGAAAATCAAATATTTTTACTGAATTATTTTTAAAATTACAAAAATTTTGTTTTGTAGTATTTTTATTTTAAAAATATATACTGCCTATAATATATTATTAAAATATAAAATTTTAGTTGGGAAATTAATTATTTGAATGCTCCGGGCATTTATTTTAATGCTGAGTAAATTAATTAATTAAGTAATTTTCATTATATAATTTTTTAATACGTTTATTTTTATGAGCTGAGAATATCCATTAGATTTTAAATTTCTGAATTGTTAAGCTCATTCTCATTAATTTATATTCCAAAATATTTGGAATTTCTTTGAGTGGAGTTTTCTGGACATTTTAAAAAATATTAAAATTATTATTTAATATTCAAATTGTTTCGTATTTTAATAAATTTCCAGTAAATAAAACAAAAATTTTAGAAAGACTTCAGGCATTGCTTAAAATATTTTAGGCTGACATACAATATTTCTTATATGCATACAATATGTATAACACTTTATCGACTATACTTATAAGATCTAGTTTCCACTGCAATTGCAACTGTAAACTTTATTGTCCAAATGAGTTGGGAAAACTTGAGCCAAGGAATAAATTTCATACTTATCTCGGGCTAATCAATACTGTTTGCTAGGTAGACTTTCGGTTATTTATTTATTTATTTATCTATTGTCGCACACACATTGTGCTTAATATTAGTCTAAAGTTGCAACAAAATGTTCGAACATAAATCATAAAAAATATTCGAAATTTATTTCAACAAAGATTGCGGCGAACTGCAATCGAGAAAAACAATGCAACAATGGCCATAAAATGTATGGCAACAACAACAACAATGGCTGTAATCGAAGTGTATTGTAAATAAAGTGTCCTTTTTAAAGGACATTCGATGGGAGTTTAGTGCAGTTGGAGCAAATGATATATAAAAAAGAAAATCGAAAAGAGCGAAATGAAAATTCACGTGCGCGGAAATAGGCAAAACGTGACCACGATTCAAGCCTCGCTCCGCCCACCTAGCTGCTGGTCACCTGGGCATCGATTTCCGACAATTAAATGTTGGCATAATAAAATCAACAGCAAAACGGCCACAAAACGTTTTTCGCAAATTGGCGGCAAGCGCAAACAAGCCATAGAATGAAAAAGTCCACACAATTGCGACTGAAGTCGGAAAAGTCAACAATCGAGTGCTTAGCCAGAGCCACAGAGCAGGAGGACCAACAGGACCAGCAGTGAACAGTTGTACAGTCGCCGTTTTTTATTTGGCCAGCTACACTTTTTGGTGGGGTCATATACATATATATATGGATGTGGTCCTCCCGCTTCTCCATAACAATAACCTTTCGCCCAGAATGTAACATGTCTGGCATTTGTGTGTCGTATTTTCCCCGCACTCGAACATCATTCGCAACTTGTGCAAGTGGTATGTGTGCGGGCAGCCACTCCCGATGCTAACTCCCAACTCCAACACTTCAACTCCACATTCACCTCTGTGCATTGCTCCTGTTTCTGTTGTCTGGCACATTTCTGCTGCCGCCACAAATTGTCTAATTTCATTTGTTTTTGCGAATTGCTAAATTGAAATTGCATTAACAATGGAACTCGCTGCACTTTCCAGCTGCCTTTAGGCAGTAGAGCATTTATTAATAGCAGCTGAAATAGTAGTTATAGTAAATAATAAAAAAAATATTTGTTCCAAAACAAAATAAAATAAAAAAATAAAATAAAATATATAAATAAATTAATTAATTAAGAAACTACATTTGCAAGGAAAAGAAAATTATTTGTTAAAAGTAATTAAAATTAATTAAATATTTTTTTAAAAATCCAGCAAAGCTTCAATAATTAAAATGCTTAGAATACTTAAGAATTCGTTTTTGCTGATATATATTTTTTGGAGAAGAGTATGAGAAAGTATGGGAGAAAGACAGAGAGAGACAGGGTAGGAGAGAAAAACACAAAATATTTTGGTATTCAAAGACAAAATCATAGCATTGCCAATTTCGACATGGTAAACATTTTTTATGAATGAAACTCAACGAAAAATCAAATCTGAAATCTAATAAACCCAATTTTCAATAGCCATATCAAAACAAATAAAAATAAACTATAAAACTGCCAAAGTATAAATTATAAAAGTTTTGAGATGTTTTTAACGCATTTTTGAAAAATAGACTAAGAAAAGAATTTTTTTTTGTACTTTATAAAATATTTTTATAAAAAATAAATAAAAATACGCAAATACAGATTTATTTTTAAGAGTAGCAGAGAAATTGCGCTGCATTGTTAACTCGCAAAAAATAAAGTCTAAACCTTCAGTGAAATATAAAGATTTTATTTTGGAGAAATTAAAAAGAATACAAAAACTGAAATAAATATTAATATATTTATACATTCATCTGTTATCTATTTTATATACACTTTGTATATCATACATACATTTATTTATATATTATACATATTTATATATCTATTTATACACCCATCTGTTATCTATTTTTTATACACTTTGTATATCATCTATAACAAAAAAAAACCTCTGCTCTCTTTAATCGATATATGTCGCAGTTGCAATAATAATTCCGCTCAAAGCCCTTGAGAATCAATATGCATGTTTTGTATAAATAATAATTGAAGTAAAGTAAACAAATAGTGAATAAAGGCGACATTTGCTGTTTGCATAACTTAAATTGCCTCGATTTTCGTTGCTGTTGCTGTTGTTGTTGGTGGCGGGCAAGCGTAGTAGATAATTTTCAAAACGATTTATCATTGAGGCTATCATTAGCTGAGCCAAGTCCTCTAGCATTATCCTTTGGCAAATGTGTATATAATTGCGCCTGGACATTGGATAGTTGGCATTGGAGTTGCTGTTGTTGTCTGCGCGATACTTCTTGACATTTGCCTGAATAAATAATAGAAATCTGATAAAATCAGCATTTTCTAAATTAAATTGTTCGTTATGCATATATATCTATGTGTGTGTGTGTGTGTGTGTGTGAAAGAAAAACGCAGACTAACAACTCGGCCGTGTCCGAGGGTCGCCGCTCTACGGTTAGGTAGTTAGCATTGTCCAGTAATTGCGCTGACAGACAACAGCCAGAGCAGGAGACACAGACACGAGTCATAAGCCATAAGGTGAGCAGCAGTCCAGTAGCAGGACTACCCAGGAGCAGGAGTAGGAGTAAGAGCAGTTGCAGTGTTGACATTTGGCATATGGAATGGACAAGCCTTTGGCCCATGTCCCATATCCCATGTCTCATGTCCATGTAAAGTGTGTCTGTGTGTGTGTGTGTGTGCCTGTCCTGTACTTATAATTACAGTGTTTGCTTGGCCCACATAACATAAATATTTGTTGACGAGTCGCTCGTTGCTTGGCCAAGAGCCGACCCCTGCCTGAGGCTGTTCTGTGTTAATTCCTTTATTCATCAGGATTATTGTGTCACGTTGAAGTTGCGCTTATGCGCTTTTAATGATAGCTGTCACTGGCCACTCTGGCCACTAACCACTAGATAGTGGACACTGGCCACTGGACTGGTGGCTGCTGTTTAAATGTCACTGTCAAGTAATTGAGTTGTGGCATATTAGCTGTTGGGCGTTCGCCTAATTGCGGCTCTATTTACACTGCTAATAGCATAATTTGAAGTAGGCCTCCTTTTTTAAAGACACCTTTTTCGGGTTTTTTTCTTCTTTCTAATTGCAGCCTGGGCATTGGGCGCGCCCACTTTGAGAAACAGCCGCCCAGCAATTTGCGCAAATCGAATTTCTTTCACTTTGTGATTGCGCTCTATGATCGCGCCGGGCAGCCCATCGAGATAGAGAGAACAGCGTTCATTGGCTTCATCGAAAAGGACTCCGAATCGGATGCCACAAAAACCAACAATGGCATCCAGTATCGACTGCAGTTGCTCTACGCGAATGGTAATTTGAACTGCAATATCTGTCAACTATCAACTAAGATTGAACTCTTCTCTGTCTTTGCAGGTGCCAGACAGGAACAGGACATATTTGTGAGGCTAATCGATTCAGTAACCAAAGCGGTAAGTTTATTTATTTATTTTTTATCTATCTATAGTTTCTGAATTTAAAAAATAAAACTACATTTTAAATTTTAGAAATTATTTTGATTCTCAAAAATAAATACAAAATATTTTATTGAATAGTAAAGATTATAATATTAAGAAAGATTTAGGTAGTACACTGTGATCATAAGTCCCTTTAATTGAATTTCGTTGATTGTATTATGAACAGTTTAACATGAGAATCAGATCAGAAGCGTGGAAAAATATTGATTAAATATTTTAATTTTTGGTAATATTTATATATATATATATATATTAAATTATAGAAATTGCCCACTTATTATATGGTAATAATTATTATATATAATATATTAAATTATATATAATACTAACTTATTAGCTCGAAATAATTCTAAATAATTTTTTTTTAATTAGGGAGTATATTTTAACTGAAAACTTACATAATAATAATACTGTTAATAATAATAATATTACAAATAATAATTTGAGGTGTAATGTCAGTATATCTTTTGCTACTCATCAAATTGAAACCTCGACTCCTCTCTCTTCTGGCAGGAACTGCCTCTCAATTGGTCAACTCACCTTCCAAAAAGTTTATTTTTCGTATTACCATCAAGTAATTTTTATATCCATTAAAAATCGCAATTTATTTTGCCAGAAACATGCATATGAAGATACCAAACAAGGGAGAAGCTCCTCTCAGAGATATAGCTTAATTTGATTGCTTTACAGCTAAATCTAATAAAGATTAATTTCAATACACTTAAAGTTCGTATCCCTCGAAAGGTCTGCTGTTCAGTTCAGTTTTTTTTTAGGCAAATGCTTTGTGCCACGCAATCGAAAACTAATTCATTCCACTTGGCTGGCGCTGGTTCGGTGTCCGTGCACTCTGAACTCGCTGGGCTCAGTTCGTTTTTTTTTTGCTGATTCGAGCATAAGTTGCATTCGAAATTGATTGTCACGGCTAATTAAGTGTGTCCCAGGTTCAATATGTATGTGTGTGTGTGTGCGCGTGTGTGTCCTGCTAATAAATTGAGTCGTCAAACGGTGCTTCGATAGCTTCGTAGTTGAAGCTGGGCAGCCAAACGAGCAATTCATTCACACAGCGCATCGCCTACGAAAGGGGTGTGACTCGAGACTCCGGCGTCTGTCCCGGTCCAATCCAATTGAACATGGCTAATGCGCTTTGTTGTGGGTGCTACGAATAGATGTGCGTTACACACGCTGCAGGCTATGCCAGTGCACCATATGTCAGCTTTGTGTGGGCCTAATGCGTGTGTCCTGGCTCCCGCCCCTGCCTCCTGCATAATCCCCGTTCTCCTTTTGTCCTCTCTTTTCAAGGGCAATTAATTTCTCGAGTGACAAATTTTTATAGACGTTTGTCGTTTCGTTTGCTTTCGTGCAATTTCTTTGGCATTCCATTATTTTCGCCTTCCATTGTGGGCGTTGCTCCATTCACCCGATCGCAATAAATTTATCCACAAATTATCGATGCCCAAGCGTAGCCCGTAGCCGGTCACCAGTGTCGGGAATCCATTATGTGTGTGAATGAAATTGAATCGTAAGAGCATTAGCAAACCCAACTAAACATTTCCATTAACATCGAAATCGCGCAATCACAAATAGTTATAATAAATATAGAAATAATACTAATAATAATCGAGGTAGGTTTAATAGGCAATTAAAATTATTATCGTGAAATGAAAACATTTTTGCTAAGCAATCTTGAAACTTAACATATTTGGCTTTACAGCTGTTAACCTTGCTAACAACTGTAATCCCGAAGGAAATGTTAAAAATTAAAATTAAAAATAAAATAAATTAAATTAAAAACCATACAATATACTTCATATATAAATTAAAAGTTATATCTTGATAGCGCTGAAAAGACTCGATTTTAAAAACCAACTAAGGAACTTAATCTTTGACTTAAGTAACTATATTTATTTATAGTATTTTATATAACTATATTTCTCTCATTTTCATTTCAAAACTACCTTAATTTTACATTTAATACACAAGAACATTACGCAATAAATTGTGTCGGAAACTTTTACTCAAAGTCCTTGAGTGTTTCACTCCCCTAAAAAGGCTGTGCAACATATAACTAGCTGTCAGTTGTCAGACGAGTTTAAAATGAGTTGCAATTGCCAGAGTCAACTGAACTGAGGGCTAAAAACCCGGGAAAAGAACAATCATTTGATCGGATTAGTTGGATTTTGGTATACTTGCCAGAGTTGGTCAGATGTCAACCCCCTTTGTATATGTTTTTTGCATACGCGCGTGTCAGGCGGCGGGCAGAGTGTTTTATCTGAAGCACAAACGGTGCGTAACAGGTAAACAAGGAGGCGGACGTGAGCCGGGGATAAGTGTATCCTTATCAGGGGCTGGCGCATTGGCGGCAAAGTGAAATTCGAAACTGTAGCAGCAATGCGATTAAACAGCATCCAAATGCTGTGTGAGACATTGTCTTAGGCATTGATGTGAAAGCAATGCCAACGCAATACAATTGTCACGTGCCGCAGCCAAAAAAGTGATAGAGTGAGAGTGAGAGAGATAGAGAGAGAGAGAGAGAGGCAGCAGAGAACCCTTGCCTGTGGGTCGCGATTTTTATCGGTAGAGCCCTCACTTCGCTGCTGCTGGGAGGCTGGCAATGTTGCAAATCATCGTCATAATCATAATTACATTCGATCAGATAACGGACGATACAACGCGACCAAACGCCACGAAGGCGGCGCAATTGCAATTTGAGCTAACGACCAGCAGCAGCAGCAGCAGCCACAGCCACAGCAGCAAGAGCAGAAGCAGGAGGAGGAGGAGGAGGTGCGGTACCACGACATTCAGGATGTGTACGGCTCAATTGGTGCGGCGTTCGCTTCATTTGCGCTCATATTTCATAGCGCGTTCGCGCACATGTCCTGGCCTGGCCCGGGTGCTCGGCCTGGTTTGGTGGGCCCGGCATAAACATAAAACAAAGAGCGACTGCCAACTGCGACAACTGCCCGAAATCCTTTCGGCTGCCAGCCCCGCTGCCAAAAATCGCGCTTATCGCGATTTACACGCATTATGCGGCCGGCCAAAAAAGCGCAGCGAAATTCTAAACCGAACAACAGTAAAGGGCGATTGGTGATTGGTGATAGACGGCGATTAATGCACCTAGATAACGGGATGTGCACATTGTGCTGCAAAAACAACTCAAAATGCTGCAGCCTATGCGCTCTGTGAGCTAATGAGTCGTCGAGTCGCTACAGCAGTTGAGCTGTCCAATCGCAACCGTGAATAAATATTAGAGATGTGCAACACAAAATGTGACTAACTTCAAATCACTGTCATCAAGCTGCTACGGCGAAAAGTCACTCTGCTACAATGCTTTCATATAACAAGTGACGTTACTTCGTATGCAAAAACACGTTTCCCACCGTGACTCCAACTGAAAGCGCATCACTAATGCATATTTGCTCACACACTAACACAAGCACATAGATCACACACGCCATTGCCAGTGGAGTCTCTCGTTTGTCTCGCTCTTTTTGCCGCATACCCAGTAACGTGCGGTTTCATTTGCTCTCTCGTTTTCGCCTTTGTTTGTTTGCATCATGTTAATTAAGCGATAATATTAATTTGTGTGTCAACACTTAAAAATAAAGCGTGCAGAATTTTCGATTAATAACACATTTCACATTTCATTTTGCCATTTTATCCAGTTAACAATTGCTTTTGTTTTTATTGCTCTTATTGCTGTAGGCAATTCAGTAAATTTAACAGATTGCACAGAAAACTCTACAAACAGAGCGCCATTTGCGCTGCTGATTTGCTTGCATATATATATACATATGAAAGTGTTTGAGTGTATTTATATGTGCGTGCGTATATGTGTACGTCTCTGGCGTTGGGTATGGCAATACGATTAAAAATGCTTTCACGGCAAGTGCTTTTTTCATTTCTGCGGTTGCCGCTGCACTGTGGAGCAACGAGACAAAAAACTGCATTTCATATCGCGCTCATTATGCAAATATTTTCGTCTGCAACATTTGCACATATCAGTTGTGCGCACATATATAATCATATGTATATGTAAATATATTATGTTAATATGTCATACAGATACATATGTTTCTTAAATATACATATATATATATATATAAGTTGTCTTTGTTGTCTATTTTAACTAGCATGCTTTCATTTTATTTAAATTCACTTCAAGTTAAATCTAGTTTAGCAAATTATTAAATTTTTTATTTTATTTATATATGTATTTAATTTTATTTAAAATTTTATATTAAATAATATAATTTTATAATTTATGAGCGCGAAAAATGTATTTAAAAAAAAAATATAGTTTAAAATAAAATAGTTTTGAATATCGAAATATTGAGTAGAAGTACCATAAATCCGTATTTGATTAAATAATTTTCTATAAAATAATATGAAAAAGGTATATCCGGCATACTCGTATGCATATATACCTATACATATGTATATAGTTAATTTATATATATATAAATGCCTACATGTTGTCCTTTTACGAGTCCTGAATTTTGGACGTCGCCTGCTGCAAATTTATGCGTTAAATCGGGCTCCAGAGCTGCGCTGATAAATGGCGCTTTAATAAATTAAGAGTAACCCTCGATGCAGTTTTTTATATATATATATTTTTTTATAAACAAAGGTTATATTTTGTTGTTGTTTTATTTTGCTTTTCGCTGTAGTCGTTTGTTGCTGCCAGCGATAATTTATCTTGTTTGGCGAGATTTTTATTTTCACGTTAAAATATGCAGCATGCAAGCGCGTAAATAATGCAAGAGCCGTTGCGCTTATTTTTTTTTATTTTTTATTATTATTTAAAAAGCGATAACAATTTGCAAAAATAAAAGAGAGCAAAGCATTTAACGTTCGCAATGTTGCAACATTTTTATGCAGAACGTTTAAATTTTAACAGCCACGTCAATCGCCAACTCTTCAACTGGCAACAACAACTCCAACTCCTGCTGTTGCTGCTGCTGCTGCTCCAGCTCCTGTTCATGCTACGTCCTGAGCTTTCATTACCAACTGCTGCCTCCATTTGCCTGCCACCAGTTGGGCTCATCACATCAACACTCCGAGTTTTTTTTTTTGTCCGTTTGTTGCTGTCTGTTGATTTTTTGTTGCTTTGATTGTTCGTTTGCCGTTTTTTTTTTTTTGCTGGCTCATGCCGCTGCTGGTCCTGGTTGGTTGGCAGCCAGGTCTGCGCTGCTCTGCTCTGGTCTGTGATAAATCGTAGTTTAAACGCTTTTACTCCAGTTTTTAGTGGCCTCCGTTTAGTTTTTTATTAGATGCAGCATTTAGGGGCACTTTGCCAGTTCAGATTTGCTCCAGATTCCCAGCCACACTAATTGTTTCATCTCCTGTTTGCCACCGAATGATTGATGGCTTTGGAATTTGCTTATTTCTCAATGGCGTGGGTATGAATGACTTCTGTGTGGGAGGGTGTGTGATAAGCAGTTTATGCGGGTGATCAGAGGGGGGGAATAAAGTTGAGGTTTTCACTATGTAGAAATTTAGTTATTTTTGTGATTTAAGGAAAAATATATATTATATTGTAAATATATTATATATACGTATATATTATTATATATATGTTTATATTTTATACTATAATAAATAATACAAAAAATATATTAATAATATTCTTAAAATCTAGATTAATATTTTCCTTTAAACATTTTTGATCAGTAAACCAGCATACAAATAATTTTATATATTTTTAAAATATTCATTTTGTAATATATATTTATTGAAAGCCTTGTCAACTTCTCTCGCTGCAAACACTCATTATTATTATTATGTATTGTAAATATTACAAATACATGTAAGCAAAATCAATTTTGCCCAAACATAGAAAAGCCATTAGAACATTTGTCCAAAAACAATCCTTGACGAAGGATATAGCAGCGCAGATTGAAGACTGAACTGAACTGGGCTGGCTTCGGGTTTGGGCTCGGTTTGGGTCTGCTCTATAATTAGCTCACACTTGTCCCACAAAAAGCCAACTCACACTCTGGCACAGCTCTGGCTGGCAACTAGTTGACATTGAGCCAAGGCATTGGCTGGATATCCTTGGCAGGATAGTTGTTGTTATCCCTTGGACTTAGAGAGGGCTTCAGCCGGGCGGAAGGGCAAGGCTGTTAATGTTTTCTCTTGTTTTTTTGTCGGGGGGAAATTATTAACCCGACAAAAACGGGATAATAAGGGATGATCATAATTTTACATGTGCCACTGATGCTGTTGGCTTTACCTATGCCACAGCAGGGGGTGGGCAGGGTGAGTTAGTTTGGAAGAGGGAATGGGGGAGCTGGTGCCCGCTGCCCGCTGCCTGCTACCGGTTACCGGTTGCATTGAAATTAATTTCTGATTATCTGTTTGGCTTGGCCCAGCGCACAACAAAAACAATGCACATATGCTGTGACGTCAGACGAACGCACTCGGCCTTGACGTCCTTGCCTTGTGGCAAGTGTGGCATCACTCGCCGGTGGATGATTCGCTCTGCCATGTGTATCTAGGTAGTTATTGTTATTACTTTTGCGTGTACACGGCACACGGAGTACATGCATTTTTACAGCTCGCACTGATAGTGATGAATGAGTCCTCCATACCCACCCAGGCGTCCTGCTACCCAGGCGGAGGTGGGCGATGGGTTTGCTCGCGCATATGCCGTGTTTTTACCCAAACTAATTCATTGGATGAGTGTTGGATTACAAAGGGAGCTGGCCAACCCGCTTTAATCATTTTTAAATTAGAGAACTATGCGCCTTTTTTTGGCTGCCTTGGATGGTTTGGGGTGGTTGCTGCCGCTGCCTCTCGTTTGTTTATCTATTTGTTTTTGTTCGGCGCGTAGGCCAACACACAACTCGAGTGGTCGCCCCTTTGCATCTTCAGCTCTTGAAATTGCAGCAGATTGTCTGACGAGACAGAGCTGCACTTGCGGTTTCCATTTCCCTGCCTCGACGAGTGCCAAGTGCGTGTGTCTCGCACATGCCACGATTTTTCCACAGTCATCGCCATTGACACTAAAATGTTGTGTCTACCCCCGCCCAGGCAAACAAGCTTCGCCGAGTTTTATTTCTTTTTACCGCCTAAACAAATATAAATACAAATACCAAAATTGTTCCTCCCACAGTTATTATTAGCCAAAATTTTGACCACCCGCTTCGAGTGCGTCAATATTTGCTCTATATGTGTGCCCCATATGTCGAGCGACCTTCTGACCAACTCGAAACTCTCGAGTAGTTGCACTGTAATTAGCATTTATGTCTGTTTGCATTTGCCTTCCTGGGGCACAAGCAGAGGTAGGGACAGTGGACAGGGGCGCTTGATAACAGGCTTCTATTGATTTGTAGTCATGATATATGCCCATTGCTGTCGTTGAGTTAATCAACAAAGTCTGAGCATTTAAGTCTGCAATCAGTAGCACAGATCGCAGTTCAATTCAATTTGGTATAAAACAAAAACTTTAATCCTTGTTAAAATGCCTAAAAACTTTTTGGTGTGGAACGGAAAAAAGTTCCATGCCCGATTTTATTTTGTAGAAAAAATATTAGCCTTCATAGCATTTTGATTAATACCAATGAGAGTATTATTTATTTAAATTTAAGTGCATTTTTATTAGTGAAGTTTTTATTAGAAAATTCCTAGAGCCTTTTCAATGAACCAATCTTAGTAAAGATTTTAAAAACTTACAAAAATGTTAACATTAAAAAATATTAATACGTTTACTAATTTTTTATAATTTTAAAAACATATTTATTATTATAAAATATAGTAAATATATATATAAAAAAAATGAATAGTAATTACAATTAATGGTATTAAGATTAAATGTCCCAGGGTTTTCGTAAAACAAATTAATTGGAAAAAAAATTTGAGAACAATTTATGATTTAAATTAATTCAACATTTAAATAAAATTTGTAAAAAAAATTTTAAATTTAAATTTAAATTTTAAGCTTGCAGGTAAATGTCTACTATTTTTAAATTTATTTATAGGAGATCGTTAAAGTATAAGAAAAATAATTCAGCTATTTATTTAAAAGTAAATCTAATCTAAGCCCGACAATCTTATAAGTCTTGTCAAAATATTGTAATATTTCCGAGAGAGAGAAAAGGTAAGTCTTATCTCTCTTATCTCGGTGTGTTGTAAACTGGCTATAAGCAGACATCAATTCCCCTTAGCAACTTTAAGACCATCTAAGACCATCAAGCTAACAATTACTTACAATTTGTGCGTGCTCAACTCCATTGCAGGCTATCATCTACGAGGGCCAGGATAAAAATCCGGAGATGTGCCGTGTCCTGCTGACGCACGAGGTTATGTGCAGGTGAGTAGCTCATTTGCCGACATTCGGATTCCGTTTTAATAATCTGCAAATGATTCGGTTGCATTGACTTTGGCTTTGACTCGCACTCCTTACACTAATCCACACCTTTGATTCACTGCCCACCCGCTCCCACTCTCTTGGGAGGGTTCGTTTCTGCTCCCCAGAGCTTTGTCCAAGTATTTATATATTTGGCTTGTAAGCTTTGCTGCCCACGCTCCCTGCCCACATCTCTCGCTTGTTTTGTCTTCCTCTTGAAATTGGCAGCTACGCTCATTTGTTTTAAGCGTTTTCCGCGTGATTTTTCCACTACGCAGCTTTTGTTTTCTTTTTCTTTAGAATTTCTTTTGACTTTCTTTGAGCTTTTTATGCGCGCCTCCCTTTGGTCGCTACTTTAATATTGTTGATTTTTTTAGTTTACCTCTTCTGCCCGCAACTGCTCTTCCTTTCATTCTATTTTATCCTATTGCTGTACGGTGCTACTCTGTCCGTCCGTCCGTTTGCCGGCCTTCGTTTTATTTTTACGCTCAAACGCACGAGAGCTGAAACGTATAAATGGCAGATACTGCTCCATCTCTCTCCCTCTCCTTTCCCCTCTATATCTATCTCGCTTCCTCTGCTTTTTTACTCTTGCTATCGTCATCTAGCATCATCATATCTCTGGGCAGTTCACCCTTCTAGCGCCCAAACAGAGCCTGACAGTTGAAGGTTGCCTCCAAAATAATACAAATGAAGAGCTTCAAACGCATGAACGACTAAGCAATGCCCTGTAATATTTTGCTAGTATTTTCTAAAAATATTTGATTCAGCTTGTTGGATATATCTCCGATTTTCTGTATTTTCTGTATAAAAAGTTTGAAACTACCCAAAATTAAAAATAAAAATTATATATTAAATGAGCCATAGAAGGAATATTTAACACCCTGTTTGTTTTATATATACATAAATATTCATAAATATTTATATTTAGTTCACCTTTTAGTTTATTATATAAAAATTGATATAATTGCGAAACAAATCCTTTTTTAACTAGTTCCAAGTGTATTAAGCTCCAAATAGCTAAAAAGAAAAAAATCCAAACGCACAACAAAAAATTACACAGATTCGCCCCCTTTTTAGCCAGCAGCACCCGCCCACCGCCCACCGCCCACGATGCGGCACAGCTTCAGGGTGCGCTTGGCCGGCCATCTTTTATTATTTCGGATTGGCACCCAGTTTTTATGTTTGCGTAGCATTATCAAAACAAGGGGACAACGCACAGGGGTTGACTGGCCCCTGACTGCTGTCTCTGCCTCCGCCACCACCTCCCCCTTTGTCACTGCCGCTGTCTCTGCCACCCGCTTTTAGCCTTAGCTTTTGCTTTGGCCAAGAAAGCAGCAAAAATCAACAGCTTCGCGTAACACAAAGCAAATACAAATACAATGGCGTCGGCGTCGGCGTCATCGTTAGCTTTTGCGTCGCAGTCGCAGTCGGCGTCGCAGTCACGGCAATGGCTTCTTCTTTATCGTTTGGCATTTCGCCCATTTTAGTCATCCATGTTTATGTTGTGCCCAGGACGAAGCCAAAGCTCAAGCTTTAGCTGCAGCCACCCAGTTAGCGTTACCACTCATCCACCCCCGCCCCCTGCCATCCCCTGTCACTACCCACAAACGCTGCCCAGCGGCTGTGCGGCCAAAAAATTACGCAGCCATTGAACTCAATTCGAGGATATGAGTGTATGGATGTGTGTGTGTGTGTGTGTGTGTGTGTGTGTGTGTGTGTGTGTGTGTGTGTGTGCGTGTGCACGTGTGAGAGTGCGTGCGAAAGGAATTGTTAGAATGCACAGCTCCAAATATAGAAACACAATATTTTTATGCGTAAAGAACTCTGCTGCAGCAAAGATATTTTAATCAAATTTATTTTTGTAAACATGACAATTGTATAATAATTAAATATATAAAATAAATTTATTGTTTAGCTAACTTTGTAATCACTTTAAAAATATATATATTTTAAATATTTATTTATAAATATTTTTAAAGATAATTTCTAATTAACTATTAAAATCTTTTGTTTTCAATTAAATATATATGCACAAAATTAAAATATAAATTTGAGATTTTCCAGATATAATAATAAATAATAGTAATAATAAATATATATTCAAAATAAAAGAAATTTTCAATAAAATATTAATTATTAATACACTATATTTGAATGGTGGCAAAAAAATATTGTAAAAATTTGTTTAATGGTTTTAATGATTAAATGATTCTGTAAATAAAATAATAAAAAATATAATATTAATATCAAATATTTTATATAATATTATTTTATTTTATATATACATATATTATTATTATTATATTATTTATATTATATATATTATTATTTTATATATATTATATAATATTTTATATAATATTATTAATAGTAATATATATTTATTTTATTTTAAGTTGTTTATGTCTGTTAAGTTAATTTATATAAATTGTAAATTTAATCGTATAAATACCAAAATTTGTTATTTTATTTATTTTTTAAACCAAATGTCGATGCAATTTCTTGAATATTTTTTATCTGTAGCTTAAAGTTATTTTCGTATTTAATATTTTTAACCAATTTCAATTCTTTCTCTTTCACCTGCAGCCGCTGCTGTGATAAGAAGAGCTGTGGTAACCGCAACGAGACGCCATCGGATCCCGTCATTATTGATCGGTAAGTTGTAACTTGTAAGCCGTAGTGTCCCGTCGCAGAGACTCCAACACAACAGCTCCAACTTCAGCTCCATACAAAAGATGACATTTTAAGCTGCTTTTCATCATCGTCGCTTATTTTTATTTATTCTGCCTGCCTGTGGATGGCTGACTGCCTGGATGGCAGCCTGTCTGCCTGCCTGTTTGGTTGGCTTGTGTGTATTGCGCATATCGTTGATTTATTGGCATTATTATCAACTGCAATATAAAACATGATGCGGCAGCTAGCCATGTCGAGACAGCAGCCACAGAGCGAGAGCCAGCAGCTCTCAAAGCTCGGAAAGTTCATCAAAAAGGCAAATTCTATTTTCATAAATTTTGTGAATTGTAAATTGAGACGAGTGCAGCAGCAGCAGCAGCAGCCGCAGCAATTCGACACCCCAAAGCCCTTGTTACCCTCTGCTGCTGCCTGTCTGTCTCCGCCCCCTGCTCATGTCACGTGTCAAGCGAATTATGTTAATTGTATGCACATCCTTGCGGCTGCCAGAGCCGCAGCCACTTCCCAGCCTGCCGGCAGTGCGTCGCCTCTAATTGGCTTCCCAAAATATTATTAGTGGCATACAAATTGTTTACACAAGATGTATAAGTAGCCGCGCTGTAGGCGGTCCAATTGCGGAAACCGAAACAATTTCAATTTTAATTGAAAAATGATTAGAGAAATAATAATAATTTGCGAACGTCCAGAAAATCGGAAACAATTTTGGCTTTTTATATAATATTTCTCATATATTGAGAAGGCTTAGACTATGACTTATGAACAATTGTTAAAAGTCCAGCTTGCTATCGCCCTGTTCTCTTTTATTTTGTCTTACTAAACACCAGACATTATCATTAAGATAGTGAAGATATAATTTTATAGAAATACTTTTATGTTTTATTATATATATTTATTATTTTTATATTTTATTTCTATTTTTGGTTTTTTATGAGTATAATTTTTGGGAATCATATTTAGTTATTTTTTATTTATGAATATATAGTGAGAAAGTAAATAAAATATTCAGAATTAATTAACTTCGATACGATACCTTGAGCAGGTCAAGAAGCTCAACCGCAAGCTGCCTTGTGAGCTGTCTTGTCAGCCTCTCGGCGCACACAAGGGCAATGGCTTAACTTGATATATATAAACTTATGTATTTTATATTTGTATAGTTTTTTATAAATATAAATGATATAGATTTTGTATATTTATTTACAATAAATATTTTTTTATTTAAGTCTTATCCAAATTTAATTTCATATGAATTTTATTCATTAATTTTATCTATTTTCTGAGAGGAACTTATATCCGAATTATATTATATCTCTGAATTTGATATAATTCATACATTAAATTCAATTTTAATTTAATTTATTTCATATGAAATCTAATTTTAAGTTAAGTTAAGTTATAATATATATATATATTATATATATTGCTATATATTGCCTGCCAGCCAGCCACTGGCAATTATTCTCCCTTCCATATTATTTCCATTGCAAATCTAATTCCCATAAAATTTGCACTTCATTCAGTTGCCTAATTGAACTCGTTGGGTATGCCAGCAATTTCAATGCTCTATTCCATTTAGACTTTCATTCTTGAAGTTTGTTTTTTGTTGCTATTCCCTTGTTGGCCAGCAGGCTGCACGCGACTGTTGGAACAATTTGAACTGATCAAAGTGGATCGCACCTTATGCAGATGGCCAGCGATGCGACAACTTCATTGCAGTCCCTTCAAATGGTGTCTAAAAGTATTTGACTACTGGCCACATTTGTGTGGAGGCAATCGCCTTTGGCCAACTGGCTTGCCCACCATGGTGGTATTCTACGAAAACTGGCCAGAGACTTAATGATTCTATTACATATTACAGCCAAAGCGAAGTTGCAGATGGAGCGCTGGCCGGGCCAGCTAGCCCAGCTAGCCCAGCTAGCCTAGGCTGGTTGGCTGGCAATCAGACCATAATTGGTGTCATAATTAAATTTAATTGATTGCCTGTTAATGTTGTTTGCTGTAAAACAAAATGAAAAGAAAACGCGGAGCCTGCCAAGGCAGGCAGGCAGTTTGCAAATTAGGAAATCTATAGCAACAGCAGCAGCGGCAGCAGCAGCTGGTGCAACGAGCTGTGGCAATGGCTGCGGCAAGATCAGAAGCCCATTCGCATTTATGATCTTGTTAAAATTGTTGAGCGTCTTTTGCTTTTTGTTGCATCAAAATGCCAAGCAAAGAACAGTTACTGGCCAGGCACAGGCAGCGAGAGAGAGGACTTTGCTGGCTGCTGGCTGCTGGCTGCTGGCATCTCTGGATCCGTATCTTGTATCTGTCCACGTGCTCAGGCGCGATATTTACGATTATTAATTCATTTTTCGCCTGTTTATTTGCGCTATGCGAGTGAATCGGCTTGTTAGCCGCACAGCTGTGGCATTGACCAAATTGGTTAATCCCAGCCAGCCAGCCAGCCCAGCGCATTCCTGCCCGACTCTCTCAGTCGGCTGGCATGTCGCATTTGTCAGCCTACCTGTAACTTTTGTCGGCAGTCGCTGGGCGATTGGGAGCAAGCGAGCCAGGGAGAGGTGCATATCAATCAGCAACTCTAAACTTGAGTCGGCATTGATCACTCGAACTCCAGCTCCTGCTCAGCTCAGCTCCGCTCAGCTCTGCTCTTCTCCGGTCTCATTGATATGCCAGTAGTTCATGCCGCCTAAGACGCAACTCGTTCTGCCTTTTGGATAATCTATGTGTATGCAACTAAATGTTGCAAGAGCTCCACCACACGCTAAAGCGCTAACTTGGCCGGTGGTCGGGCACATTTTGCCACTCAAGCCTCGATATTGTGTGCTTGGGCTTAAAACTTGTCACTGGGCGCGCAACAATTGGAACTGATTGAAAATTCCGACTGAATCGCCGTCGACAGCATTTCAAACTGAGCTCGGCTAAGCCAAAAACTCTTGATACATATGACAACAACAACAACAACAACAACAAGAACATCAGCAGCAGCCAACAGACACAACACCAATCGGCCGCCCAGTTGCCTGCCACTTTCATGACGCTCGAACGTGTGCTGTGAGAGCTGCCGTTGCTGCTGGCTGCTGGCTGCAACAGGAGCAACTCCGACTCCAACAACAACAACTAAAGCCTTCGTTTCCACATGTTTTATTGATGAATTTCTGTTATTCATGCAACGATCTGCAGTTGGCCGGCCGCGCAAGCGGCTTTACAGATCCCGAAATTGTGCACACAATGCAACGGGCGCACAGTGGGCCCAAAACATAGCCAATCAATTCAAAATCAATTTCATACAATTATATTTAAATTATATTTATTCGAATGCCAGCTCTAAAGTATTTTTAGAGAACTCAGAAAAAATCTCTAAGAATATATATTAGCCTTTTACAAAACTATAGTTAATTTCAATAAAAGTTTATTTATAAATTTAATAAAATTTGCTTGAAAATTTTAAAATACACAAAAAAAACTCAAAAAATTAACTAATACTTAACTAAATACTTTAATTTATTTTTTTAATAAATTAGTAATTTTAATATTTTGTATATGCTATGAATATTAATTTAAATAACTGTTATACAAAAATATATATTTATTAAAATAAATTGTTTATATTAGAAATATATGAGGTTAATCGAGGCTTCAAATTAAAGTCTGTTAGAATCCGTTTATAAAACAAGGGAAAATATATAGAATATTGCGATAATGGATAATTGGATTTTGCATAAAATATTAATTAATATACATCAAATAAATTAATAAATTTTTTATTACAAATATTATATATTTTGATTTGATTCATTTTAAAATTAAACTAAGTAAAATTGAGTTTATGAATATAATATACATAATATAGATAATAGAAAATAATAAATATATATATATATATATATATATATATTTTATTTATTTATATATATATATATATATTTATTTATTTATTTATTTATTTATTTATGTATATATATTTCTATATTATTTTAAAATTTATCAAATTAAAATTTAAAATTTTTTTAATTTTATATTTTATAAAAATTACATAATTGTATTATTTTATATATGTGTATTATTTAATAAAGACTTGTTATTAGTTTTTAGTCTAATCTTGATATTCTATATATATATTGAATATATATATATAACTACAGAGAAATAATTCTTAAATATTTAGTACTTTAAAAATGTTTGCTATGTCGCTTTAGCGAATTTCGTTAATACCCATTTTAGTCTAAACAAAGTCTTTAAGTATTTTAGTCACAGTGCCTAAAGTTATCAGAGGATTTGCAATTACCAGCGCAGGTGAGGACACAGTCTACAGCTACAGCTACAGCTACAGCTTTGGCTCATCCGCCTCTCTGCTCGCGTCTCTCTCGGCCTCTTCCGCTGTTTGCTCTTCAGCTGCAAGTTTGAGGAACCGTCTCGGTTCTGCTTTTATTTATGATTTGCGAGGACATTCGCAGCATTGTGTGGATCGATTGCTACGCATTTTGTCTTATTTTTTCGTTGTTGTTGTTGTTGTTGTTTTTTTTTTTTTTTGGTATGCCCTTCGTGTGTGTTCCATAATTAAGTGAATTTAAAGCGCACTTCGGCGGTGGTCGCATTGTCGCCACCGTGGAACCAACTCCTGCATTTCTCGTTGTTGTTGTTATTGTTGTTCAGCTGCCCAAACTTTGTGGTTGTTGCTTGTGTCGGTTGCGACATGTTTCACGTTTTTTTCACACATTTTCTTGAGCTTTGTTGCTCTTTTCTGTTTATTTTTTGCTTTCAATTTTAATCTCATTTCATGTGGCCATTACATGGTCCCATCTGGCGTATGCGTGATTAGGTTCTCTCTCTCCCTCGCTCGCTCACTCCCTCAACAGCTAACGATTATCGCGTGTCAAATACACGATTCGACTTTTTAATTTGTGAATGAATTGTGCAGCAAAACAAAACACAAATACATCAACCATCTGTTGGAAAAGCGGAAAATTGTTATTTGCAAGAGTGGCCAACGCAACTAACCTAAAAAAAAAAGAACACAGAAAAGGGAATGGGAAAGGGGCGTAGAGACGTAGCGCAACAATCGAAAATTTGCCGCTTTTGCATTTATCCATGTCATTGGCATTTTCTTCGCTTTATTTCAATTTTCTATATTTTGTGCCCGACGCGACAAATAAACTAAGTGCAAACTCGCAGGCAACTGCGCCCCGCCCACCGCAGCCCTCAAACCCCACAGGGCTCCCCCGAGCCAACCAACTAACGACGGCGACAAATAGAATTGACGTTTTGTGGTGTCCAATATGCAAACAGTTCAGTTGTGCACAGTGGCGGTCAAAAAAAGTAGATCAGCTCAATGTTGAGTTATAGTTTTTTAGCAGAATATTTATATTGAAAATTTTTAAAATAATGTATAACAATAATAATAATTATATAACTAATATATAAATTATTAAAAAATTAAGCCATAAATTACAAATTTGTTCATGTAAATGTAAATAATAAATTATGTATTTTATAATATGTTTATGAGTGTTAAAAAATACAAAAAAAAATAACTGCACAAAAAGAATTCCAAACGAAATCAAGATCTCTGTTTAGCTACAAGCTATGCACACTCTTGCGCGCCATCAGTGTAAACAGAGCATTGGCTGCGTGCGGCTAGCAAATGTTTTTTTTTTTTTTTTTTGGCCATTGCATGCTTTGATAATCGCGCTAAAAATGATGACAAAACTGCTGCTAGTTGTGGCTACAATTTTTAATTTTCTAAATGCATTCAAACCCATCCACGGCTGCCCTAACCAGACCACACCAGGTGGACAAATGGCATGAAGCGAACGAGAGCGAGAAAGAGAGAGCATGTAATGTTCACGCTTTGGGGGAGGCTACTCAAATATTCAAAGCGACGCAGCAGAAAAAAAAAAGACACGAACAAGCACCGAAAAGAAGTAAAACGCAGACAGAAATTTAACGGCACTTGTGGTCAGCAACCATCGACAGGCATATGAAATATTGGGCAGACACAGAGAGAGAGAGAGAGATAGATAGATAGACAGAGAGTCCATAACAGTTAATTATCGCCAAAGATAACCAGCTCGTTCATACATTTGCTACTTTATCGCTGCCAGACAGTCGCGTCCCAGCAGATGCAGCCACATTTCTTTGAAGTGGCGTCTACGACTGACTGCACCTGATTCGCACCTCGTAAATCAATGGGAAGCGCACAATTTTCGAAATTTCGAATTGAATTTTGCATTTCAAAGAGCTCGCACAATTTGCATATTTGTGCGGCTGTCTATTGAAATTGAATTATTAATGCAAATTGTTGCTCATCCTCCGAATGGCATTCGATGCGCATCGTTAGCTCCTGGGAAAAGAACAGTTTATTAAATCATAAATATCTATTTTCAAATTGCAGAATAATATTTTATTTTCTCTATGTACATAGATACATATATTTGGTTTTCATTTTGAATGTGGAGCACTTTGAGCTGCGAGATTTAAATTCACTTGCTGGAATTTATAAAGTGGCTTTCAAATATAGTAGAGCTATTGTTTATAATATATATTTATGATATATATACTTTTATTTATAATATAATAATTCTATATAGAACTTGCAAAAGTCTTATATAATAATAATTCTATATAGAATTAGTATTCTGCATACTCCCATATGCTATGGAATCTTAGAAGGGTTTCAGCTATTTTCTAATAGATCATACTCTCTTACACATTTATAATGAGCATACAAATTGAATATAGTAATCTCAATATTTAAATAGTTTTTTACTTAATTCTGACTCTGATTCTGGTTGTCACTGACTTTTCCCCACCTTGCTTTAAGCCTCATATCGACGATACAGTTAAGCTTAACTCCTTCGGGCACCTGATGAATTAACAATGTTTGTGTGCTTCAAAACTAACTGATGTGCATAATTGAAATGACCGCGAAGTTATTTAAAATTTACAGATGATGCAGAGACGGGAAGGAGCGTATTGGCTATATGTAGGTCTGATTAGGCAGCTGCTAAAGGAGCGCGGCTCATATGTGATTCTTCCGCTTAGCCATTTGCCATCTCAGCCATTTACGCATACTGCATAATTAATTATATTAAAAGCGTTAACTGGCAGTCAACACACAGACACACACACACACACACACACACACACACATGAATACATATATACACACAGTTGCGTGTAGGTATAAAGTAGTTAGCATAATTTGCGCATTTCAATAAGGTCGATAATTTGATGGCTCAGTAGTTCGGCAAAGGTTAGAAGCAACTGCCAACGGCTGGCATAAGCCAAAAAGGAGTAGCAAAAGTTAAAGGCGCACACAGATACACACATACACACACACACACACGCGCACAGCTGTATGACTGTCTAAGATACTTTCGTTTTTGTGCTCGTTGTTTGTTGTATCTTTGTCTGCTTGTAGCTTTTATCGATGTCTGATATTTAACCTCGATATGGTATTTTTATGGTCACACACACACACACACGCACACACACGCACACACATGTGTGTGTGCTTACAGAAATAATCAGTTTAAAGATGAAGAAATCGCAAACAAAAAGAAAAAGCTGCCATTGTTGTTGCCTTCCCCGTATAAACAAAAACAACAACAGTTACGAGGTATTTCCCTGGTCCCAGCGGCATGACATTGAGTCCCAAAGCAACCCCCAACACACACACACACACACACACACACACACACAACAGCAGCCGCCCCCTTCGCACTTGCTTAGATTCATTCACCAAAATGAACGCGAGCAAAGCTTCACTCAAAAATTCACTCAAACATGCACTCAGTCTCGCTCTCGCTCTCGCTCTCTTCGCTCATCGCTCTTCACTGTTCACTCTTCGCTCTTCGCTCTTCGCTCTGTCAGCATATGCCTGCCTGCTGAAGGCTAAGCGAAAGTGTTTTCAACAAGTTCCATGCTAATGTTGTTCTCTTCCGGATGAGCCACTATGAAAACGAAAGCAAAACAACGGCAACAACAACAACAAACAACAACAAAACCGCCCTCAAAGTCTATTGCCACAGAAAGAGACCCCAAAAAGCTATGAACTCTGCACAAGGCGAAGACGTTCGCAAGTCGCAAGTGCGACTTTGATAAGGATTGTGCCGACGCGACATTGAGACGGCTAACGGGAAATCTTTGTAACTGTTGAGGGCTTGGACTTTCCACTTGCTGTGCGTATGACTGTGTGTGTGTGTGTGCGTGAAGTCTTGTGTGTGCGCCGCGAAGCGTGCAGCGCTAAGCTGAGAAAGAGCATAAATAAAAGTTCCAACAACAATGGAGCGAGCGACGCCAGCAGCCCTGAACCTGAACCTGAACCTGAACAACAACAGCAAAATGGTGACGTCGGCGGCCATCTTTTGCCTTTGTATATGTGTGTCTCTCGGTGTGTGTGTGTGTGTGTGTGTGCAAATGCCATGGAAATGGCGCCAAAGTAAGTTTATTCTGTCTCTCTGTCCCTGTGTTCGTGTCATTGACTTTATGCGGCAATAAAGTTGAAAATTTTGAATATTATCGTTAGTGAAAAATTAGCGCCAAGTTGCCCGCAGCGCCAGTCAGCAGGCTGAGTGGGCAGGGAACTGCTCGGCTCACCTGTGCCCGTGGCTTAAGCGTTTGGCGTGCGCCACAAACGCTTTCGGCTACGTCCTGTTGACGCCCTCCGATAATATCACCGAATGCCTTGGCACCAGAGAACGTTCAGCCCGGAACCCAAAACGATTTATGCACGTTTCGTATTCATCATTAAATTGTTGTGAAAAGCGATGCAAAGATAAAGCTCAATGTTTGCTTTTGTTGTTGTTGATGTTGTTGTTGTTGTTGCTGCTGTTGATGTTGTTATCTTAACTGTTGTTGTTGCTGCTGCTGCTGGTGCTGCCGCTGTTGATTCACAAATTCACAGTTAATCGTTGGCACGAAATTTGCTTGAAGCTGCAAAAGTTTACAGCCGGCTCGAATTTATTTCAATTGTTAGCCAAATGCCAAAAGGCAATTCTATTGAAATTATATTGTTTTCTTTTTCTTTTTCTTTTCTTTTTTTTGAGTGAGAAATGAGGAACTTTATTATATATATTTATATTATAATATTGTCATATAGTATTATTTGCACTTTATCGTCTAGCAAGCAATAAAGGAATTCCTTTTTGCCAGAAATTAAAAGGAAGCTAAGAACTATGTTAAAAACATAAATTATACAATTATGCTAAATGATTATAATGAAATAATATAAGTAATAATATATATACATAAATATATATAGCTCGTTCTATCATCAACAGAGTTCCCTAAGGTCTACTCTTGATACTCTAGACAAGCTGCCCTTCATTTTATAAACTTCATAAATTTCTTGATTAATAATAATCAATTAATACATAAGCTTTAAACATTTCTAAAATATTTACGATTTTTTAATTTTGAAATATTTTTTTTTTTAAATTTGTTTTATTCTGAAAATTAAGTTTTGTTATACAAAATTAATATACATTAGCTAAAAATTTAATTAATATTAATTTTAAAAATTAAAAAATCTATATTTTTATAAAAATACGAAATCCATAAATATAAAAACATATATACCATATAAAATATTTATACTATATAATATATTTATACTATATAAAATATATATACTTCGCTTTGAATTTTAGTTCCGCTATCCGAATAAAAGTTTAAGGAATTTAACGTTTCAACTACTTGAAAATCTTAAGCAGTACGCGAACAAATCGAGCGATTGACAGCTTTAGCCCTAAAAAAATAAAAGACAGAAAAGAGAAAAGAAAAAAGAGAGGGAGAGAGAGAGAGAGAGAAAAAACAAATATGAATGACCAATTATGCACTTCGTTGGGTCTACGTGCTCGAGCTGCCAATGGAGTCAATCCATAGCCATTTTGGCCATTTTGGCTATTTTGGCCATTTTGTGCTGGCCCGGGCAATGTCATGTGCGAGCGTTTGATGATGCGTAGCTTTTCATTAAATGAAAATTTCGCGTAGCTGGCATGCCAGAGCGCCGCCCAGGTGGACGGGCGGAAGGCAACTTTGTTGGCGTCGGCCAAGACAAAGACGCAGAGACACTTTGATTTATTGGCAGGACGCGAGCTGAATTTTTAATTGTCTAGGACGAAATAAAGTCGTGACGCTGCGCGGTCCGAAATCCCGATTTGGCTTCAATTGAATCAGCGATAGAATTCCCACAGTCCTTCGTGCTCCAGGCCTGGGCTAGGCATATGCAAATGGGACGCCACGATTTTTAGCTCCGACAATTTATGCGTCCTGTCAGTATATTTGACAACATTGTAATTCAAGCGTGCAACTTCTCCGACAGAGAGAGAGAGAGAGAGAGACATACTTCCGAGAAAGTCAATTAGCTGCCCATAAAGATGCGCAATGCTGACAACGCGAGGGTTGGCCGCTAGTCACAAAATTAGTGCAGCTCATGATCCATAAATGAGTTAACCTAGGCAGCTCTCAATATCCACTCGATACGTATTCAAATTACATAGTTGCATCTGTGAGGGTTTCTCTCCATCCCCCTCCCCCTCCGTCTCCCTATACCACCCTCTCTCTCTCTCTCTCTAGCTGCGTAATTCGATATTGCATCTGACAGATACGACACGGCTCTCGGTTCCTAGGGGACTGGCGATGGCCTTGTTAATGATGCTGCTCATGTTGTTCTTTGTTGTTGTCGTTGTCGTTGTTGTTGTTGTTGTTGTTGTTAGCACTGTGTACAAAATAAAAAGAAAAATAGATGTATGCAATGCACACATAAACACATCTGTTTCCATTCCCTGCCCCGCATCCACACGATTTCAACAAGTTCACAATCAGCTCGCGTGGCCATATAGCACCAATATATATATACATTATATATCATACATAGTCCAAAATGTGTTCAAGTTCATAATTAATTTTTGCCGCACTCAAATTCTGCGATAAGCCGAAATTCTGATTTGGGGCATGTGTTGTGTGGCGCGTGTGTGTTTTTTGTCATTTTCTATTTCTTTTCTTTTTTTTTTTGTGATTTTTTATCGAAATCAAATTGAATGAAAATGTTCAAATTTATTGCCTTTTGTGTTTCACACTTATTTATTTTTCAACAATTAAAATTTATTCAAATTTACTTTGCATAAATCTTATTGCTTTCAAACGTATTTCTGATAAACGCAATCTCGAGAAAAAACATTCTATGTATACCCTGAACCCATCGAAAATGGGATATCAGGGTATAATAGGTTTTTAAAAAAACATTTTTTTTAATGCAGCTGAGCGTTGAAGTGACAATCTTATAGTTGACATACTCAAGTGTTCTGTACAATTACTTTTCTATTTTATTTAATATTAATACCTACCATGGAAGATACTAGATTTAAATAATAATTAATGAAAATTATTTTAAAATTATACTTTTCATTATAAAAATGCATAAACATTATTTTATAAATTATAAATTTTACTTTGTCTTTGTTTTTATGATTTTTAATATTTTTATTCGAATTTTTGCTCAAATTGCAAAACTCAAAATTTATATAAATTTAGGAAAAAGTGGGAACCTATTTAAAACCCCATAAAAACTCCATGCAAAATTAAAAATAATTCGCTAAAATTTCACAGAAACTTCACTTTCATAATCGTAAAAAAAAAACTACATTCGTTATTATATTCAATTCAAATTCTCAAATTCCCAGCCTAAACAAACTACATATCTACCCAGCTAAACTCAGCAGAAATATCTTTCAACACACCAGGGATATTTAAGGATATCCTCTCATCCTCTATACTAAAGAGCGACAACAACAACAATTTACTCATTTATGACACATATGCAGATGTTTCCCAGTTGTGCCCCCACCCTCCACTCACTCCCCAAGTTGCATGCAACGCCCCTTCAACTAATTTGTCCAATTTGTCGAGTGAAAAACAACAAAAAGAAAAGCGAGAGAAAAAAGGGAAAGCTGCAAAAATGCCAGCCAATCGAGTGCTGGAGGAACCCCCGCAGCGTCAGTAGCAACAAAATATTATTTGGGCAAATAAAATCAGCGAGCAGAGGGCAGAGAGCAGAGAGCAGAGCGAGAACGAGCAGACCGTGGGCTGCTGCTATTGCTGTCGTTGCATATATATTTTAGCATTTAAATGCGCGACACACGGGTGTCAATTTCTCTTATATCCTGCCTGCAGGACATCCCATTCACATAGCTGTCACCCTCGAAGTGCACGTCTCGAGCCTCGGCGTTTATCGCACGCTGCGCTGTCACGCCGCAGGCAGAACGGATTTTGGGCAGGCAAGTGGATTGACTCAAGCCTCGGGCAGCACATCTGCCACAAAACGTGGCAAGTGGCAACTGCAAAAGGCGCAACCGATCATTAGCAGCTTATAAAGAAGTCTGACTCAATCTGTAATCGAAGCTGTTTCTCTCTACCCTCAATCATGATTCAATTCCTAATGAGTTTAATGTGAAATCCTTTTGTACTTTCAGCTTTTTCCTGAAGTTCTTCTTGAAGTGCAATCAGAACTGTCTGAAGAATGCTGGCAACCCACGGGACATGCGAAGATTTCAGGTGAGTTTGCATATGTTAACTATCTATAAGTTGTATCAATAGACAACAAATATATCTGAAGGGAGCTGGAACTATTTTAGGTCCTTTGTATATCTAAAATATTGTAGTTCTGTGCATCACTAGTGCCATGGAGTCTTGAGAGATTCCTTGAACTTTGAGCTCTCTGAGTCATAGTCATATAGAGTCATAGGTCCATATAAGTGGGACTCGGTAAATTCTTAGGTCTTTATATATATGTAACTCGCAAAATTTCTTGGTTTGTCTACCTGAACCTTCTCTAAATCAACTTGGACAGATTCCTATGTCGACGAAACTGAAATTTATTGATTTGTATTGCTATCTACGAACTAGGAACTACGAACTCCTTGTAGTCTTGGTCTGTTAGAAATTTTCTTGGAGTATCGTCTCGACCTATATGGAATCATGACATATATTGTTCTAGATCTTTATAACTCGAGAAATCTCTGGAGGTTCCATGTCCCAAAAATGCTTTACAGAAAACGCCGCTAACCATAATAGATTATGAATATTATTAAGTTTCCTTTATATTATGTCTTTTATATTGAACTATAATATTAATAATAATAAAAAATGTTCTCTTAGGTTGTTATTGCCACTCAAGTGGCCGTCGACAGAGAACTGCTGGCCATCTCGGATAATATGTTCGTGCACAATAACTCGAAGCACGGACGCCGCGCCAAGCGACTGGACACAACGGAAGGTACAGGCAACACATCCCTGTCCATATCCGGTCACCCCCTAGCGCCCGACAGTACCTACGATGGTCTGTAACAAAATTCCAATTACTCGATCAGTTAGTTTAGCTAGTTCCACTCCTTGTGGAAGACTTTTATTTTCCATTTCTGTTCTTAGAGATTTTCCTTTTGATTCTGTAGCAATTGGCAACTCGAACCCGTTTCTTGATTTTCCTTCTGTTGAATGACCAACGCCTAGCGTGACGAACCTTTCAACTGACCACGTACTCTATTGCAGGCCTCTATCCACCTTTGCCCGTGGCCACGCCCTGCATCAAGGCAATATCACCCAGCGAGGGCTGGACCACAGGTGGCGCCACAGTCATCATTGTGGGCGACAATTTCTTTGACGGCCTGCAAGTGGTCTTCGGCACAATGCTGGTCTGGAGCGAGCTGATCACGTCGCATGCGATAAGGGTGCAGACCCCGCCGCGCCACATACCTGGCGTGGTCGAGGTGACGCTCTCCTACAAGAGCAAACAGTTCTGCAAAGGCTCGCCCGGACGCTTCGTCTATGTCTGTAAGTATAGATACTGTTGCCCGCCCACCCACTGCCCGAGGCATGTCTAAGCTTTCCGTTTGCCTTCCGATCGATCAAGCAGCTCTCAATGAACCTACAATCGACTACGGCTTCCAGCGACTGCAGAAGCTTATACCCAGGCATCCCGGCGACCCGGAGAAGCTGCAAAAGGAAATCATACTTAAACGCGCCGCAGATCTAGTCGAGGCACTCTACTCCATGCCCAGGTAAGCCTCCTCAACTCACCTGCCCCAAAGGAAAGTAGATGGTAATGGCACGCTTGCTTCTCAGCAGATCGCCCGGTGGCTCCACCAGCTTCAACTCATACGCTGGCCAGCTGGCGGTGAGCGTACAGGACGGAAGCGGCCAGTGGACCGAGGATGACTATCAGCGTGCCCAGTCGAGCAGCGTCAGTCCACGCGGCGGCTACTGCAGCAGCGCCTCAACACCACACAGCTCCGGTGGTTCATATGGCGCCACCGCAACCACCGCTGCCGTTGCAGCCACCGCGAATGGCTATGCGCCCGCACCGAACATGGGCACACTTTCCTCGTCGCCAGGCAGCGTCTTCAACTCAACTTCAAGTAAGTGTCTGAAAACTAGGCTTAAGAAAGACGTCTCTGAAAAAGACTGATCCTTTGATTTGTGAACTCCAGCTACTATATATATTAAAATCTGATGCTGATGAGTAAATGAATATCTATTTTATAGTATAGAAAATGCACTGTAAATGATTTATATGAGAAATATCGCTGATGGCTACGAAGCTTACTTAAAACTATCAGCATTTCATGATTAGTGTATAATATTTAATAGCATAGGATTGAATGAGCAATATAACATGTTTAATATATATTATAAATACCAATATATAATATATAATAATAAATAAATAAATAATATAATAAATAATAATAAAATATAATATTGATATATTTTATTATTATTTATTATATTATAATTATAATAAAATATAGCAATATTATATTTTATTATTATTTTTTTACATTATTATTACATTAAATTCTGATATATTATATATCAAATTATTTATATATATATATAATATATAGTATATTTATATAACTAATTTTAACCAAGTCTATAGCTAAAGTTGTTAATATATTGCCTTGGTCAAAGGTCTCATCACATTAGCTTACTCTTCAATAAAGTTCATCCCTATAAAAAATGGGCCTACCAGTAGTAAAGAAGCTATCAATATTTGCAATATTATTTATTATAATACAGTATAGTACAGTATTATAATACAGTAATACAGTAAAATATTCAGATAAACTATACACTACTTTTCGCATACATCTTAGATATTATGGAATACACAAATTCAATTTTCATTTTTTTTTTTTTTAATTTTAAAACTATTCAAAAGTATTCATCTTATCCAGACTTCACTGTAGCTAATAGTTTGCTCAATTTGTTTAGGCGCTTGCCACATTGTTTTTATAATTTTCATAACCACTCATAAGATAGCTGAAACAAACAACTACTCGAATATACTAATATACTATATACTCGCACAACCCTGACCCACCTGACCCACCACATAACCGTCCCACAAAGTGAATCAAAATTTGCTCAGCAAAAGCATTTTCGACATTAATCCACCAACAGTGTCCGTGTCGACGCCTTGGCACTCGGCTCTTGTGCAGCATCATCATGCCACCGCCGCTGTCGCCCACCCGCATCACTATCCGCATCCGCATCAGCCGTGGCACAATCCCGCCGTGTCAGCAGCGACTGCGACGGCCGTCTAAGGACTGCAGGATGAAGCAACAGCACTGAATGCCTGGAGCATGGAGCATGGATGAGGCCAATACACCTACACACGCACACACAAGCAATCGCACACACACACACACAGAGCACAATCTTATCTGCAGCGACGCCCCTTAAATGCTTGATCAACAATTGGCGCCATCTGTTGTTCAATAGCAACAGCTGCTACTCTGCTAGCAGTGCAAATCAACTCCAATTCCAACTCCAACTCCAGTTCCAGTTCCAGCGACAACTGCTTTGCGTATTTGAGATTCCGTCGTTGTGTCTGTCAGAAAACACATACACAACAGCTACAACAATAACAACAACAACAATACACAACCAACACACGTTTAACGGTATTTATAATTTATTTTTAACATTTTTATCATGTTTAATTTAGACTCCAATAATTTTGAAAATTACTTTTTCTCTTATCTGAAACAAGAATTCTTATTTTAAGAGGGCTTGATATGTAATCCATTTCTATACTATGAAACGCTAGAATTCGATTGAGGTAGTGCAGAAATTTACTATATATTGTTCATAACTCGAAAAAATATCTAAAGCTTGGAATTCCTAAATCCATGTAAAACATATAAATGATGATAAATGATGAAAATGATTCAAATTTGAATTCATATAGAAAATGAATACCCCTATGGTAAACTATTTGCATACTTTTCGTGTGACCAACCCTTATAGTAGAGCATTCGTATTCGTATTGCTCTTTGAAGTATGCCACATCAAAAACTGAGTTTACGGGACACAGAAGAAATTTGAAAATATAAAAATATGTAGCATATCTTTGGGCGAGTTGCATAATTTTTGTCAATTCAATGAAATAGAAATTAGTAACTGAGAATAATATAAGTACAGTCTCAGAGCATCAAATTATTAAAGCTATTCTATTATAAAAAACAAATGTTTAAAGTTAAGACGGGTTTTAAAAAATAGGAGAAAAACTTTTAGATTTTACAACAAAGTATTTTAAAAATCTATATTATATCATGTTACGAAATCTAATAATATGCCCGATTTAATATCTCTATCTGTGCCTTAGCAGAAGTAGCTATTTGCTAGTTTAAGTAAAACCCTCGATATCTTAGCCTTTTATCAAATATTATTTATCTATTTATCGTTACTAAGCATTATATATACGGTTTCTCTTACTTTCAGGAGTCAGCAGCTTGAGCTTCAATCCATTTGCCCTGCCCACCTGCAACACACAGGGTTACAGCACCAGTCAGCTGGTGACATCCAGTAAATAATATTATTATTAAGTTAGTCGGATGTCCTGACTACAGTAGTATACCCAAACTCACACTCACACACACATACTCCAAAAGTAACCAATGAAAATGAAACAAAAACAAAAAGACGCTCGAAAGTGCAATAAGCGATGAAAAAATGTTTCCAATATTCAATAAAATTTAAAAGTTACATTAAATATTTATTGAAAACAAAAGAAAAACAAAAATTATGAAAGCAAGTTGTTTATTTTTGATTGATTACTTTTTTGATAAATGTCCTTGTAAATTATAATAAAAATAAAAATAAAAACTGTTTTAAGTCCATATCAAACTAACAGAAAACATATGAAAAATATTAAGAAAAAAAAAACATTCATATCATATAATAATATCATAAGATAATGTGAAATTTAGAACAGAGTCAAGTCGACTCTCTGCACATTTCAGCTATGCTTGATTAATCGATATATGTACATATATATACGACATATATTATATATATATAGATATATATCAAATATTTTATTGGATGTAGTAATCAAAACTGTGAATAGAACAAAATATACCAATTTACAACTATATATACCAACATAAATACGAACCATCTGAAAGTAATACGAAAATATTATACAAAAACCAAAAAAACAAAAAAGAAATTAACTTAAATCAATTTTGGATATATCTTAATGCTTGTATACGAAAATTAAATACCAACAAAAAAAAATACATAAACTAAATATATATATATATATATATATATATATATATATATATATATATATATATATATATATATATATATATATATATATATATATATATATATATTATACCTTCTTTTTCGTTTTAAAAGTTCGAATACAAACAGTTTATATCATATATCATATCATTTTCCAAAAAGTTATACGAAAAGCAAGTTGCCCAATAAAAAAAGTAGACAAAGAACCGTAATCAAAATGATAAATACCTACAAATAAAAGTTATAAAGAAAATATATATATAAACGATTGGGACTAGCTAAATATACCCAAAAAAAATATTGAAATTTGCAAATTAAAATAAATTAAAATAAATAAGCATAAAGCATACTTAACACACGTTTTTGGCAGTCATATGGTGCACTTAATCAGATCCCATCTCATGCATTAACTAAACTCTATCAAAATCAAAAACAATATCTAAACTTCATTCGTATTTAAACATCCTCTATAAAGAAGAAGAAGAAGAAGCTGAAGATTAATCAACTAAAGACATTTGTTGACTAGCATCATAACATATGTAATATCGTATATATCTATATATAGATATGATATTTGGAGGTGCATATATATAAATAGTAAGAACATTGTTTATTACTCGATCTGTAGGATTTATTGTAATTGATATTGTATAATAATAAATATGCCTATTTCTAGAAACAAAAACCCATTGAATGCTAAAATAATAATACATTATTGAAAAAATGGGGGAAAAAACAAATAAAAAGAAAAACACATTTTTAGTTTTAAGCATTGCATAAGCCATACGAATTAGCTCCAGAAATCGATTTGTAAATTATACTACACTAGTAATGCTCTCTGTTTTGTAAATCTCAACAAGTTATTTAAATAAAATTTATTTAAAACATAAATTATTTTTTTAATGTTTTAGAAATACGCTAAATTTTAAAGTTCTGCTGGAAACTTGGGCTCAATATTGTAAAAAACAAGTTAGAATGCTGAAGTCGGACATACCCGTTTACGAATCGAAAATATAAAGTCATTTTTGGTAAGTCTCACGAGGGAATCTGTAGTAACTAAAATTTAGGTAATGGTTGTAGATATATCTATATATTATATCCTGATTTTAAATATATTTTACAAAATATTTTTGGTCTTGAAGTCTCAACACGACTAAATACACCAAATTTTGTGGTCTGCAGTACTTTAAATAATAGCGCTACTGTTACACCAGATATAACCTACATACATATGTATATAACAGAGCAAATCCTGAATTTAGTTTTGAAATTCTAATTCTTGATTGGTAAGTACTATTATAATTAATTATATTGTAAGTCCATTAAAAAAAAGCAAGAAACTGAAAGTTTCTACTTCAACAAAAAGAAGTGTTCCGAAATAGTCGAGATAATCTCACATTTAAGTTTGCTTAAGTATTACTCATTAAATAAGCAGCATAGATAAGATTATTTAATGAAGTCACTCAAACAGTCTTAATATAGATTTCGTAAATAGCCTTAGACAGCGGTTGATGTGTTCTTTTAGATTACCATTTAGAAAGATATTATAAAGAATCTTTCTCTGTGACAAATATCTGCTTATATAGAGCACATGCAGGAAATATAGAAAACTGTTGGAACAGGCAGATAAACAAGCTAACAATTAATTAACAAAGAATTTGTGCAGTTGAAGGTAATTCAATAAAGCGTAGAGTACAAATATGTTAAATTGTATATATAAAAAAACATAAATCTGTTTTAAATTTAAATGAATTCTAATGAATAGATTGTTTTGGAGTTCTTAGGTAAATTTATTAGCGTTTTGTAAGAGTTTTGCATTAAATATCTGAATACATACATACAATCTAATTTATCAATATTCGTCTCAGCTCATACAATGTGGGTGCTTATTAATAAAATGTTCCAACAAAGATTGCAAGTTTTACGTAAAACACGTAAAAATAGAAACATTTTAACCTACATGAATAATTGTTGATAAGATATATATTTTAATTATTTTTGTTTGTTTGTATAATTTCTTTTTTGTCGTTTTTTTTTTTTTTTTTTTTTTTTTTGAATAAATTTAAAAATGATTTATGCATATCCGTAGCTTACTTTGCTCAACTATTCAGATTTAGCCGTAGTCTCCTCACTCTCTTTGTACAAAATTTCATGTATTTTGGAGCGCACATAAAGCTTGCGGCTCACTGACAATTGTCGCATACTGGGCACGAGACTCAACGCAAAATAGTAATCATCGTCCTTGAGCTGTTGTTCCTCCTGCTGCTGCTGGATGACGTAGCTCAGCTGCTCGCTGACCGTGGTCAGCCGTTCAATGGATGTCTCCAAATTGTTTTTCAATGTCTTTGCAGCGCTGGTGGGCGCTGAGACCACGGTGGCAACGACTGGATTAGCACTGGTTACCCTGCTGGTCATGACGGTGACTTTGTCGCCTGTGTCTAGCATCTCATCCTCGACCACTTGTATGGGACTGTAGCACAGTGGATCTTCATTGTAGATAATATCTTTGATGTCCTCGCTCACCTCATCGTTCTGCTCGTACTCCTCCCATTTCTGTGGCAAAGCACCCGCTATGGATGCATGCACGTCGATTTTTGGTTTCGCTACACGCAGCGGTTCTCGCACAACTTTGGCCTTGGCTATGCGAGAAGTTTTTTCTGCAGATACAGACAAATGAAAAAAAAAAAACAGAATATTTAGAGTTAGACACTGCGATAATAAAATCAGATGTCAATTAATTGCCGGCTCGCAGCTGTAAGGCAACAGGGATGGGCGCCTCATCGTTTTACGATAGTTTCCAATTGGGGACAGTCGCGAGGGATCGATAGGTGCGTCGTCAATAGGTCAATGCATATTGTTGTGATAAGCGCCAAGTGCATTCAACGTTATTACCTTTCTTTAATGTAATAACCGCTGGTCGGCTAGTGGGGCGCTGCTGTATGGGATTGACGAGCACCTCGTCAGCGTGCTTGTGCCTCAAATGCGTCCACAAATTGGTTGTATTATTGCCCTTTAGATTGCTGGCCATGCCACCACGCGATATATTATTGCCGCAATAGCGACAAACTGCAAAGTTTTCGCACTCCTCATTGATGTCATAATGTTGCCACACACTGCTAACGCGACCTTTAGGCATTTTTATTTCCTTTTTCTTTTCTTTCTAAAATATTTGCGTTCAATTAAAATTTTTTCCCACAAAAAACGCAATAGCGATGTTAGCGTTGCTGGCGACGGTGTTGGAAAAGCCTAACCAAAAACAGTATTGCACAACGACATTTTAGCAGTCAAACAAAACAAAGAAACTAATTTAGAAAAAAACATCAACTAATACAATTACAAAGTTCTATTAGTTAATAAGAAAAAGCACTAGAAAGTTCATTTTATTTTATATATCTCATTTAAATATATATAGGATTCATTCTGAGTTTCAATTCGTTTGCATTTTTCACCACCTCAATTACCCTCAGCTGACTGTATGTAATTGGTACTCAATTTAAAAATTTAAGAGAGAGGAGAGACCATTCATACTGTCCGATTGCCTCGAATGTTTCGAATTAGGCACCTATGTGCCAAGTGCAGAGCACAACATATCACAACACTAGGCAGAGCAGTGGCGATGACAATAACAACAACAATGATACTCGTCTCTGAACACGCGTGGCAGTGTGAGGGGGCGTGCGTGAATATCAGATACAAAACTTACCGTTAGGCGTGTGTAAACATCTATGGCGCAAAAGACTGCCAGTTCCTGTTTTCCCGCTGTAGGACAATAGATCGCCACAGGTTTTACAGCAGGCATACGGCTCAATTTGATCATCACAAGACACCAGGTTAAAGAATCTCCAAACGCAGCTCTTGGCGTTTCGTGGTTCGACCAATTTGCACCGCTTGTCACCTGACTTAAGCAGACTTCGCAGTTCCGATTTCTTTTCGACGTGCATTCTTGCTGTCCTATTCAGGCGGTATCAACCAAAAAATATATAAAAACCAAAATGTAAAGTGTACTTTGCGACACGCATGTCACGATTTTTAGTCACGCACAAAACCGTGTTGCAAAGCACGACATGCCAATCCATGCAAAACTTTACAGCACTAACACGAAAGTGCACGAAATATTATGACGTCACAAATTAATTGATATGCATTGCGCGATGAACAGAAAATTCAAATTTTAAAACACAAATTTTAAAACGAAAATTATAAGCTATTTTAAAATATTACAATAAAGACTATGTTAACAATGGTATATGATGTTCTATATAGTAATGATGTGTAATTTTTGGTCTTCGTTAATAAAAATTTTATATGTGCATATGTGCAATCATTAATACATATTGTATAATAAGGGTTTAGAATAAGAGCCATACTTGACAATTATAGAGGGAAAAACTGTTTAAATAATGATTTTATAATAACATTTAGTTCAATGCCGTTCATTGATTAAACAGTCATACAGAATATATAGTTGAATACTATTTTGAATCATTTTATTAATAACTGCAAAAAAAAACTATTAAATTTTAGTGTATAATATATATATTTAGAACTTTTATATAAAAAGTAAAGTATTGAGATAATCAAAATTTTAAACTATGATTCGCATGATTCATATAAGACATTTGCCAATTAGTAATGACAAATCGATAAATCTTCGATAATTTGCAGGGACATTAACGTAAGCAGCAGCTTTTTCTTTTTAATAATACTAATTACTATATTTTCTACACATTGTTAATATCTGTTCACAGAAATATGATTCTTAAACCTGATCGGCTCATAAAGCCATAGACTGTTTTTGTTTTTTTTTAATGATAAGTGTTGTAAAATTTCTGCGAATTAATACTCAGCTTAGCGCCGATTGCTTATGGCGGTCGGCCGATAATCATGTTTGTCATTGTTGAAATAGAATCACAAGTATTGAATGAACTACAAAAAGTGTATGGTTAGGGCTACAAACTATTTCATTGTGTGAAAGATTTGACTAAATATATATGTTCTATCGCTTCTTAATTTAAATAACCGCATACACATACTTTACTTTGATGTAATATATATAAAAATAATACTGTGCTGTCAAACAAATCCACTCAGTAGAAGGCAAATGATTCATATTTTGATTCAGTGTATGATAATCATCGAAAAATGAAGGACGAATGTACTAGCAATGACTCAATAAGAGACAGAATTAAGAGTGGAGAATTTAAAGTACTTCCTAAACGAAGTCGCAGTCGAGTCTGGAATGTCTTTTCCAGAGTCGTTGATCAGAACGGAACTGAGCTTAATAAAGTGATATGTCATACGTGCCCAGGTATCTTCAAATTCCATGGCAGCACCTCGAACTTGGTGCGCCACAAATGCTATCGAAATACAATTGAAGATTGCGATTGGAATGAATCACCGAGGGAAGCTAAGGTAAAAAATATGAATTTACGAGAGAGTATGGACGACCAGGAGGACAGCGTCGATACTGCACAAACCTTGGATGAACCAAATGGCTCAGCTCAGAACACTGAAACCAAAGAGAAACTCGCTCTTGACTTGACCGAATGGACTGTGAGTAACTGTCGTCCATTGGAAATGCTCGGGGATGCCGGCTTTAGGAAATTGGCAGAAATTTTCATTGAAATTGGCGCTAACTTTGGTAGTCAACTCAAGATGGAAGAGCTCCTGCCAAATGCAACAACAATTTCGAGAAACATTAATTCGCGCTATAATGATTCAATGGAAAAATTGCGCCAGGAAGTGAATGAAATCAGAAGCAATGGATACAGTATTGCCTGCAGCATTTGGCCCGATAGCTACATGAAGATCACACACCTGTGCTTGACTCTGCATTACATCAAGGATGACACGCTAGTCAATCGATTGCTGTCATTCAGCTGCCTCTATGAGCTGGAGTGCTCAGGTGAGCAGTGCTGGTTAAATTTTCTAATGATTCATTCTAATGTATTTCTCCATCAGATTCACAGTTCATGGAGAAAGTTAATAAAATCGTGAGCCAGTTTGGTTGCGATTTGAGTGAGGACAAACCCATATTTGTCTCAGCTGTCGATTCAAATTTAAATGAATCATCCCCAGGAGTTGAAGTCATCAGCTGTATGAGTGTTTTGCTCAATAGACTGATAGAGCAAGCATTCAGTGAAGTGCCCGAACTTAATGTAATCCTAAGCCAAGCCAAAGAACTGATCTCATGTTTGCAAATTTTGGGCACCTGCACGAACTTTGACCCGCCATTGGTCAACTATACTCCAGCCAGACGGAACAGCATTTACCATATGCTCAGCTCAATGGAAAGCAATTGGCTGGATATATTATATTTGTGTGAAGGAATGCGCACAGATGGATTCGAACAGATATTAAAATTGAAGGATAATGAGATTTCGTCAATTCTTCAGATTCTCAGCTACTTCCTAAACTGCTCCAAAATGCTGGAGGATGAGACGTTACCCACTTTACATTTGGTTATTCCAATCATACACAGATTGCGCAAGTTATGCAGCAGTCCGTCCAGGAACGAAATTGTAGATAAGATGAAGTTTAAACTTAACGATCTTTTGGAAGAGTTATCATTCAATTATATTGGGAAAATTCACAAGATGGCCATGTATTTGTTTCCGCCCACCAATCAGCTGCTGCAGTGCACCCAGTATGAAAAGGAAGAGACTATCGAGCAATGCAAGCTTTTAATGAAAAGATATTATGATATGAAAAGCGAGCAGAGCGAAGAGGAAATTCAAATCAAACTGGAAGTGGATGATGATGATTTGTTCTCGGATTTCGTTGGATCGCACACGAACGAGGATAAAATCATGAGAGAGATTCGAAGATACTCTGATCTGCAAGTGCCTCTAGTCGATGGGTACAATATCTTGCACTGGTGGCACTCAAACAAAGATAATTTTCCACTGTTATACCGCATCAGTTGCACGATTCTGGGCACACCTGCCTCAGGTGCTGTAACACAGGACATATTTGCAAAAGCACAAAACTTATTAAACGAATCAAATCAAAATTTGGAAATGGCTTATAAAATAATATTTTTAAATAAAAATGATATATAAAATAGATTACCTTAATTTTCATTTTATTATAATATTTAAAAAATATGATTCAATTCAATAATAGTGTTGCTGATAGTTTGATAAATTGTGGCGGCTGGCCGATTGGACCGCCAGTGTTAGTAAACTCAATCTATCGCCGCTGCTTAACACTTGCAGTCAGAGAAAATTTCGGAAGAGCAGCAGCTAGTTGTTATTCGATCTTTAGTGCATTTGTAATTAAATAGAAAGTCTTAAATTGAATGCGAATCGAGCGCGTAGCGTGTAAAATGCATTTGTATGAATCCAGGCGGTAAAGCAATGTTATATTTTAGGATAATGTGCGTGTACTACGCACACATAGCTAAATTTTTCGGTCATCATTTCGTTACTGCTCGCAAACTGACGTCAACGTTGGCGTCGCTGCCGCAGTCGCCGTCGTCATCATACGCCTAGTCGCCAATGAGAGCGAAGAGCATAACAGTGTCTACCAGTTCGACGGCGTATCGCGCATAAAAGAGAGAGAAACAACGGCGAGCGCAACAGCAACAACAAGCAAAGGCAAAGCAAAAAAAAAATGTTTTCATTTATTACTGCCTGCAATCGCGGAAAAGTGGAAAATTGCAAAAAAGCGCAACTGCCACGCCAAATATTGTGCTCTAATTAGCCAAAAACTAACTTTAGTTAAACAAAAAGTGCCTTTCTGTACCCATACTGACCCCTATTTGCAACAGCTGATGCTGTGACTAGAGCCACTAAAAATCATTGCCACCTCTGCCGCTGCTGCTGCTGCTGTTGCAGTGCACTGCGCTGCGCTGCTTTGCTCTGCTTTTGTTAATTCTGTTATTCCACGGCAAATCCAACCCCCTGTTGCCGCCCACTGTAAAGTTCGCCCAGTGAATGATTCACATTTTTCCTTTACTACTTTTCTCCTCTTTCTATGTTGTTGCTGTTGCTGCTGCTGGCAATGCGTGCGCGCAATTAATTTTTTTGCGAAAAATTAAAAAAATATGTAACTGTAAAAGTGCTTATAAATATTTATATATGCTTGTATTTATATGTGTGTGTTTGTGTGCGTGATTTTAGGCTGCTCGACGGCTGAAGTGAAAATTCCAAGCCAAAGAGAGAAAGAAGAAGCAGAGGAAGAGGAAGCACAAGAGAGAGAGAAGATAGAAGGAGACATAGTGCGAGTAGTACAAGAGAGCAAGAGACCCCAACATAATAAGGAAAGTGTGGAAAATACAACAACAACAACAATCAACTGCTTGGCCAGTGAATAAAGAAAAGTGAACTGCAAGTGCAGCGGAGACTGGGCGTCGGACAGCCAGTGACATCCGTTGCCCCCGCTCTGTTGCAACTGAAAGTGCAACAACAAGAATTTTGAGTCTAAAACGGTAAACGTGCAGCGTCATCGTCGTCATCTACCATCTCCAAGATGGATGCCGAAACACAGGAAATACGACAGGTAAACATATTTTTAGTCATTACATATAGCTAAACCCCTGGTGCTTTAACAGAACAGCTTTAACAGCGCTCCCACACACACTTACATAGTCTGCGTACACTGTATACATGTGTGTGTAATTGCCTCTAATAAGTTATTATGAATGTATGTAGTGTGTGTGTGGCTCGCAAACTAAATATCGCGCTCATTAAAATTCCTGTACTGACTGCGACGCCGGCGTCGCTGTTGTAGCTACTCCTCAAAGAGTTAGACGACGACGACGTCGCGACGTTTAACGCCTTTGCAATGCGCTCATCGAACGCTGCTAGCTGCGCTGCTGCTGGCCATAAGCGTAACGGCATAGCGACGTTAGCAGAGTAGTCAGCAGCGACGTCGACGTTCAACAGCCACCTACTCTCTTTGCCAAAATGGTTCGCTGAGGTAACCACGCCACGCCGCCGCTCCCACTGACCGGCCAAGTAACTGGCTAGCGCCTTAATATGCGACCGACACCTACTTACCGTTTGACTGGTTTTAAGCCCAATGCAAACAACAGCAGCAGCGACGTCAGCATCGGCAGCAGCAACAGCGACAGCAGAACAATCAGTGTGACCAGCTGCTGCGTATTGGCATTGGCTGCCTGCTGTTCAATCAACTTTAAAAAACTCCCATTCATAAATTGGTTTCACAGCCGGAAAATATTCTGCTCTTGCTATTGTTCTTGTTGTTGCTGTTGCTGCTGCTTTAACTGCTGTTGCATGACCTAATCGCTAAATACAGCCTACATTTATATGTACATATGTATATTTGTTTGTTTGTTTGTCTATAATGTACGCAAAAGCCAAGAAAAAGAGACAAAAAATAAAATGTAACTGATTAACTGACAGTTTGGCAACCTTCAGAGCGCGATTCTTAGCTTTTGAAATGGGTGTGTAGCTTGCTTGCGTGCGTGTTACCCCCTGTGCCTGTCCTCTTCACTCCCTAGAAAGCTAAACCGCCTCACACACAATCGACTCTTTCCAACTGTTTATCTAGCTGCCATTCCAATAGCTGTTGTTGCTGCTGCTGATGCTAAGCTCTTTAAGCAATTAGCGCATTATGGGCTTTTAAAACAACAACAACAACAACAAAAGAAAAGAAAAGAAAAGAAAAGGAAGCACAAATAAAACATAAAGCGCACGCTCAGCAGCCTCAAAACATTGTCTGCCTTGTTCGCTGTCTCTCCCGTTCACTTTGCGCGCTCTCTCTCTCTCTCCCTCCCTCTCTCTATATTATCCAAAAAGAAAAAAAAAGTTCGCTCACAATTGTCAAAGGCAAAGAGTTTTGTGTGTTCCTTTTGCATTTATATTTAGCCTATCGTCACATTTCTCTGGCACGCCAGACAAGAACAGCAACAACAACAACAAGAGTAAGAGCAAGATAACGACAAATTCATAAATAGCGCCAAGCCGTAATTTGAATTGCGAGCACTTCCAATATGAAGTGTGTGTGTATATATATATATACATATATATATATATATATATATATTGGTGCACTCAAAAATACACACATGCATGTATGTATGTATGAGTACTTATATTTATACACACACAATGCCTAGAAGCGACAAAAATTGAACTATCTATGCCATCCATGTGGGCGTTCCAGCCAAAAGCAATTTATTATTGCTTGACAGCAAAATGTTTACATTTTGAAATTTGAGTTTGAAGCACACATACACACACACACATAAACACTGACAAACAAACACTTAAATAATAATAACAAAAGAGCTAAAATCAAATGCATGCATTTTCTTGCCAGTGTGGAAAGTGTGTGAAGAAAAACTGGTTGCACAGGAAGCTTGGCCACCTGTCCACATCTGTCCGTCCGCCATTCGACTTGTTGGCCAATTCGCATAGTTCGACGGTCTTCGACCTACGCCAACATATTTGACACTCGTTAACCTGTTGCTCGAAAAAAATGCAGTTGGAAATGTATCGTTTTTGAAATCTACTAAAAAGAATTGTTTTTTTTTTTTTAATTCTAAATATTTGTCTAAACTTCGTTAATTAATACTATAATATTAGAGAACTTTTACAGTCATAATGACTATATTTACGCATACTCATTATACATTTACTAATGCGTATATTAGTGAAACGAGATTTTCTGATGAAGTTTATTTGTATAAGATATGTTGGGAGACAGGAGGAAATATACATATGTTGGTTTCTATACCTTTATGACCTTCTTCAACTTTAACAAAGAACAAATTTAATTACTATTAATTATTCTCGCATAACAAAAATGATCAACAGCCAGTTTATGTCTTTCGATAAAACATAAAATACAAAACTTGTTTAGGCTTAAAAGCAAATCTCAATAGAGTTAAGGTTTCTCATTTTAGTTAAGTATATACTGTTATTTGGTATATATGAATTAAAAAAACTATTGTTAAATTCTGGAAACTACGGAATTATATTCTAATATTAATATTTCTTTTAAATTATTTTCACCTAATTTAGTTATATTTTTTCCATACATTTTTCAAAATAATTTTTTATAAATCTAAAAACTGTTCCGTAAAATTTCTCTAAAATCCATATTAATATTTCCGAACAACTATTTAAAAATCTCGTATTTGATACAACCCAAATAAGAATGCGTTATCTATTATTGGGTCAGTTTTATTTGTCGACATAATCCGGTACTTATAAATCGTTCAAATAAAAGGGAAAACTGAAATTTTACTTTTGCTTATCAGAAACACATTCCACAAAGATCCTAAAATGTCGAACATATGTTTGTTTTAGAATGTATTCACTTCTCGATAAGACAAATTGAATCACAGTTAGAAATTGTTAGTCTTATCTGTGAGTGCGTCTTGGGAATTAGCTGATTGTTTAGACAACTTGTCCAAAGATGTGCGTGCTCAATCCGATTAGATTCCATTAAGAATCCAATTGAGTAGAGGCTGAAAGCATGCACCAAAAATGGGCAATGTTTATAGCGGAGGCGTAGATTGTGTATGTGTAGAAGATAAAAATAAAGATTTGAATTGATTCAAATTGAATCTAAGTTAAAAGTTAGAAGTGTGAGTGAATCGAGTGAATCGTTCGAGTAATCCGTCAAGAGACTGTCTGCTCCCATTCCAATAAGAAAGCCAATTGATTAATTTATATTTATATTTGGGAAATACCACGATAAAAATAAAAATTGGATTTTATTCAAATTGAATCAGAGTCAAAAATTGCAAGTCGATTGAATTTTTCAAGTTATCCGTCAGATTTGTCTGCTCCCATTCCGATACGATTCCATTAAGATTCCAATTGAGCAAAGGGAGCAATAAGAGCAACTAATAAGAGCCCATGCTCAAGTTGCTTCTAAGAAAAAATAAGCAAAGCTCAATGGCTGAGGCAAAGTATCAAATATTGTTGCAAATGGAAATAACTCGCTGCACTTGAGATTCTAAAAAGATGCAGCAGCAGCGCAAAAAGTGTTTACTGCTTGGCCACGGGCCACGGTCTGGGCATTCCCTCTTGTTCATGCTGAGTGACCATTCAAGACAAACAGACGGACGCACGGACGGACGGACGGATAGACACAATGAAGCAACGGCGCACGCCAAGCCAAACACCAGCGAGTTTATCGAACTCATATTGAAGATTGTACGCATGGCTTCACACAGCTACAGCTGCAGCTGGGGCACAGATGCACACATACATACACACACACAGACTAAGCTGCGAGAGTGCACTACATAATTGCTTCAATATTAAAATGCGCCGTAAGCTTTGCCAGCCAACTGCTGAATTCATGCTTTCTTTTCAATAACCTTCTCTATTAGCCGGATGTAGATTTTGACAGAGCGTGCTGAAAGAAATTGCACTCAAATTACGGCAATTAAGGGGAATGAGAATAAGCTATATATATATATATATATATATATACCTTATATATATAGGTACATAGCTGTATGAAACAAGTTGTATATCACATTTGAATGTGCAGCTGAAAAAGAAAGTTCACTGATTCGGCTGCTTATGTAGATAATTATTATATAGATACTATTGATTCATGTATATATATATATATATATATATATATATATATATTATATAATATTCTAGTATTGACATTTGTTTCTTTTAATCTTATATGGATATATGACTAATAACAACATTTTCTTCATTGCTTTGCAGGCTCGTCAACGTGCTTCCGTCAAATGGCTGCTCTCGAAAGCATTCAACAATCGCGTGCCAGACAACCTGAAGGAGCCGTTCTACCGCGATCATGAGAATCAGGAGCGTCTCAAGCCACAAATCGTTGTGGAGTTGGGCAATGCGACGCTTTATTGTCAAACTTTGTCCAATTTGTATTCCGATCCCAACTACCAAAGCTTAAATCACTGGTCAATATTACAGACGCTAGCGCGCAAGGGTGTCCCTGTGGCCGAGTCCTCGGACATGCCCATTACCGAAACGGTATTAATTCAAACAAATCCGTTGCGAATTGTGAGTAACCAAAACATTTAGTGAAAGACTAATATTTAACAATAACTACTTATAGAACGCCCACATGTCTGTGATAGAATCGCTGATGGTTTTATATGCAAAGGAAATATCATCGGGTGACCGTGTCACGTCGGCCATACGAAGGTGTGTAGTAAACCGTAGTAACGTAGCTCTCTACATTAACTTTAACTAACATCTTTTGAAATTTGCAGAATATCTGGCAGCAACTATCAAGCGCCTCAAGGGCAGTCGTACGAGCAGGGCCTGCTTGCCTGGATATCGCATGCGTGCGCGGCGCTTAAAAAGCGCATTGTCAAGGAGCTAGAGTCAAGTGTTCCGGATGAGATCGTGAGATGAATATTCAGTCTAGTCAAAGAGAGAAATATTAATCTATTGTATATGCTTTTCAGGGCACGCGTCTGCAGACACCGGACATACCGCCAGTGCGTGATTTTCAGGATCTGTGTGATGGCATCTGCCTGGCGCTGCTCATCTCCTACTATTGCCCCAAGGTGGTACCGTGGACGACAGTGCGCATCAACTATTTGCCTGCCGTCGAGGACTCCATACATAATATACTGCTCGTTAGCAGTTTCTCTCAAAAGCATTTGCCATACGGCGTCTTCCATATGACGCCCGAGGACATAACATACATGCGAGGGTAAGTGCTTGAATTATGAACTTGTTTATCACAGTTGTTGATTCTCATTTCTTGACAGCTCAATGAAACTGAATCTGGTGTTGCTATTGACGGATTTATTCAATTTGTTTGAGATACACCCAGCCAAATGCGTCTGTTATCCGGGCATGGATGGGCAGGGTAAGTGACAGGCCATATAAACCATTGAACTATGCACCGCATCGCATTCCAAACTACCTCTCGACCCAACCAACCCATTGGCCTTTGTGTGTTTTCATCTGGGGCATGTCGTCGTCGTCGTTGTCTTCGTTGTCTTTATTGTTCTGTGAAGTTTTGTTTGATTTGCTTTGCCTTTTTAATTTATTCCTTTAATTTGTTTTGCTGCATATTAATTTTATGGCTGAATTGCAAAAAAAATCAAGAAGAATTTCAATTAATATTTTAATTTGCCAACATTTCGATACCGAATGAACTCTATGGGAAATCGAATATGTTCAGAATATAAATATTTACTATAGCAAAACTATTCAGATTCTTAAAATAGTTTTCCACATTGTAGTTTAGCCATTCACAGTAAATTCTCTGCCTATGAGTTGATTTCTCTAACTAAAGCAGCTTTACATTAGTTATTAAGTAGTTAGTTTCACTAAGTCAGTTGTGTGTTTTAGGATTTGAGCAGTCACAAATTGAGTCATTCTTCCCATTGATAGCACCTCTACCACTGCAGTTAACCAGACCAAAAGAAAAGTGCTCTGCGGTTGGTTAACCCATTGCCCCACAATCATATACCACAATCATTTAGTTTTGATCATTTTATCCGGTTGCAGTCATCCCGCACGTGAACCATTTCGAAAGCAATATGAAGTAGTTAACTTAACTTAATCAACAACTCAATACAATTCAATTGAAATCAAATCAATCAAATCAATTTTATATTTGATTCTCTTTCTTTGTTTATGTGCAAACGCTTGTGCAAACCACAAATCACCTGAACTGAATGGGGTGTTAACACTATGCTCTCTTTATTCAACACACACACTCTGAAACACATGCAACCACAACGACAACTACAACAATATTAACAACAACTACCACTACTACTACTGTGACAACAACAATTTCGTATACTTTGACGTGCCTGACGTGTGTCGTGTAGATGTCATCCTCAGGCGGAGCCAGGGCGCCAATGAGCACGGAATCTGCCATAGACGGGGCCTCACCGTGCAACCCGTCACGCCCATACCCGATTTACGCAGCGATCTTGACCAGCCGCCCATTGGGTCACCCTCGAGTCGGCCGCCGTTTCAAGGTTTATCTCTTTCTCTCTCTCTCTCTCTCTCTCACTCTCTATTATACACTCAAGGGGTCCACATCAGACCCCGAGAGTTATTTCTTTCTGTGTGTTTATATTGTGTGTGCCCCGCCAAAACCCCAGCTCAAATTCCATTTGTTTGTTGCCTCGTTTCTTAACGTGAATGTTTTGCATTTTCATTGTTTGTTGTTTGTTTAATTGTTCGTTTGATCGTTTGCCTGTTTTTTGCTCATTCATATTCCGTTTCTGATGTTAATTTCCCTTTGCCTCCCCCACACTATGCCGCCGCCGCCGCCGCCTCTGCTTTGCTCTTGCAATTTACCAACTAAAACCAATAAATTGTAGCTTAAGTCAACTAATATCACAGCCAGCATTCAATTGACACCAGTTCGTTTAGTTATAATAATAATATATCAATGCACCACTAGTTGGAGTTGTTTCTGCAGCAGCTGCGCACACTCTCATCATCTGTTTTGATTGATCATTTTAAAGCACTTTTTTGAATGCATTCACAGACTTCAACAAATAACAATAACTTCATATTAAGTATGGGGATAGGCAAAATATACCGATAAAATTATTTTGAGTTGGAATTGAATCAGATTTAAGATGTTTTGGGTTTTGGAATTAGATTAGATTTAAGATAGTTCCCGTTAACAAAAGTCAAGAACTATTTGAAAAAGAGATGAACTAATTTTGAAACAGATTTTCTTTATAGTTTCTCAGTTCATATAAAAATATATATTTCACAAGCCGTGCAGATAATCTAGATTTATACATTGTATAACCTTAAGCGGCTATATTATTTCAGTCTATAGTTATTAATTGAGAGGGTTTCTATGTAGATGTCTTTCTTGATCTTCTGTCTTTCAAGCATAAATTAGTATTAAATAATCTGCAGAGTTTATCAGTTTTTTTGAAGCACTTGCTCATGCCCATAACTAAAGAATTATGTTCTATATTTTTAAATTAATCGAATCTCCTATTATTTCGGGCTATTTGCTGAATGCTGAAATAACTACCCAAAGAGATCTACCGATAATCCCCAAAGTTTCTTAAATTTCTCATTGTTCATAACTCAAGAGTTATCTTACTTAACTATATAGTACTTTACAGAGTATATTTTATTAAGTTCTCAGCAAGATTTCATGCTTAGTCTAAATATTTCACAAGATTTTCTAACCCAGCCCACACCGAATGGCTACGTCACTCTCAATTTATTTACATTTATTTTGGATTTTGCTTATTTGATATGCATATGAATTGGAATTTTTGGATTTACGTTATTTTCTAAGATTGATTTTGATTTGTTTGGTGTGAATTTCCATTTGTATTTTTAGTTCCGCACACAAATTCATTTAGCGTCGGCGTCGCCAGCTTAAATCGCAGATCAACTCCGCCCACCGAGTATCAAACGATGCAGTCAAATAACTTTGATGGCAATCAGGCCGAAGGTAATTAACACTAGACTTTTACTTACGAGCTATTTTATTTTAAATTTGTATTTGATTTTATGTGAAATGTGAAGCTTTTAATTTTTAATTGTACTTATTTTGTTTTGTTTCTTTCTTTTCTCCTGAAACTCCACCAACCAAACACACATGCTTTATAACTGCCCGACTCCCACATCCACGCCCACGTCCACTTGCACCGCGACGCTGCTAACGTCAACGTCACCGCCACCGCCACCGCCACCGCCACCGTCGCCATCGCCTCTCTCCTCGATTCGCATGCGTCAGCTTTCGTCGTACACAAGTCGCGTGGCATTACCACACTCTCATCCATGCACTCGCAGCAGCAACAACAGCAGCAGCAGCAGCAACAACAACATTATCAGCTTCAGCACCAACAGCAACCGCAGTCACAGCAGGAGCCCTTAGTTCCGGCTCGCTTGCGCCAGGCTAAAGAAAAGAACAATGTCGAGTCGAAGGCAGACGAGAGAGGTTTGGCAGTCTTTTAACTCATATTTCATATTATTTCGCCACACACATTCGCGTGTCCGATCCCACCATTGCGTTAATTGAGTTCCACAGTGTAGGCAACTGAATAATTAGCTGCATTACGTGTTCATTTATTCTATTTGGAGAGAGATCGCCTTAGTGCTGGTAGCTCGAGAGAAAATATTCAGTCTCGTCTGAGTTGGAAAAGAAAAGATTTTAGATTAGCAAGAAGCGAATGATCTAACTAAAGTAAGTCAAGGCGATTTTAGTTGGATTCCATGAATTAATTAATGAAGATGCAATTTAAATAGGAGGCATTGGCAAATAATTTGGAATCATATTTAAGTGAATAGAAATATTTGAACTGTAAGTTTAAAAAACTTGAATTTTTGCTAAATTGAATCCGCCGGAATTTAAAAGATAAACTTTCATATATTTTATATACATATATATTTCAAAAGTTTGAATCAAATTGAGCAGACTATAAAAATCAGTTTCGTAAAGTAAACTTCATATATTAAATATGCATTTAAGTCATGAACTTTCCTAACATATCTCGAATATTATAGATGTCAAAATCATATAAAAGATTATATTTCAAAAGTATTTCGATTCAGATTGAGTTAAGATTTCAAGATCTTTTCTTCTACCGATTGCATTTGCTATAACTGCAGTATATAGATTTAGCCTTCTGCTAAGTCTAGTTGAAATGGATCTTTCTTAAAAGCAATTCCCACGATCATAAATCACATTTTGTTTTTGTTTTTCTTTTCTTTAATTTAATTTAATTCACTTTTAATCACATTTTGTAAATCATTTGAGAATCTTCACATTTGTAAAATATCATTTTCTGTTTTCATATTCTTTTATGATTTACTTATTACATTTTGATTTCAAATTAATTTTATTCTGAAATTGACAATCGAAACAGGCGATTTTGTCGCTGCGGGTCGTCCAAGTAACTGGGATCAGAACCGGCGTCCAAGTTTCGCAGGTATGCAAAAACAAATCTCTCACTAGTCGCTGTTTGAATTCCCGTGCGTGTTTGTGTGTTGAATGTATATATCAGATATTTGGTTATCTTTGCTTTTGGTTATTATACTTAACTAAATGCGAGTAGCTTTTCCCTTCCATATTTGATTGGCCAACTTGCTAAGTGAACTGAAGACTAACTATATTTACTGATGTTTCAGGTCGTCGCTCGCGACGAAACTCCTCCAGCGAAGACTCGCAGCTTACAATAGAGAACTTTGGTGGCTCACAGGATCAGCTAAATACACTGGGACGCTACGAGCGTGAACGGGACAGAGAGCGAAAGCTATCGAACACAAGCGTGGGTAAGTAGAGACATAAATTGATGATTCTTAGATTTCCATTTATAAATTGGCTATCAATTCTCAGAACCTGCCATAGCTGTGCGATCCTCGATTGCAGATGCTCGTGGCACGTTACAGCTAGGCTACGATACGGATTCGGGATCCGAAAAGCAGGATCGCGAAACGGAGAAGTATTCAATGCGGCGTCAGGCTAGGTGAGTTAAACAGAAATAAAAAAAATACCTTTTGAATAACTTTTCCTGTTTTCTTTTTAGCAGCATCGACAATGTGCCCACAGCCTCTGCGCATAATCTGTCCAATGCGGGCAGTCCGTTGCCGGCGCGTAACAAGCAACATTCCATCGATAGGGGGGAGTACTCGAATGCCGAGCACTACAATGATGCCCGTTCGAGTGGCTACGATCCAGAGAGTACGCCGGTGCGTAAATCCTCGACCAGCAGCATGCCAGCGAGTCCGGCGGCCTGGCAGTATGAAACATGTGACGATGACTTGCGCTCGCTGGAGAATGCCACCAAGTTATCGACGATGCGAATGAAGCTGGAGGAGCGGCGACGTCGCATTGAACAGGACAAACGCAAGATCGAAATGGCAGTGATGCGGCACCAGGAGAAAGTGTGTCAGGTTGTAAAGGCTTCAACCTAGAATTAAATTAAATGTACACTTTTCGATCTGAATTTGTATAGGAATCACACATCCTCTATATTATTTGAGCTTCGACTAGGGTAGCTTAACTAAGCAGCTGCCTTAGTCAAATTACGATTTTTTTTTGTCAATCCTAGATTTTAGTGTTTTTATGTGTATAATTTTTTTTACTAATTAAAATTGTTTATATTTTTGTTAGGAGGACTTGGAATCGTGTCCCGACGTCTTAAAGTGGGAGACCATGAGCAACGATTCGAAGCGCACGCCAGAAATGGATCCAGCCGACATGGACAAATACCAAGTGAGTTTCGCTGCCGCCCACTCAATTGTTCCATCTCAATGTGTCCACTCCAGTGCTTGTGCTAACCCTTCGGATAAATGTTAATTCGCTTGTCTCTCTCGTTTTATATACCTCTCCCCACACATTGCGTTTATTCTGTGTTCGTGGTTGCTTCGACATACACATAACAATTGTACACAACAAACACACTCACACAAACACACACATTAACACACACTTAACATTGGTCTTGGATGCCTCTCATGGAATACAAAAAACAGCAAAGCATTGCCATTATGAACATGAATCTGCAGGATATCCAGCAGGATATTCATCGGCTGGCCACGCAGCAAAGCCAAATGCAGGCACAGCATTTGCAAGCGCAGCAGCTGATGCAAGCACAGCAAATAGCCAACATGCTGAATCAGGTAAGCAACACACAGACACGCACCACGCATCTCACCCAATTGCAAATTAACAAAAAACACAGTTCAGTTTGTTATTCCTTTATTTTTTATAATTTGTCTGCATTTCGTTTTATTTTGTGCTCACGTGCCCGACTAACTGTATGTTTTGATATTCTGTGCTTCCTACCCGCTAACCGCATCCGCAGCAACAGACTTATGGTTCGCAGCAGCATCTGGCTGAACACCATTACCAGCAGCGACCCATGCAGCAAAGCTTTGGCTCATCACCACATCTTCCGCAGGCCTTCAATGCGCCCGTCAGCGCCTACAGCTCCCGTCCGCCCAGTCGCGATCCCTACCAGCAGCAGCAGCAGCAGCAACAGCATCATCCACACCAGCAGCCCATGCAGATGCCTCCTATGCAGTACGTCAACGAGCACGGACAATACATGTCACCGCCCGCTCACTACATGCAGCCTCAGAGCCTCTACAGCGACAACGGCGGGCCACCCTACAACAACCATTCGCCCTATGGCGCGCCTCCGATGCAACAATACCAGCAGCAACCGCAGCAGCATCCGCAACGCAACAGCGTCTACGATGAGTATGGACAGCCGGCCAATCACTTTTATCTGCACGAGTCACCGCCTCAGCCGCATGCGCATCCGCAGCGTCGCACCTGGGCGCACTCGGTGGCAGCCGCCGCCTACGAGCAGCAGCAGCAGCAACAGCAAGCTCAGCAGCAACAACAGCAACCACTGTTGGACGTGAATGCCTGGCAGACACAGAAGAAGATTCAACAACAGCAGCAGCAGCAACAAAGCTGGCCGAATCGGCCACCTTCCAGCGCAGGCGCGTCCCAGGGCTTTGTGCTGCATCAGAATGGAGGCGGTGGCGGCGGCGAGTTGCAGCATCTGTTTCAGGTGCAGTCCTCGCCTCAGCATAGCCAGCGCATGCATGGCGGAAGCAGCGGTAACGCCAACGGAGTGCAGCGTCAACAGTCGCTGACGAATCTGCGCGACAATCGCTCGCCCAAGGGGAACTTGGGTCAGCCCATGGGCATGGGACAACCGGATGATATGATGGCGCCGCAAAGTATTTGCTTCATCGGTGACGAGGAGGATGTTGACGAGCTGGAGCGTAATATTATCGAGTCCATGCAATCGACTCGCATTTCCGATTTTGTGGTGCAGCAGCAACAGCGCCTGCATCACCAGCAGCAACAGCAGCAGCAGCAACAACTGCCCGCGACGCACAGCGGACGCGGCAGCAGCTCCGAGGACTACGACAGTGGAGAGCTCATTTCCAATAAGCTGAACATCACCAGCGGAAATCTCACTTACCGCATACCCTCGCCCTCACGCCCTTCCATTCAGGCCAACAGCTTTCAGGATCCTCGTGGAGGTGGTGAACGGAACGGCAGCGGTGAGGAGCAGCGGCCAGAGAAGGGCTTCTATATATCCTTCGACAACGACCAGCCGAAGCGGCCCAAGCCGCCTTTGCGCGCCAAGAAGTCGCCGAAGAAGGAGTCCAGCAGGGATAGTGTGGACAACCAAGTTGTCCTTAAACGTGAATCGCTAAGTCAACTGCACAACAGCAACAATTTCGCCAACGAGGAGGCCAAAAATGCTGCAGCCGCCAGGCACAGCATTCACAACTTCCCCGGCGTCCAGTCTAACTCCTCAGCCGGCAATGCAACCTACAACAAATACACAGATGAGCCGCCCATCCAGTTGCGTCAAATCACCACATCGGGCGCCGAGCCCGATGTCCTTGAGCGCCGGCACCTCGAGGACGTAACTAATCAGCCACAGTCGCAACAACAGCAGCAGCCGCTCTCGCCCTCACGTCTGAGGGCTGAACATAGCATCAGCAGCGCCGAGGCGGCCAAGAATAAGGCGTTAGTCATTGGCGCCGATTCCACAAATCTGGATCCGGTAAGAATGGGGGATTGGGATGGGAGTATTGTATTAAGTAGAGACCGGTCTCAAGTCAATAAGGAATAAGCGATAATTCATCAAGAGATAAGATTCTGAAAGTATTATTTGTGTAATCCGCCGAGTGATTCTGATTCAGAGTATTCCAACTTCAAAGCTGTATCTAGTAAATCCCCATACCAAATTTCCATGATTGATAATTCTATATTGGCATCTAAGAGGAACCAGCTAAGTTGAGTAGGCTTCGACTGATTAGCTTAGTAATCATGTTTCGATATATTTAAACTTAAAAAACTTTGTCGCTTTTATAAAAAATTTTGTTACTTTAAGTGTGTACTTTTAGTCTTTACATGTAGTTAAAGTTATTTACGCGGATGGTAGTATCAAATAAGCAGGGAAACCTTAAACTAAATTATTTTAACTTTCGTTTCTCTTTATTTGATAGGAATCTGTTGATGAAATGGAGCGTCGCAAGGAGAAAATTATGTTGCTCTCCTTGCAGCGCCGACAACAGCAAGAGGAAGCGAAGGCGCGGAAAGAGATTGAGGCATCTCAGAAGCGAGAAAAGGAACGGGAAAAGGAGGAGGAGCGCGCACGGAAAAAGGAGGAACAGGTGGCGCGACGTGCAGCCATATTGGAACAACATAGACTAAAGAAAGCCATCGAAGAGGCTGAGCGAGAGGTAAGCCAACACTGATATTAGTTATGAAATGAAACTAATATGTCTTCTTTGCAGGGTAAAACTCTCGACAGGCCCGATTTGCATGTTAAGCTGCAGCCCCAGTCGTCTAGCTCATCCACGCCTCGTCTTAGACAACAGCGTGTGACCAGACCACGGCCGAAAACCATTCACGTGGACGATGCCAGCGTGGATATTAGCGAGGCTTCAAGCCTCTCCAGTCGAGGAAAGAAGGGCTCAAGCTCAAACCTAACCGGTGAGACTTTTGAAACCTTTGCATGTTTCTTACATTCGCAACGACAACAGTATTCACATCGATTCAAATAAGAAAATTCCTTTCTTGTTTGTGAGCTAGAGGAGTGCTGTGCTCAGTTCTTCAGCCTACTCAGATTTGATCTATCTTTATATATTTCTGGCTAGTCTAGGCATAATTGCCTGCCTTTTGAACCATGTCAAAAATGTCTTACCTACTTCTAATCCATGATCCTTAAATGTGTATATTGTTTGTTACGTGTGTAATGAATTTCGGTGTACCGAAAATGCAATCTAATTTGTTGCGTTCATTTAATTAATAATTTGTGCCGTTTTATTTAATTAATTTGATTAGTTTTTTGCCCATTTGTTAATTTTTTGTTTTGGTTGTCCCTAAAAAAACATGTACAGGTTACAGTCAACTAAGCTCCAATACAATGAAAAGAGATTTTTATAGGGGCTCCCAAGACTCGCTTACAGTTAAAGGTAATTTATGTTTTTCTTGTTTTCTAATTAATAACCATTGTTTATATCATTTGATTTATATTTTATATTTATATTTATATTTAGCATGCGTTTTTAGTTTGCTTTTTTGATTTATCTTAGTATTTTTGCTTGGATTGCCAATTTTATTTTCTTTTTTTTTATTGGTTTGGGAAGTTCTGACTTGATGAAATTGTCATTTGTAGACAAGAATTCTTATAACAAATTGATTTTGGGTCGAAAAATTTTATTGTTAAGCCATAATTACTAATCTCGTTCAACAGAATCACCCGATGATTACCCCAGCACAAGTTCAACTCCGATTGGACGACGGGGATCTTACAAAACTTCCAGAGGTTGGTGCTGGGTAACAAGTAATAAGATCAACTTTTTTTTTGTTTTTTTTATTTTCTGTTTTTCTACTATTGCTTTTGTCGGTTAGTTCGCCAGTTAACAGTTAACAGAACAAAAGAAAAAACTGGCTTGGACTTGAACTAGTCCCCTACACGCCGATTAACACAATTTAATTTTATTTCCTTAACTATAAACTTAGGCTAAATTACCTGAGCTACTACTAAAACACTGCTAAATTATTATAATATTCATGATATTCCTAATACACCCAAAAGCAAGTTAAAAAAAATATATATATTAAAAACTAACCCACATTAAAAAAAAAAAAACATGCACTGGGTTTAATTCACAGAGGTCAACGATTTTTGTTTCTTTTATATATATATATATATATATATATATATATATATATATATATATATCTATATATGAATTTTGGGTTATAGTCTTAATTTTTATGGTTTTGGGGGAGGAGGGTTGAAGAATATAAACTGAAAAATGTCGCTTAAGTTTAAGTTTACCAATTGCATCATCATATTTTGTGTTGTGACAAAACTTAAATGAAAATTGAATCTTGATTGATATACGTATTATGCACTCGGCTCTCTCGTATCTTCCGTGGTGCCAACTTTTTACAGAGCCAGCCGTCGAAAGGGGTCGCACTCTATCGCGTATATCAGTTGCTAAGGGGAGCACACTTAATTTCCGTGGCAGAAAATCCAATTCGCTAATGAATTTGTGCGGTAAGAAGCGTTCCACAGCTACAAAAAAATTTTGAAAAAAAGCTGCTTGCCTTTTACTTTTACTCTATTTTCTATCTACCTAACTTTTATCTTCTGCTACTCTATGTTTTATTTTTTGTGGTAGCCTAAGTGATATATATCAAATTATTAATTTCTACTTTTGTATGGTTCTGGTTAAATGCAGATAATTATGATTTGTGTCTATATTTGTTTTCCTCTTTTTACTCTGCATTGGTCGAAGGTCTCTACTTTCATTATTTTTTAGTGTGAGTTATTAGCTATATCTATATATTTTCCTTTCTTTAAACTGTTGATTGTCTTTGATTGTCATTTTGTGGTGAGAGTTTACAATTTTGTATTCGTATTTTGTGTATTTTCTTATAATATTTATTTATTCAGTAAATTTAAAATACTTGTTTTTGTTGGTGATAGTTGATTTTTTTTTTAATATATAAAAATATATTTTTAGAGTATTTTTTTTTATAAAGTGAGAGTAATGCAGAACTTTAATTATATACTTTTTTCTTTTGAATTTTTAAAAATTTAATTAAAACATTAATTAATAGTGCCTTACAATATAAGTATTGGCTCGGAATAAATAGTTTTCTGGAACTGCATATCTCTCTTTTAACAAATATTATTTTGCAATAATTTAAAAATATGTAGATTCGAGTTTTATTATAGAAAAGAAACTGGATTTGTTTACCTACATAAATGTACTTTTTCAACTTTTGCTAACTTTTTTCTTTTATGTTGTAATATTTTTCTTAAAATTTTATATATATATTTTTTTTTGATATGAAACATATATATTTTTATTTAGTTGTTAATTTTAAATTTTACTGAATAATTAAATTACTATAAAAAAGAAAGCGGTGGCGGCATTTCTCTATAAACTATATTCATAATTTGAAAACTGTGACAAGATTCCGTTGCAAACGTTTGATATGATTCGCAAGTGGTTCTGGGTTGCTTTTCGACTTGTATTGTCCGCTTTTTTCTGGGGAGCAGGATTCTGATCTTTATTCCTGAAATTGTGAATTAACCGCACACATACACACACACACACACATACATACATATACGCACATCAATACACGCTCTCGCACACTCACAGTCACAAGCGCACTCAAGCTCTCTCTCTCTCTCTCTCTGATCATATTTAGGCCTTAAGTATATACGATCTACAAAATTGTTTTAACTAAATTCAATGCACACATTCTCTTTTATTTCTCGTTTCTTTCAATTCAAAACTTGTGTACAAAAATGCCCCGAATTAACAACAAATGTGAAAAAAACAAAACAAAAAACAAACTAAAAATCTATTAACAAAATCGATAAATGCCTTAACATTCATCGCTCGCTCGATCGCTTCCATCGACATCATCCTGTGGCAATTAACAAAATAACCAAATTGAAATTGCATCGCAACGAATGAATTTTTGTACTGCATGGATGGCTCTCTCTCTCTCACGCTCTCTCGCCCGCTCACAATCTCCACCTGTGTCTCTGACCGCCTGTGGTCGTTGGTGCTTTTGTGTGACCTCTCTGTGTGTGTCTCGATGCATGCATGATGACTGATGTTTGATGAACGACTACGATCTGCTCGCTTATCGGTTAGACACAGATTCGGGACTGGGACGGGCCACTCCGCCGCGACGCGCTCCGTCACCAGGAATGGCGGCATCAGGTAGGCATATGCCATCTCCCTCTGGACCAGGCTCTTTACCGCCAGGTTTGATATCGAAGCGTCGCGGATTTGATGATGGATCAAGCGATACGTCTTTAACTGCGAATGCTATCATGGAATACTCGGGTTTGTACTTAGTCTCAAAGAATTCTCAAGTTATACATCCACCACAACAATCAATCAATCAATCAACCAAACAAACAATCAAACATCATAATCGTACATATATACACCATATACATATATTGGTTCTTCATGCATATATACATCATTTGTACATTGTTTTTGGAACGCCTCATAGAATATTCACTTGTTTCGTTTATTTCATTTACTTTTGTTCAGTTCTCAACCATATACCAATTGGTTTTTTATTCGTCTTTTGTGTGCATTGCGTTCTCAATTCCATTCAATTATGATTTTGTGACATTTAACATATCCGCATATATATGCCCTATACAAACGTACATGGATATGTACTATATAGGGACGTCGCGCGTATTTCTCGATGCAATTCCAATTCCATTCGTTCTTCCGTTACGTCGTCAAATCCACGATATCGATAGTCAAACCGAGCTGTGTCTTCTATAATATTATTATTAGTATTATATGAAAACAAAATTCTAAATAACCCCGAATTTGGCCCAATTAACCGCTGCACAATTGCAAAAAAAAAAAAAAAAAAAAAAAAAAAAAAATTAAAATTATTAATATTATAAATGCAAGCAATTTGGATAGTTCTAAGTTTTTATATGATTTTTTTTTGTTCTATATATTTGTTGTATCTGTTTTAATTTTGGAATGTTTTAGAATAGCTAGTTCAAAATGTAAGTACAAATAAAGTTCGTTCAAAAACTTCGGCCTTATATCTAAATTCCATATCAATTTATTATGAGTTTATATATCAAACATGCATACAAATGCTCACTAATCCAGCCCAGTAAAGGCCAAAGTTAAGGATCTTCACTTTTGTATGCACGTTGCTTGCAGATTAGAAAACAAGAATTGAAAATATTTAAAAATGAAAAAGCTTGCCATTAACACCGAGTAGAAATCCACGAGTAGATATCAAATTGTAAATCAAATTGAATGCTAAATAATATATGAGTGTTAATTCGTAGGTCCAAAACTGTACAAACAACCAGCTGCCAAATCGAATCGTGGCATCATACTAAATGCCGTTGAATACTGTGTGTTTCCTGGTGCCGTCAATCGGGAGGCCAAGCAGAAGGTGCTCGAGAAGATAGCACGTTCTGAAGCCAAACACTTTCTTGTGCTCTTCCGGGATGCGGGCTGTCAATTCCGCGCCCTCTACAGTTACTTGCCCGAAACGGATCAAGTGACGAAGCTGTACGGCACGGGACCTAGTCAAGTCGACGAAGTCATGTTCGATAAATTCTTCAAGTAAGTATTGTGTCGCGTTTCGTGCGTTCATCATGCATTTCATTGTAATTGTATTATTTTTTCAGATACAACTCAGGTGGCAAATGCTTCTCACAGGTGCACACAAAGCACCTCACCGTTACGATAGACGCCTTCACAATACACAATTCTCTGTGGCAGGGCAAGCGGGTGCAGTTGCCCAGCAAAAAGGACATGGCGCTTGTGATTTAAGTCGAAGTACGAAGCTACGTTTGCCCATGGCTAACTATTCTGCAACTTTAAATCAACTGCGAAAGCAAAACGAATTAAAAGTTTTTACTACGACACCAAGAGAATGGCACTAGTGCTTGGGTTTTGGGGCAGGACTCTAGGGCAAGGTCAGAATTAGGGTCTGGGTCTGGTTCTGGGTCTGGGTCAGGGTATGGCATATAATGGCTTAATAACTAATTGCACACGTTTGAGCGTCAGCAACAAATTGGAATTTACAAATAATATTGTATTTATATTAATACAATGCGATAAAGATATTTAACTTGAATGTATACACCATAATAATAGAAAGCAAAACAAAAAACAAATCGATCAATAGAGAAAACTCCCGATATAAGAGCCAAAATAAAATCCAGCGGATAGCTTAAAATTGTTTTGTCACATACATACATACAGAGAAATTCAAAGAACAACACAGATAATGTAGAAAATCTTTATTTTATTAATTTGTTTTAAATTGTTATGAAGTTTTTTATGCGAAAAATTGTTGTTGTTTAGCCCTGAAAATTGTGAATGGGGGCCAAGAACAAAGAATTCGCCAGTCGACACTAATTTTAACGCCACTAGCTATTTATTTGTAAGACTAATTAATATTTACTTTTTATGCAAATTTAAAAAGAAATAATACAACTAATATTTAAAAGATACATACATATACCTATGCAACAAACTGAAAAACAAAACAAAAAGACTTTTAACTGGCTGACACAATTATTAGCTGTCGTCCTTGTTGTACAAACTATGGAAATGCTAAACACGATTCGTTTACTAAATTAATTAATTATTTAATTAATTTATTAAATTTTTAACCAAGACACACACACACATGTATTTCATTGGGAAGTCAAATGCTTCAATCAACTCGTAAGAAACGAGAGTTATTTTCAAAACCAATTTTTAAGTTGATTTCATAATGTATTTTAAAGAATTTTCTATTCACGCCTCTGGATAATTCAACTTGTTAGCGAATAACTGCCATTGACATAACTAGCAAATATTGTCTAAACTTCTGATAAAAAGAAAAACCTTAACACTTTTAGACCGCTCAACCACGCACCTAAAATCTGTTTCAATTTTTTTTTTTTTTTAATTTAGTATGCATACATAAATAAACTCATTTCTTAACTATATTTTGATTTGATTTTGTTTAAATAATCAATTTTCAATCGATAATCGAGCTAATTAACAATCTAAGAAGTGACAAACTAACTGACAAACAGCGTGTACCGCCATAATTAGAAGGATTATTATTATATGCGGCCTCGGGCAAATGTAACAAAATTGGGATGATACGAGGATTTGATTGATAAACAAGTTTATAATATGTATGTACTATATATATTTATCTGTGTCGGCGCTGTTGCGCCCTTGGCGCTAAAGGCTCCAACCCAATGAATTATATTAATGCGATCTAAACATTATTATATGAAATGTAATAAAGTTATTAAAAGTGAATAATTTAACAAATTACGTTTACAATTGCATTTTTGTTCTGGATTCAATTTAAGAGGGGAGAAATCGTAATTTTTTTAAATCCGTTACACTCGCGGCAAATTATAAGTTCCACACTCCAGCTCCGGTTAATAATTTGGAACGTTACATTTTAAAATTTTGTATTTATTTTGTTAGTTATTTTATAGAAAAATATTACTATTTAAAAATATTAAATTTAACTAAAATATATAAACAAATATATTTTATGCCATACGAAATTGGAATTGCATATATTGTTGATTTTAAATACGATAAAATAAAAATTTCTACATTTCGAAATCATCGCGCATATCATTATAGCGCATAATATGCTCCTTAATTTTGGATCCATCAACCCATGTAACAAAATCTTCTAGGTTGCGGGAGACTAGAAAAGCGGGATCCTTTACCATTTCTGGGCCCACACGCACATGGCCCTGTTCAATGAGCTCGGTGGCATTTTTAAGGTTCTCCGACATACGCACTGTAGAAATGTGAGGTATTAGATTTTTGCATATATTTAATGTACAATGCATACTCACGTTTCACCATGACCACGGGCAAACGACGACGACAAAAGTTACTGGCGCTCATTTTGCTGGCGGTCTCCAAGCTCAGATGATCATTGGAAACTCCCAGCGCATGAAGTTTGTTCATTAGCATTGTAGATGCCTCTGCCTTGAATGGATCTGCTGCATCCAGTTTGGCTATTTTCTCCACTAGTTCTCTGATCTCACGCGACAATTTATTATATCTATGAAAATAGAAACGAAGACTATTAAAATTGTCAACAATTGAGCGATTTTGACTACGTACTTTGTGTAGTCTTCGCGCTTTTGAATGTGATAGCGGCGTAGGATTTTGTTCTCATTGCTACTGTTGTCCACTTTCCATGTGATGAAATCAACCTTTTTGAGCAATTTCTGCTCGTGATATTTTAGTTTTCGCACCATTATTTAATTTGTTTTCCTTTTTTGTGCTGTTCGAAACGGTATGCACATGTGCGTTGTTTTGATGCAGTGTTGATAAACGTAACAAACCATTTGGCGTCAGCTGTTTTAGTTTGGCATCCAGTGCTGGAAATTGTTAGAACGAAAAGTGTCTGGCAGAATGTCAAGCATAATTGAGTAAATAATATTTGCAGTTTTGTTTACGTTTATTTAAAAACGCTTTTCAAAGTATGGCAGCTTCTATTGATGAAGAGTCCACAGCCAAACCAGCTGCAACCAACGAAGAGGATCCACTTGCCGAAGAACGACTGGGCTTTGTACGCGAAGTGGGCTCACAAGCCGTTTGGAGCTTGTCTTCCTGCAAGCCAGGTACGTTCTATACATATAAAGAAAACAAAGAAAATCTACTACATAATTTCTATTTAGGTTTCGGCGTGGAGCGCTTGCGTGATAATATAATGGACACGTATTGGCAATCAGACGGCCAACTGCCGCACTTGGTCAACATTCAATTCCACAAGCGCACCAACATTAGCCAGATCTACATATACACCGACTACAAGTTGGACGAGAGCTATACACCGTCTCGGATCTCGATACGCTCCGGCACGAACTTCAATGATCTGCAAGAGCTGCAGGTCATCGATCTGACTGAGCCGAACGGCTGGGTCCAGATACCCATCAAAGATGGCAATGTGAAATCGCTACGCACTTTCATGCTGCAAATCGCTGTGATTTCGAATCATCAAAATGGTCGCGACACTCATATGCGGCAAATTCGCGTTCACGCCCCCTGCGGTGGCGAAAGCAAACACTATCCTCTTGAGCTGTTTGGAAAATTCGGAACCGTTGACTTTCAAAAATTTGCTACCATACGTTAATTTAAAACAAAAATACTCATCGATAAACTATAATATAAATGCTATTATTATTTTTTTCATTCGAGTATTCATTGTAAATTCGTTGAGTATAACGGTGCTCTGATGCCTCAAATAAATCACTTATTTTAAGTTTTTTGTATAGTTCTAGTTAGTAAATAAAATCGAATTTTATTAAAATGTCCTCTAATAATTGAAAGCAGTTCAATATTGAGTACTCTAGATATTATTTATATATAAATTTATTGGAGCTTCAATTTCAATACAAACAACCAATTGTTTACAATCAGTTTAATATACGTGTACGTGTGTGTGTGTCTGTGTCTGTATATGTACCCTAAAGACTTAAGTACAAATTAACAAATACGATTGCGTTTTTAATGATAAATTATTATCGTTATTGCGATTGCAAATGCAACATGGAAGTATCAACAAAAAATAATGTGTACAAACTTTGATTTTGTGGAAGTTTGTGCGAGGCTCGATTTGATTCGAATTCGCCCTAAAGAAATAATATGTTGTCTTATTGTATATTTCGAATATGTTCGATTATTTTGCAGTTTTTAGCGTTTTGAAATGATCTTTCTCTCCAGCATCGGTTGGTGACTCGCATTCATATGAAGCTTTTTTCAGACCGTCCTCAGTAAAGACTTCAGCCTTCTGCAAATAGGCCACGACGTTGGCCAGCTGCTCGTAGGGGCAATCGAGCTGTTGGCATTTGTAAAAGTTGCGCAGCTGCGTGCCAAGAAGTGTACACTTCTCAAAGTTAAGGAATCCATTAGCGAATCTAAAATTACATTCATTATTAAGGCTTAAATATAAGGAATTCAATTTGGGCATGCCTATTTGGATGACTCTCATGAATCGCGTGGATATCCTTTAGAAATAGCGAGAAGAATGGTATAATGGCACGTTCTATTTTATTAGCCGTTTCGCGTTCGGAGCGCCAAATGGCGGCTTTCATGGCCGAGCGATAATTGTGAAAATCATAGCTGGGATTCATTTGATGTTCTAAGCCCTCAAATTTGGTTGTCTGCAGCTTGGACCACTGCAAGAAAATCAAGTTCATAATCAACTGATTTCACTTTACAAATTCGACTCACCGTTTTCTTAAGCCGCGATATGGCTGTCGTATTGAGAGCCGTCAAAATAGCCATCAAGCTGTTGAAATTTCCGATGTTGAAACATTCCAAAGCAGTGTCAATCCAAAACTCAATCATCTGCGCGCGCTGAGACTTTTTACCAAGCTGTTGGTGGAAAGGAAATGTGTTAAGAACATAAAGAACATAATCGACATGCTCACCTTTAGTATCTCCGTGGCAGTCAACGAGGAGAGCTGATTGAACCATTGCACGTAGGCCTCAATGCTGACCTCAACTTGTTTGGCTGAGGTGCACTGGGAGCCTAAAGTGCTGGCCTTTGTCTGCGACATGCACACCTTAAACTCGCCGTTGCTTATCAGTTCGATAAACTCTTCCAGCCGCAACTGTGAGAGATAGGCATATTCAATGGCATATAGCTGGTGTGCCAATTCGAAGGCGCTGCTGCACTTGGTCATCACATTATCAGTTTTATAGACATTTGCAGCAAAACGCTTTAGCGACTTAATGCTGCTCTGTCGCCCCAACGAACTGGCCGAGGCTTGCTTGGACAGCATATACTGCAGCTGTGAGCGCCGACTTGCATCCAGCCGATCCAGTGCGTCGGGCAGGCAATCCAGAAAAGAGTTCAAAGCCTTATTGCCGTTCTGCTTGCGCAACTGTTGCAGCAGCGTCTCGTTACGGAAGTCATTAGGACATATGCGCAGCCAGTGGTTTAGCAGGCGCAGGAGTTCATCCTCTTGCCCGTGGCACTGTTCAATCAACAGGGATATCAACTCTTGCATTAGCACAAACAAACGTGCGCATAATATAAATGCAAACTCCATGTCCTCGTTTTTGCAGCTGGCCAAGAGCGTGACAAGTGTGCTCAGATTACCAGCGGCTGGCAAGTCTGTGGCATAAGCTGGCGCTGTTTGGCAATCGTTGACTAAATCACATGGCTCTGTGATTTGCAGATGCGTGCTCTGCAATTAGACTCCCATTAGCTTTGATATTTATTATTATTATTAGGCATTGCGATCTTACCAGCATAGCGACTGACACGGCGTCAGCTTCATCCGCCGAGCTGGGAATGTCACAGTACATCGAATCGGTTTGAGTGTCGCGAACATTGACTTGCGCATAAGGCATACTCATGGAGAGACTGTGAAAGAGGCCGTCGTGGCCCGAATCGCAGCTGCTAAGGTTCGAGCTCTTCTCGCCCAGCGTTGTGGCAGCCGACATATTGGAGGCAGAGGTGGAGCCAATCACTTGATCCGAGCCGGTTATGGCAGAGCTGCTCGACATGAGTGAGGCATTCGAAAAGGTTTGATTCAACTGGCGACCCAAAGGATCCTCTGCTCTATTCTGATCCCCATCAGTGGTTGTCTGTGAGGAAAACGTGGAATTCGAATTTGTGCGATATTTTAGCGCATTCTCTGGCGTCGCACGAGCCAATTCGTTTTGCTGTTTAACTGGCTGCCAGATTTCCTTTTGGTGTGACTGATGGTTGAAGTGCTCTTTAGTCTCGACGGTTCGTTCGTCCAGCACCTGTCCGTTGCGGGACACCAGCACCTCCTCGGTGGTGGTCAACGAGGATTTAACAGTCAGCGATGTTTCCACTTCAATGGGCTGCTGTGCGAGTCCAGCACGAAAGAGCAACTGATTCAAGTGCTCCACAGCCGGCATCTGGCCATCGAGCAGGGCGCTCTTAATAGCACTGGCATCATCCGCCGGCAGCCCATCCAATTTGACCGGTACGCCATTGATCAGCAGCACCTCCTCCTGTTGCACCGAGGACGACGTCTCGCAGTCCACAATCTTAACATCCTTGCCGAAAAGAGATTCTACTGCATTCATAATGTCTTCGTCCATTTTGATGGTTGATCAGTTAGTCAATAGTAGGGTATATGGTAATTAATTAGGTAGATGATGTTGGCTTTGTGTTGGTAAAATGCATATGACCCTGGGGGTATCTTTGGATTAATATCAATGCACTAGACTAGCGAGCACATTTCTGCAATAAGGAATTCGAATTAGGCAATTAGGCAACAACGACGCAGTTTAATTGACAATGAGAAATGTTGAACAATGGGAATTGTTAGTGAACACAACGAGAGAATTTGAATGAGAATTCAGCCTTGTGACACGGGGGGTGACAACGCCCACCACTTTCCCAAAAGTGGGTTGGGCATTTGGGGTCTGTTTTGTTAGAATTGTAGCTACACACACCTGCAGGAACAACATTGGCTATTTGCGTTCCAATTCACGCACAATTCACATCTTTTATAGTGTTCGCATTTTCATGCATATTAATGGCTTGTTTCTGTTGCGAAATAAACAGATAACTTGGCGACTATTTATATTTATTTATTTATTTATTTCCCACTCCAGCAGTGTTGGGTTGCTCACGAATGAGTGAACACTAGAACATGAGATGAGTGACCTGAACTAGTTCGCTGAATGGAGCCGTTATACAGCACTACCAACAACTGCCCGAGGCTTTTCACACTGTATTTGCTTCCCGCTTGACTGCATTTATTTTGATAAGTATAATATATAAAAAAAAACTGGCTTATATTTATCGTATATAAAATAAATAAATAGAAATAATGCAAATAAAACAAAACTTTATACTTTATTCAATTATTCTTGTATTCTATTCTAGCTTATATGTTAGCCGTAAACTTAAATTTTACAGCCCTAAATAATTTTGTAGCCCTCGACTCTCCAATATGATAATTGGCGGTAAATTGAAAATTCAAGTATAGTGTAGAGTGCATAATTATTACTTTTGCTATATATTATCTTTAAAATGAAGGTCGTTTGAAAATATAAAAAATTATATTAAAAAACTTGCCAATTCTTAAGACAATACAAATTTATTTGTTTGCAATTTGATAATTTTTCTTCAATACATAGTTATACATATATATTTCTAAACAATGGGATAGCTGCACTCGATGGCAATGCCGCAGAAGTTTTTGCCACGTGGCAAGCGGAAATAGCCATCTTCGCCCCAGGTCTTGTCCCACGAATTCTTGACAATCCAATAGTCCTGTCCATTTTCCGAGCCATAGCCAACGACTAAAATCGAGTGATTCACCTCACCCTTGTTGCATTCTTCATCCGCATAGATTCCACTCTTGTACAGCAACAGACTCTCCAGGCCGTACACCGAGCAAGCCAATGGACCCTGAGTTGCGATCACCGTTTTCATAGCTTGTTCGTCCTTGGGCGGAATGACAGCAAATCCTCTGATTTGAGCGCCCGACAAGCTATTTGAATACTTGCAGGAGTCCTTCTTGTCCAGATAGGGGTATTTGCCGCCTACGGCAATGCCATCCTGTTGCTTTATGAAATTGAAGGCGTACTCCTGGTAGCCGCCATCGCAGCCATCAAGGCCCAGCTCCCTGGGTCCACAATCGACCAGATTCTGCTCCGACAGATTTGGTAATTTACCCGTTTTCCGGAACACATGACCCTCGATAGCGCCCGTGGCAGCAAACGACCAGCAGGAGCCACAGTCGCCCTGGAATTTGACGGGCGTAACGCCGCCCTTCTCACGCCAATCAAATGAGTCAGGCAGCGGGGCATTGGTTGCCAGCTTGGGTGCCACACGATGTGCCTTGGCGCTCTGACTGCAAGAGAAGATGAAGACAACACAGTTGAGCACATAATTAGTTTTTGCTATTATATGTCAAGAGACTTGATTTTGAAGAGTTCGTTCACTTACTCGCCGGACGATGACTTCCTTAAGCCAGTCAACTGCTTGAGGAACTCAGCATTCGTTAGATCAGCAAATGCATTCACAGCCAGCTCATAGCCCTTGAAGGCCGCATTGGTGGTATCAACCAGGTTCTTTCTCGCACCAAAGATACCCTCTCTCAGTTGCCGATCAGCTGCCGAGGCATACGTCTTACCAGATTGCGCCTGAATACAATATATAGGTTATGTTTATTTATTCTTAACTCTTATTGCCAGGGACAAAGTTACTCACCAAAAAGTCACCAAAGTCTTTCACATTTGACAGCAAGGGTGGCGAAGGCAATTTACCTGCAATATCTGAAACTCGTTGCTGCAGTTTATTGGCAACATTGCCCAGATTTGCACCCAGATTTCCACCGAAATTTCCACCAAAGCCGCCGAACTGAGCAGAGGCCAAGGCTACGAACAGGGTGAGAATAAGCAACTGCCTCATTATGATCTATAAGCATGAGAGAAAGGTACACATTTTTGATTTAAAAAAAAATCCTAATTAAAATATATAATATCTATATAAGATATATTGTCTTGGACAAAAAAAGAATTAGATTTACTTTGAGACATATTTCTTAATCAGTATCGATTATTTTATATATATACATAAATTCTATATAAAAAATAAATTTATTTATAATAATTGTTCAATAGTACTTAGAATTTCTGATCGGGATCATAAAAACCGTTTGAAAAGTTATAGAAATTGATTTTTAATTTCTGAAATCAAGTTTCGCCAGTTAATTAGCCGGCTCCAGGTTTGTCTTATGAACAAATCAATTTATACGTAAATCATCATAAATTTGTTTATTTTTATTATTATTGTTATTAATGCAGTTTCTGTTGCTGTTCTGCGGCTGCTGCTTTATAATTTTCACTTGAGTGATGATTAGCCGGCGCTGCAAAACCAGAAAACCTTGCACCTCATCAGATCGAGGTAATTAAAAAAAAAAAAAAAAAAAACAAATACAAACATTTTATTGACTTGCATTAGCTGACTTGCTATAGAGTTCAGTCAAGTCAGACATTACGCAATTAATTGGTTTACACAAATCACATTTCGTGTTAATTATTTAATATGCATTTCACTTTGTTTGTTAATCGGTTTTAATGAACACACATTAGCCGGATTTGGTAGGCGTTTGATTACATACTATGATGAAGCTATTGAATCCAAATCTGATATTAATTTGCCTTATCTATTTTTTAATTTTTCTGAATTGTAAAAACTCGTGTTAATGCTCTATAACATTTTAATTTTTCTTCCCACAAATTTTTATTAAATTTGAAAGCACTTATATTCGGCTGTTAAAAATTAAAAAAATCTTTATTTTTTATGTTTATTAAATTATATAAAATCTTTATTAGCCAGATTGACTGCTAATACCTCTTTCTCTCTGCACCATTTAGATATAATTTTAGAACAATTTTTTTTGCATGGAAAATAATTTCCGAATAAATATATATGTATATATATATATATAATATAATAATATATATATATATATATATATATATATATATATATATATATATATATATATATATATATATATATATATATATATATTTATATATATTTATATATATATTACAATTCACTAGCTAACACATTTCACTTTGTTTCTTAATTCAATTACACAATTATCACTTTTCTATTATATTAGATTCATTTCTCTATATGCTATGTTCTTATTAGCTATATAAGCACTTCTCAAGTATTAGGTATAACCTTTCCGTGCTGTTCCATCAATAGCAATGCGAGAAACAGATGTTCAGCGTTGCGCTTTTAAAGCTGCGATCAGTCGGCATTGCTTGTTTCTGCGTTTTCATGCAAATTTAATTAGAAATGTTTAATGCGAAAATATATAAGCTAGTCGCTAGTCGTCTCGAGACATTTGTCTGTATGTATGCATATGTAAGTCAGAAACAATATCATACAAAAACTGGATGCTCTTACATTTTCGAGTTGTGGCGACGTTTGAAATACAAAATGTTGACTGGTTTTTGGAATTTATTGTCACTAATTAGCGACATGTATAATAGTAGCAAACCTATGACATATATGAAGATATATGTCTTTAGATATAGAGATAGAGGTATAGATACATATATAGATAGATATATAGATATGAATTTATATATGTATATTCATGTCTAAGTATTTGTATATCTTGTGCCAACAAAACGGAACGAGTTTTTTGGAGGCGTAAACAAATTAGATTAGGAATAGATGAAGGTTTATAATTTTCACAGGGAATTCCAACTGGTTCAATATGTTATTCTGTTAAGGGATATATGATTGATTATATCTTAATTGGCTTTTAACTTTGACATCCTTCAAGCAGCAGAGAGATAACTCTTTCTTTTTTGAGGCACTGTTCAGTTAGACCTAGGAGTCATTGCTTTGTCTGCCAGGTCCAGAGAGAAGAGGAAGACATTATGGTTGAGCACTTAATTTGTTGATGTTATTATTGTGCTAAAAGCCTTGACTTTGATTCGTTTGCCACTTAGCCGTCGGACCATGACTTCCTTAATTCAGTCTATTGCTGTAGAAACTCTGCATTCGTTAGATCAGCAAATGCATGCACAGCCAGCTCACAAGTACAAGGTTTGCCCTTGAAATCCAATATCTGGGGAACAACTGTAGATAACCTTAGTAAATTTACGATTAAGAATAGACAGTTGATAAAAGATACAATGATTTGTGTATATAGTAAAGTGTGTAATAGGTCATCCCATTGACGGCTGCTAACACTCTGTTAAGTCTCAATGTACTAAACCGTTAATTCTGGATCTAAACTGTTATAGCTCTGTGAATGTTTCATGCTTTGTTTCACCATTGCACGATTCTGTATTATTTACTATATTACATATTTTTAACAAAAATATAAATTTATAATATCCAATGGCATTTTGGGCGCATATCATATTGTTCTCATGTAATAGTTTTATTTGGGTTAAAGCAGTTAATTTTCTATTCTATTCCGAGGTGAGGCCAGCAGCAGCTGCTGCTGCTTTTGCCATGAGCATTTAAACATGTTTTTCTGTGTTTAAATATTTTGTTTTTATTTAAGTATTAATTTTAAATGTTAATTGGAGCTTTGCATAATTTAAAATATAAGTAGTATATAAACATTTGGATATTCACTTTGTTGACTTGTTGTTGCTGTATAAAAAGCTGGTTAGGATTGTTAAAAATTCAATTACGTAATGCGTATTGTATGCTGTAAGCGTTTGTTATGTGTTGTTTCCTTGTTTTATATTTAAAAAACCAATATAATTTGCAAATTATAAATAAATATATTATAATATATACAACTTTATATATGTCATTTGGACTAACTTAACATAAATAATTAAAAGATTTGAAAATACTACAGCAACTTCAATTCTTCTTCACGGGACGTGGTGTGAGCATTGGTTCCTGTGGCGGCTCCCTAATGGGCGTTGCCTCTGGCAGGAATATAATGGGTTGACTCAGGTCCACAGGTGGAGCTGCCCAATTTTCAGTCAACGAAAACCGCTGCAAGTATTCAAGAGAGTTAAAAACTATAAGCCAGACCCAATTCAGCTTCTGTGACTTACTCCACTAGGCGCATATATTGAGCCGCGTTCGAACTGAGGATGGGCTGAAGCAAAAGCCATGATGAGAGCAATGAGAACTACGATGATGACCTTCATATTGTTGAGGATGTGTTGCTAATGATCCTTGGATAAGAAATGCTCCGCCGATTCGAATGCTGTGCTTGCAATGATTCTGCAATGTCGAGGATTTTGTTTATATACAAAAACCTCTCCCTTTGGCAAACGGATGCAAAAACACAAAGTGCACAATATAAAATGTTTATTTTAATTTTTGAAAAAAAAAAAAATGAAGTACTCGCACAGCTTCCGTTGTATGATTCACATTTAATTTATAATGCAATTGTTTGCTGCCTTCATTATTCACTTTCAATTGAGATTATTGCACAGCTCGGAAGACGATATTAAGATAGTCAAGCAAATGATATTCTACTAATTTGATTAAGAAGAAATTTTCATTGGTTTCATATGCAATCTATATAAAATAAAAATTTTTTTAATAAATATTTATATAAGGAGGATATTAATTTAATTTTAAAGTCCATTTTTGTGCTCGTTAGCAATGGGAGAAGAAAATTAGTTTTAACAATTTCAATTTTTCATTTTTAGCAAATGAAATTAATATAAAAGATACGTATGTTGAAATTTTGTTTTACATTGGCCAAAGAAAATTGATTACAGTGAAAAAAGTGTATGGCATATATTCCATATTATAAGGCATCGATTTAAGTAAGTTTTTTAAATATAGTTTGCCTTCTTAATTATCCAACAAATTTCGACAATCTCTTTACAATATCAATATCAATTATTTATGATCTAATAATATTATAGTATATGCAGTTCAACTGTTAAAATTTGGATTACTTTATTAGTGATCTACTTTAATAGTCAACACGTATTAAATTGTATCTTGTATTAAATTGTATCTCTATCTGTACAAGTGATATAAATATAAATATTTAAAAGATTGTGTTCTCCATAGGGTATATGCAAATACAAAATGACATCGAGGAGAAAATGACCCTATATTATTGCATCGTGATAAGGCCTTTAGCATTTGTCAACCGTAACTGTGTCCGCATCGATCAAATTTGCCGTCGAGCATCCATTCAATTGACAGTAGATTCGTAGACGTCGCTGGACTCGGTTCATAATATACTCAACAGTGGTAATAACATTGACATTGATAAAGTACATTCATTTAGTGTTGTGCGTGTGTCTGTGTATTGGACAAAAGTAATTTACTTAGCAGCATCAAATATGCATATTAGCATTTCAAAATTTGAAATTTGTACAAAAATACCTGTTGAATATGATAAACAAAAAATTAAGTAAAATTCATATTCAAATAAAAAAAAGTTCTTAAAATATTAGAAAGCGTGTCCTAAAAATGTGCTCGACTAACAGATTACAAAAATAATTTTTTGTATCAATATTGTTAGTTATACATATTATAAATATATATGTTTTGCGGAAAATGTGAACAAGAATTACAGAATTTATTAGATATTCTAAAATAATTGTAATGCGATGATATTTTTAATTTACATAATCTATATGAAAAATTCGTAACAGACAGAAAGAAATTCAGAGCGATGTCGATGTATATTTGGAACATCTCAATGGATTTATCTTATAACAATAACAATTAACAAGTAAAAATATATCTAAGAGGTTTTCCCGATGGTACGTTACGTTGACACCTGAAACTAATTAAAAGGTTGAATGAAGCCTAAAATATGTAGAGAAACAGATAGGAAACAGATTTAGTAACGTCTTCAGATTTTAGAATTAATTTGATTAAATATAAATGTTCTATAGAAAATATAAATACGTCTATTATTAAATTATGATAACAAGTATTATGTTCTATAAACATAATTTATTTTTTAACTTCCAAGCAAAATGATTCATCACTGGAGACTCTTGGCGACTGTCCTCTTACTTGCCAATCAGATAACAGCAAATCCCATAGAAGTGAAGCCCGTGGTAGCAACTGAGTTTATAATACTCCACAATAATGATATGCACGCGAGGTTTGAGCAGACGAATGTCAATAGTCAAAAATGTTCGCCGGAGGATGCCAAAAGCAACAAATGTTACGGCGGCTTTGCACGTGTAGCCCATGAGTAAATTTAAGTAAAAAGATTTCGTTACACAGCTAAATAATATCATATTATTACAGAGTTCGTAAATATCGTGCAGAGGCTAAAAACGGAGGAACTCCAGTATTTTTCCTGAATGCCGGTGATACATACAGTGGAACTGCGTGGTTTTCAGTCTTCAAAAGCAAAATCGTCAGTGATTTCTTAAACAAACTTCAGCCAGATGCAATTGTAAGTATTAAAATGCAATACTAATCCGAATTGTTGAAATTGGAAATACCCTACAGGATATGTTGATACGAATCTCAGTCTCATTGCTAAGAATATTATATTTCCGTTTACCCTGTTTTAAAGTGACTAAAAGGAATTAAAATATTTCAAAATAAGAGACATAACCACATTTATTTTTCAAAATATTTTTTTATCAAACTTAAATATTAATATGTTTTATTATTATTTTTTTTAATAATACAGTCTCTCGGAAATCACGAGTTTGACGAAAAAATTGGGAGTCTCGTTTCATTTCTAAATGGAATCAGTTTCCCAGTTGTGGCCGCCAATCTGAAACTAACAGATACACCGGAGTTAGCTGCCGCTTCGCGCATGGTAAATTCGATAATACTCGAAGTGAATGGCACAAAAATAGGTGTAATTGGATACGTAACACCGGAGACTCAATGGATTTCAGTAGCAAACACTGTTATATTTAACGAAGAGATCGTGTCAATTAAGTAAGAATATATCATACTATATAATTTATATGAGCAATGTGTATTATATATGAATCTAATAACCCTCAGTGCAGAAGCAGTCAAACTAAAGGAACAAGGCATTCACATTATTATTGCCTTGGGACACTCTGGTTATAAGAAGGATCAGGATATAGCTAAGAACTGTCCCGAAGTCGATATCGTTATCGGCGGACATTCGAACACATTCTTGTTCAATGGAGCACAACCAAGTGTCGAAAGTATCGACGGTCCATATCCGACCACAATAACACAGATGAGTGGAAAACGAGTTCCTGTCGTACAGGCCTATGCCTATACAAAGTACTTGGGGAAATTGCATGTGAAGGTGAGTTAGGCCTAAACCAGATCTACAAAATATATATTCATTGAGATTTCTTTATAGTTCGATAAAGATGGAAATCTAATTGAGTTTGATGGCTCGCCGATATTACTCGATGCTCAAGTGGCGCAGGAGAAGGACGTACTGGATCTGCTGGAGATGTACAGAGATAATATTACAGCGATTGAGAACTCTGTGATTGGGCATACGAAAGTGCGTCTAGAGGGACGTAAGAGCTATTGTCGTCACGTCGAGTGTAACTTGGGAAATCTAGTTACAGATGCAATGATATTCAGTCGAGTAATGGAGGATCAGGTCGGAGATTACTGGACAGATGCAGCTATTGCTTTGCATCAAGGTGGCGGTAAGTCAATTCCGGAAATATAAGTGAAGTTTGATATACATATACAAGTTTTTTTAGGCATACGTAGTTCCATTAAACAAAAGTCAAATGACGTTATCACTTATAGCGACCTTATTACGGGGTTTCCGTTCGATAACGATCTATATGTCACACGAATCAGTGGGATGACTTTAAGGAAAGCACTTGAGCATTCGATTTGGCATAACTCCACTGAACCGAATGGAGCTTTTCTTCAGATATCCGGCATACATGTGGTCTACAATCCAGATATGCCAAAGGGTAATCGAGTTGCATCTGTGCAAGTCCGTTGCGCCGAATGCACAGTGCCCTCATACAGCGATCTGAATGATAGTTCCTACTACAAAGTGATTGTGCCACAGTTCATTCTTGATGGTGGATTGGGTTTCACTTTAGTAGAAAAATCAAACCCTGTGAAAATACTTATGCAAAACACAATCGTTGAAGCTATACTTCTTTATTTTAAGTACCACGACTTTGTCTATCCGGAACTGGAAGGTCGCATCGTGTTTAGGGGATCAAATTAAGTAAAAATTTTATATTTTTAATATGTAAAATAAAATATCAAAATCAAATAAGGAAGTTGCATCCGTGCCCAACCAACTGCTCAATACCCGTTCATATATATATATATATACATATACATATATTTGCCATTTAAGTCTCATTTGTCATATTTCCTCATTCATAGTTAGCTGATCAATTTCAAGCATTTATAGAGTAAGCCAAAATATTATAGAAACAAATGAATTCAAATTTAAAGTGGTTCAATGGTCTTCAAGTGGAGCGTGGACCACTGGATATTCATAATAATATTCTTGCTTGTGAAACTTAGTCTAGGCTTTAAGTTCTCCATAGTACACAACAATGATATTCGAGGCAGGTATGATTCAATAAACAGCAACAAAGAAGATTGTCCCAAGGGCGACGATGAGCGGGGTCTGTGCTTTGGGGGAATGGCGAGAGTAGCTACAGCGTGAGTCTTTTCTACGACTTGGCATTTGGATCGATCTATCTGCATGTTCTTTAGTGTGGCCAAGGCACGAGCTGAGGGTCCAACGATTTACCTGAACGCCGGCAATACCTTTCAAGGCACGCCTTGGTATACTTTGTACAAGGGAGATCTAGCGGCTGAACTTTTGAATATGCTTGAGCCAGATGCTGTGGTAGGCACCTGAAGCGACTTAAATTCTTGTGACTTGTATTCATCTAATATTTACACATTTCCTCCCTTCAACAGTCCTTTGGCAATCATGAGTTCGATGACAATGTCAATGGTTTGGTGCCTTTCTTCAGAAAGGCAAGGTTTCCCGTTGTCTGTACCAATATGGACTTCAAGAAGAATGTAATATTACGAAATATAACGAAATTAGTCAAATCGGTCATCATCAGCAAATTCAAAATGAAAATTGGAATCGTGGGCTACGTAACACCCATGTCAATGAGGAATGGGGCAGGGCTTCAAGTTGAAATCCTCAACGAAATACCAAACATTAAGTGTGTCCAGCATCTGAATAATTTTAAAGTATTATAATAGTTTGTCTTTTTAGTGCTGAGGTGAAAAAACTAACCGATGAGGGAGTTAAGATCATCATTGCCCTCGGAAACTCTGGCTTCAACAAGGACCAAGAGATAGCAAAAAATTGCATAGGTGTTGACATTGTCGTCGGCGGGCACTCGAATACGTTTCTATTCACTGGATCTCCGCCAGCTAAGGAGATACCTGAGGGCAACTATCCGACGGTGGTGACCAGACCAAATGGCCAACAAGTGCCTGTCGTTCAGGCATATGCATTTGGGAAATATTTGGGTAAACTTGATGTCGAGGTAAGCACTATGGAAGTAGATCAATCAATCGATCATATTGACCCTATGTACTTTCATTTTATTTCTATTTCTACAGTTTGACAGTGGCGGACATCTGATCAAATACACTGGCTCGCCCATACTATTGGATGATTCGATACAGCATGATGCCAGAGTCCAATCTATGTTGGCCGGAAAACGAGCTGTCATAGATAACCTTGATCAGAAAGTTGTCGGCACAACGAAGGTGCTGCTGAATGGAGATCCTGCCGTATGCCGATCAAGGGAATGTAATTTTGGCAGCTTTATTGCAGATGCCTTTGTCTATGCACGTGTTGTTGAGAACCAAGGCGGTGTTTATTGGACGGATGCATCAATAGCCATAATAAATGCAGGAGGTAATCGACTCAAATTAATAAATATTCACGAGGTCTTTATGTAAACTCTGTGGTAGGTATACGGTCGAGCATTGAAACGGGATTGGATGGATCTATAACCGAATTGGATGTCTTTCACGTTTTGCCCTTCGGCAATCATGTGGTAGTCAGTCGCATTACGGGCCAAAATCTTCTCGACGCTCTGGAGTTCTCATGCACCCTGCGTCACACTAGGAAAGATGGGGGCTTCCTGCAGGTCTCTGGTATCCGCATGGTCATCAACTACAATCTACCCAAGGGAAAGCGCATCACATCGATAAATGTTCTGTGCTCTCATTGTAGAATTCCCGAATATCTGCCTTTAGATACAAATCGACACTACTCGGTTATTATGCCCAGTTTTCTCTTCAATGGCGGCGATGGTTACAAGCAGTTGAGGGACGCCACTGACCCGAAAATAGAGGAGCTCGAACTGATTGATAGGGAAATCTTAACCAAGTACTACATGGAGCACAAAATTGTTTATCCCATGCTTGAAGGTCGCATAAGTATTATTAACAAAAACCATCTGTCAAGTGTATCGATTGGTCTAGTTCCCACATATTATATATATTTTATAGTTGTGCATTTCATTTTATTTTATAATATATTCATATGAGGACAATTTAAGAGTAATACGACAAAATAGACATGGCCAGATCTGTTTTTAATCAGATGAGTTACACTTCTCATCTTTTGCCCTTTACATATATAAAATAAACTATTGAAATAGAGTATCTTGCAACCGAAAGGTTTCTCACCTGCTATTAGCCAGATTCTGTGCTGAGAAACTGCAAGAGACTGTTAATCGCAGTCATTAATTGACAGCAATACCTAATGCTGAGGTCTAAGTAAGTAAGTAATATGATCATCTCCACTCTGCCGCGGTAGATCATTAGCGATCTAATGTGGACTTTCGTCAGCTCAATTTTTTGTTAGTTTTTCTGTTTTTTTTTTTGTTTTCGTTAATTACTTAGTGTCGGGTCGTCGTACCGCCAGCTTGTGCATTGACCCTCCACCATTATACGACGCCCTTGGGGGAAGATGTGTGTAGTTTTTATTTTAACTCACATATATATGTATATATATATATAGATAGACCCCCTTTGTAACAAGACACGCACTAATAAACATGGTCCGCTTAAGCTTAGGTACCTCTTCGTCTGCCTGCAATCAACTCATAACACCAATTTAATCTTGGGTTCTAAGCCGGTTGATCTCATCACAATTTTGAGAATCCAAATACAAATGCAATTCGAAAGGCAAATTACTTCAAGTGTTTGGGAACATATATTAAATATATACATACATATGTACATTCTGTAGATTCTGAATCTGATTATTATTATTTTTTTGTTTTTTTAACTATATCCAAATTTTCAGAAAATTTTTATAATCTATTAGTTAAGATAAATGTGCCATAAACCTAAATTTTATTTATAATATTTTACACTATATACAAAATTATAAAATATTCAAATAATATATAATATTTGTTAATATTACTATGTAGAGTGTGTAACTTCTTTACAGTGACAACATTAGCTAATTTTATGCTTGAACTTTATATATAATATTATTTTTTAGTAATTTTCTGCAAAATAGAATATGAATTTTAAGGTTATACCACTGACATAGTATTAACATCATTTTCTATTCACAAGAGTTTCCAAATTGCAAGTTTCTTTTGTTACAGTTGTAATTTGTTTAGTTCAAGTTGTTCGCCTTTTGCATTGAACTTGAAGCCTCTTGGTTAACTTGCTCCAATGTGCATTCGCGTGTGCTCGTTGAGCTTAAGATCTAAAACCCCCAATCCTTGCGCTCGCCCTTGACTCTAGCTGCGCGTAGCTACCGGCGTGTTTTGGTGCTACTGCTGATGTTGTTGTTGTTGTTGAGGTTGTTATTGTTGCTGCTGCTGCTGCTGATGTCGTGAGAAACACACACACATAGAGACGTACATGCATGCACTTGAAGGCAAAGGTAAAGACAGCAAATGCCTCGGTCGTAGGCGACACAAAACACTATCTGCTGGCTGTGGCTTTGACTTTGAGTTTGACTTTGGCCTACGGCTTAAGGCCTAGGCAACTGGGGAAGTCTTCTTCTTCTGTAATTATAGCGAGCAGCTCATACTTAAACTCTGTATTTCGCCACTTGATGTCAGCTGTGCTTTGGATTCTTAGTTTTCGGCTCTCTCTCCGGGGTCTTTGGCTGGGCGTCGGTCAAGTGCAGAATCGGGCATTTTGCACGGCACTTTAGCTTTCAGCTATCAGTCATTCAGTCATTCCCTCATTCAGTTAGTCATGGTTAACAACAACAATAACACAAAGGTTCTTGAACTCACCCACTCCCACACCCGCACCCGCACCCGCACCCGCATTGAATCACATTGAATGTCTGCTTAAATGCCGAGATGTTGGCAGTGGCATTTCAATTTCGCAAATAGACTCGCCACTCACTGAGTGTGTGTGTGTGACTGTGAGTGAGTGTTTGTTATGACCCTAGCCGTGGAAATGAGACCTGAGACCATCTGTTAGGCTAACACTTGAGCATGGGCACCTCTTAAGTATAAGCTTCTCAAGAGACCCTCCCGCCTCTTTAACCTTACCCAATTTAAACGGTAAATGTGCTTATAAAAGAGAACTTCCGTCTTTGAATTACATTGCTGATTTCCTCAACTCCGTATTCTAATAGCCATATTAGTGGCATTAACTGGCACTCACGCTGCTCTACATCAAATTGAGCCTCGGAACCTTAGGGCACGTGAGTGTCCCCACGAAAGATCATGTTCAGTTGATAAGTAGGTTGGGGGTTGAGTATGTGGAATAACAGTTGAAGCAACAAATTAGTTGAGAATAGTCTTCATTCAGCGCGATTTTCGTGTTTTGACTGCGTTGTTGTTGTTATTTTTCATGGCTTTGTTATTTTGTTGCCAGTTGCCTATTGCCTGTTGCCTGTTGCCTTCTGCCAGTTGGTCGTGATTTTTTTGCCGCAGTTCGCCAGAAACGTTGAATTGGCTTCACCTTTTGACATGGAATTCGAAATGACGTGAATCACACAAAGAGGAACTCAAAACTCTGTTGTTGTTGTTGTCGTGGACATCATTGGCATGGGCCAAATTTGCCTCGTCCTCATTCTCTTGATTGCCAAGCTAGCTTGGCCATAGGCCATTAGGCATCAGGCATTCGGCCAAGAATCGGGAATCAGGAATCGGGCATCGGGCATTGGGCATTGGGCATTGGGCATGCCCAATGCTCATGTCTCTTTGGTAGGCTTTTGTGATCGAAATTATTTACCGTTGATATGGTTATGGTTAAAGCAGCACAGCGCTTGCTCCGATATCAAGAAGCGAACAACAGACAAGTAATCTCCTTAAAATATGATACCCTAGCATAAGCATATAACAACTTTGTCACGATTCGTGTAACGCATGAGTGGGCGCATTTATTCATTAATGCAGCGTGATCCATACACATTATATGGTCATTCATATATACTATGTGTGTATATAGAAATAGATATATCAATATTTATAAAACATACCGTTCTCTTTGACTGATTGGTTGTTAATGGTGTAACCAAGCTCCCGAAATTAAAATATGATTTAAGGGAATTCAGTATGGAAGGTGCGAAACTTTACATAATTAGAATATTTTTAAGAAATTTTAAAACAAAAAATTTTACAAATTTTATTTTCTTATTTGCACAACTTATTTATTTATTATTATTTTTTTTTTATATAATATAAATATTACCAAATACAAATGCAAGGTTTAAACCATATATACTACATACTTCTGAAGAAATGCCAATGAGTTTTACTAAATTATCTATTTTAGTTAGACAATGAGTATATGCATAAGCGAGCATATAGTACAATTTTCTGATTGAAATATAAAATAAATAATTAAATATACTCCACAATTTGATATTGAATCCATAATCCATAATAACTCATCTTAATCATTGGTAGGGTATATAAAGTTCATCTTGAGTAATAATTTCGTTAGTTACGCTTAGCATTTATTGCAAATGCTGATCGCGATTTCGCATATTTTAATAACTTATTGGAAAAGTCGATGGGACTGCGAAGCATATGAATTTATGTATGAATAAACTGGAGGGCAATTTTCTGGGCTTGGCCATCACGACACGTGGTAAGTGATGCAGGCCAAGAGATGCAAATGCTGATGACCTTCGCATATCAAGGACAACAGCAGGCAACAGCTAAGGATGACTAGAAACAAGACACACACATATCCATATGTATGCATGCATGTTGGTATACTGCTGTCATAAGTTCAAATCAAAAGCAAATGCCAAATGGGATTTCAGCTTCGGATCAGCATCGTGAGCTGAGTGTCATTATAGAATATTTAATCCTTTGATTTGATGCGGAAAATCTACCTGTATAATATAGTTGATAAGCATTTCTCGTCTTCACTCTCTGCCACTCTCCGGTCTCCACTCTCCAATAGGCAGCATACCATGACCATGACCATGTCATCATCATCAGAGCTCAAGTTGACGCTAAAGTGGATTGCGAGTTGCTTTATACAGGAGCAATGCACGCACCTGAGATACAGATTCAAATATTTATTTACACTTGTGTGAGTGTGTGTGTGTGTGTGTGTGTATGGGTATGGGTAGAGGCAAAAATAAAGCGAAGCAACGACGCGCTGCTGCGCGTCTGCGCGTGTTGCCAAAGTCCGTTTGCAAAGTCGAGGATTTTCTACCAAAAGGCGAATTAAATTCCTCAATCTTGTGCCAAGTTTATTTTTAGACCAAACAGCCGCAGAGCCCCGAACAAGTCGCTGCGAAAACTAGCAATGAAATAAAGCAAAGAAAAGGGATACAACAACAACGAAGAAAAAGAACAGCACCAACAAAGACGAAGACTAAGACGAAGACGAAGGTGAAAAGAAGCAGCAACAGCAGCAACAGCAAAAGGCGAGCCAACAAAGTAAGCACACAAATGGTGAAGATCAGAAGATCAACTAGACGCAGCAGCAACAGCATCAGCAGAAGCAGCGACAGCAGCAGCAGCAGCAGCAATAAAAGAAGCAAGGGACCAACAGCAACATGTATAGATGGATATGGATGAATGCTGTTAAGACGAAGGCCATCCAAATAGTTGCCTTTAGACGCCAAAGTTCTTGATCCAGCAGCAGAGCTGTGTGGTTGCGTTCAATTAAACAGGTCATTCAAATGAACTACTGAACGACACAGTGCAAACGCTCATTAACAAGTTCCGCTTAACACCAGTTCATTTGGTACACCACCATGCACAGCTGCGCAACTGTGAACTAGCACAGCAAATGAACGACTCGAATATGAATCATGGAACTTATTCATCATATTGAACTAGAATGTTCAGCACTAAATCCAGATAGCGAGCAGACGCGACGCGGCGGTCACATTAAACTGAATGCGTCGACAGGCCTACGCTGAAGCAGCGGCTGCGACAGCGACGTCACCGTCAGCGTCGGCGTCACCCCGGCGGCGAAATCAGCTTCGGCAACAACAACGTCAATAAACGTTACACGTAGGGCGGCCCAAAATCTTGGTGCGTTCCTCGATAGAATTTTTGATTGCAATACGCACGCACAGAGCCAGCCCCAACCTCAGCCAAGTTTTTGCCGCTGTTGTTGTTGCTGCTGCGGCTGCGGCTGCTGCTGCTGCTGCTGGGCAGCAGTCAACAACCGCCCAGATTCGAGCTGAGGCATGAGCTCAGCCCTACTTAGTACTAGACCCATTGCCAATGCCAATGCCAATGCCAATGGCAATGTGGCAATGCAAGGCGTTCGCAGGAAGCGTCTTTGGGCCTGGCCAACTGGGAAAATGAACGCATTCCATTTCCCATGACTCTTAATCACCTGGCCATTATTATATTTACTCGAGCTGCGCGACTCGTATATAATTATACCCCACACCCACCTATCCAACTAACCAACTATTTAACCATCCATGTGTCGAATTGGATTAACCATCGATTACGACGCTTCACGTTAAAAAGACACAGCGCAGCACAGCAAAAGGGGATGCCACAAGATGCTAGAAGATGCTGCAGCATCATTCACTAAAGAAATTTATAATCGTAATATTCTTTTTTATCTGATTGGAAATAACCAATCAGATTTAATGTGTTTTTTTTTCTTTCAAAAAATCTGTATAATTAAAATAAAATAGATAGATTGGCATAGATTAACATATTTAAATTCATAAACTTATATATATTTTTAATTTCAAGTAAATTATTTTTAAAATATGTTTTCACCCACCAAATTGCATTTCTACATTATTTATAATTTATTAAAATAATTAACAAAAAATTTATATAATAGATTAATTTAATATTCTTGAACTCAAAATTTAAAAAATCAATTTTGAAACAATTTGTTTTCTATAATAACCAAAAACTTTTTTAAATTTCCGTCGACACCGTTTTGCACCACTCAATTTTTCCTTCTTTATAGAATGAACACCAATAAATAAAATAATTAACATAAGCAAATATAAGAAATGTTTACTTATTTAAAAAATTATTAAAATTATTTTTTTTATTATATTATATATATATTATTATTATTAATACAAAAAGAATAGTTTTTAAAAATTTCCTTTTACCTTCAGAATAAATTTTGCAGGAATAATTATTGAACAAAAAAAAAAAAAATAACTATCTTAAAGGCTTACCCATTTCTATAGAATAATTGAAAGTCTAGAGGCATAATATATTCCTTGTCATACACAGACATAACACATATATACGAGTATATATTTAAATATTTACATGCTCATAAAAAGTTATACACATATGTATACGAATTCATATTGCGGATCTTTCCGTTGGCTTTTGACTTGATGGTATATTTGATGGGAGCACCCGCAGAATTATTGTCAAAATGCAAAAGAGAAGATCATTATTACATTTCACGCTTCCAGGCAGGGATCGTAAAACCGAAATCACAAACCAGTCGAAACGTCAGCGTCGCAGTCGACATCGTTGACGTTGACGTCGACGTCGACGGTAACTGCGATAGCGTACCAAATTAATGGAACCACCGCGCAGGGCTGGAGCTGGATGGGCAAAGAGGCGGCGGTGTTCACGACGCAACGTGAACGGGAACGGGGCCCTGCCACAAGCCCAGGTAAGAAGTGGGACCAGCAGAACCTAAAACCAAAGCCGCGTTGTGGGAGAAAGAATAAAACTAACAATGAACAGCGGACTGCGACTCCCATTGGAATGATGGCAGCAGCGTGCAATCCAGGCACGTTTGCATATGTGTGTGTGTGTGTGTGTGCGAGTGGAAGTGTATAAAAATGTGTGTGTCTGCATGTGTATATGTGTGTGTGTTTGGTATTTCGGTTTTGGCCCGCTTGTCTGTACCTTTGCACCGACGCCACCGTCGCGGCTTTATTGCGCTCTTTGTCTACCAGTCGGCTCGGTTCTGTTCTGTTCTGTTCGACTAAGAGCAAGAAGTCATCAAATCCCAGTGCCGCACGATCGCAGGCACACACACACAGGCAAACACACACAAACAGACACGCACAAGCACACACATGGCTATTGCAAACGACCACGAAATGCGCAAATAGCAGTTCGGCTTTTGAGAATGGGTACGGGTTCGGGCATGGATTTAGGTTCGGGTTCGGGTTCGGTTTCGGATTTGGTTTCGGGTTAGTTCTTGTATTTTCTTTTCTGCAGCCATCACTTATATATGTACATATGTATGTATGTATGTATTTGTATTCTTTGCTGCTTTCGTTGAGCATTCATTCATGTTCATACACATACACACACGCATACATATATAGAGAGAGAGATGCATACGTATGTACACATATGAATCGGCCTTTTGGGCCTGACCGCCAATTTCCTTTTTAAGCTAACAATCTGGCCCTCTTCACGACATTTACCATTGTGTACTTGACCAAGCAACAACCGATCCGTACAGCGCTCACAGCAATCCCAAGCCAAGCAGAAGCAGCCAAAAGTCCTCAGATTCTATTTGTGTGCTCAATTGGTGCAAGGATTTAAGACGCGTCACTGTGTGTGTGTGCGTGTCACTTTGTACTTTGTGCCTGTTTGTGTGTGTATGTGTTGGGTGCGAGTCATCGCCATCGTCCATCGGCTCAATTCGTAACGTGCTGCGCGCATTGGAATAGGAAGTTCATATCGCCACTGGAAACTGGAAATTGGAAGTGTTGGCGTTCTGGAATCAAGCAGTCGCAGTCGCAGTCGCAGTCGCAGCAGCAGCGAGTTTCTTCTTCGACTCTTGACGGTTCGCGGTTGCGTGATATAGCCTGGCTATCAGTTAGTTCAGTCGAAGGCTTACAGTGAACGCGACGAAAAGTGCCAACGGTTCTTCGATCTTTCAACAGCATCTACGCGTTCTCGTTATTCAAATCCCATTGTGCACAAGAGATCCTCGAGAGTTATTAACCTCTTGAACTAAATCATGGCCAAAATCATTTTGTTTTGTGTGCTCAGCCTCTTGGCATGCGCTGCAGGTTAGTAATAAAATAAGAAAAAACTTACATTAAATTGTTATAGAAAATTCAAATTCAACATTTCAAATATTCAGTTAAAATTTAAAAAAGAATAATGCGAAGATAGCAAAGATACATTTAAAAAAAATATCTTAATTTTTTAAAAATAATATTTTAAGTTTTAAAATATATTTGAAATATTTTTAAAATATAAAAATATATTTTACATTTTAAAAATAAAAATATTTAAATATATTTTAATTATTTAAAAAATAATTGAAAATATTTATAAATATTTTACATATTTAAAAAATAATTGAAACAGTCTTATAATATAAAATGAGTTAACTTTTGAGTGTTTACTAACGATCTATATAAAAACCAGGAATTTTCAAATACTTAATATTCTTCATAATTACATAATATTCTTCATGATTTTCCCGACATTTCTTCAACATTTTCAACAACTTTTTATAAACTGAGCTAAGAAGTTTTTATACAAACGATGTAGCTTTTTGCTAGAGTATAAAAAGAAATGATGGAGAACTTCCATCATTATTTCAAAGCCATTAAATATGAATTTTCTTCATGCCGATTAAGAGCAGAAAAAAGTTGCTTAAGTTGTACCCCCATTCCAAATGCTTTTTTATAGCTCTTAGCTATTCAGTTTTTATTTTTTTTTATCAATTTCGTTCTTAACCCGACCCGATCTTGTGCTGATCGTGCATAATAATCATTTGGCTGCTAACCGGAGGGAAGTTAGGTGCCAACAAATAACTAGGCAGGAGGCCATCATTTGATTGCATTTGCGCCGCGAGCCTCGTGAATCGAGATTCGCAATTCGCGATCTGCGATCCGCCATCACCAGAGCTGACTTTGAGTGCATCATTAGAGACGTGCTAGATTCGTGTGGAAACGCTATAGAATGAATATGGGGGCCAGGCAGAAAGCCTAGCTAGGCAATTACCTTGAATTATAGTGGTCCGACTAAGTTTGGAGCCGAGAAACTGGGCGAACTGCAGTTCAATTATTGGGTTACCAGATGGGCTGTTCATGCAGGAGTCCAAGCCAAATTAGCGGCAATTCAAAATGGGTTCGCAACTGCTTTTCCGCTACTTCAAATAAGAAGGAGAGTTAGAGGGATGGATATAAAATCAATTATAATCTAGTTAGATATGTAAATAAGTGAAAAGTTATTTTTTTATTAAAGGCTGTCGTTAAATGAAATATTGCGAAATACACCATATAATTATATACATATACATATATTTTTCGTAATACCTATAAAGGTTAAACGAAAGTATATGCTTAAATGGAAAAGAGTATAAGTCTGTGGTCTTTTTAGTACAAATTATTAAGTCTGAAAATAAAAATTTATACAGGCTTAATGATTCATATGTATTATTGAATATACGATTTATATAATATATAAGAATATATATATTATTTAATATTTATCCAAGTATCATAAAACCGATTTGATGAGTTCTTTAAAAGCTATTTATATACAAATATGATAAAAGTTTACAAATGCTTTACAAAAACGAAGAATGAACCAGGAATATCATAGGTATAAGAAACAAATATTTTATAATTATTCTTTACGTTATTAAAAATGTTTAACATGCCAAAAGTTTTAATAATAAATTTATATCTATTAATTTATTAAAAATATATTTATATGCGTAAATATAATTAAGATTATCTTAAATCGCTTCTATAATGAAATTCACTGTTGATATATTAATTATATTGATAGTTTATTATATTTTGAGCACAGAGTCTTTATTCATTCACTTCAGTATTGAAAAAGATCCGAAACGAGATAGAGTGAATATATGCATTGTCCGCCTGTCCGCCTGTCTGTCTGTCTGTTTATCTGTTTGTCTGTCAGTGCTACGTTTACTTTGACTTCGGTGTGTTTGTGTCTTGCATTTAAAATTGCCGGAAATAATTTCATATACAAGCACAAGCGAGGCAGACATTGGAACCCTCAGATAGGGCCTATAGGGCAGTATCCATATAGTTCTCCGTTGCCTATCCATGACCAGTTCCATAAATAGGCTCTTCCGTTTGGCTAGAGCCAACGAATCAGCATTGAAAATGAAAATATCTATAGCTAAAGCTGTTTGTACAACCAATACAAATACACACACACACACACTCACACAGGTTGTTGTTGTTGTTGTTTAGCATGGTCATGAGGTATTCGACCATTCAAGCCAGCTACCTGTTAGCTCATGTCCAAGCAAAGTCAACTCATTGTCATCTTTGAGAGCTCCAGACGATTATATAACAAGAAGAAGATGATGAAGAGAAGGTAAATAAAAACCCCAAAAAAAAAAAAAACTGAAAGATACTTTATTATTATTCTGGATACCTCCACACAACATTCTTCGCAGTATTGAGCTAATTAATGTCATCATCGCCATTATTTTTCATCAGATTTTATGTAATTAGCTTAAGTATCTGTATCTGTATCTGTATCTGTAGTTGTGTGTGTATATGCTGCGGGTCATAGACCGATAAATGCTTCTGTTCATCATCATCATTATTGCCATGAATCATCAAGCACTTGACTCTAACTCTGTTTCCCTTTGTCCAAGTCCGAGTCCAAGTCCAAGTTGGACTTCTGCTTTTTATAGAACTGTGTGTTTGTCATTCGGATTGCTCGTTTTGGTAATCCTATTTAATGATATTTACTTTGGATACGATTACGATTTCGATTCCCATTGCCGTTACGGTTACGCATTGCGATTGTTCAGTATTCAGAGCGGATTGCCTCTGAGGTTCATTGACCGACGCTCTTTGAATTGAATTTGATTTGGTTTCTGTGGTCTTCTTTTCTTTTTTGATTAGGTCAACGCATTACGACTATACATTTGGATGGTGTACAGTATTTTATCAGTCGTATGAATCCGTACTCGCCGGAGCTAAACTACTTCTTGGCCTATCAGTACTGCCGATCACTGGGCCTGCAACTGGCCTCCTTTGAGACCAAGGAGAAGGCCGAGTCGATGACCACATATCTGAAGAATGCCGGCTACGGCAATTATGATTTCTGGACCTCCGGAAATCGTTTGGGCACGGGCATGTTCCTATGGATGAGCACCGGACTACCGTTCAATGCAACATTCGATTTCTTTGAGAATTCGGCCGATGCCATCCAAGCGGGCCTGCTCGATCCCGTCGATCACAACAGCAACACCTCGCCCCAGCGCACGGCACGCGACAGGTAAGACAAAGTTCGATGGCTATGACGTTCAATTGTCGCGGGAGAAGCACATATTTTTTACTTGAGGCTACCTTAACTTGTTTTTGTCTATATAGCAGCAGTGGTGCCGAGAAGGGCTGCGTCATACTGAAGCAGCCAACGTTGAAGTGGATGCCCGAAGACTGCTCTGCCGTTAAGGATTTCATTTGCGAACAGACTCGCTGCTATTACTACAACTATGGCAGCATTCCGGTATCGTCTGCGCAGGGGTAAGGACTACTAAAGAAAGAGAGTGAGAGAAAGAGAGCAACGACATAAACAAGCAAAAAGCAAATATATAAATCATAAATCATAAAAGAAAATATAACTTAATAACTACATATACTATTCCCTCCTCTAAGTATAATAAATCGAGCTATACGAATGCTTAAGTTGCACTTTAAGCGTATATCCTTAATTAAGTATATAAACACCCAAGCCAACCCAGCCCAAAATAAATATTTATATAACACATAACGCAATGATACGTGATTAATAAAAAAGTTAATTTAGTTGACCACAAAACGAAGCAAAAGAAATCAAAAAGAAAACAAAAGAAAAAGAAAAAGAAAAACAGAAACAGAGACTCATATACAAACACAATGGAACGCTGCCAAGCGTTCAGTTCAAAAAGTAATACAATACTTAATCAAATAGGTGAGCTAAACCCCAAATCGTTAAACTATACAATTATTACACACATACGCCATACAGATATGCAGATCCTGAATCTAGTTCAAGCTCTGCATTTCTGTATCTATGTTATATACCTAATACAGAAGACTAATGCGCAGCTACCAGCCTATTACTAACTAAAAGAACACTAAAATTTTTAATGCATATTTTTATATACAACAATTCGAGGTTTAAAACAACTATTTTAAACCCGAAAATTGAGAAATCAAAACAATAAACCAATTTGTGCAAGCCGCGGGAAAAAATAAGAAATAGACGTTTTAGTAAAACTTAAATAGTTGCTAAAACAAAGGAGAATCAGCAATAATTAATTTTTTTAAGGGACGATAAAATTTAATCGAAACTAGATTTCATTTAAGCAATCAAACATTTCTTTAATATACACAAATTCCAATAAAATTGAAAGTATATACATAAATAGGATATTTTATATTTTAAGTAATTATTTTTGTCCATGAATTTTTTTTAGAATCTTCTAGGAAAATTTGACTTAATAGATAAGAACATAATTATTTATAATTCTATAAATGAGCTTTCAATTATAGGCAGAATTAAATATAATTTCTTACAAAATGTAGATCAAATTTAAAACATTTTTTAAACTTACAAAAAAAAAAAATCGAATATTGATAGATAACAAAATTAGTTTGAAAACACGTCAATAACTTTAACTAAAATTTTGAAATGTCAAGAATTATTAAAATAGTGAAAATCGATTGAGATAACTTGAAAAATAAGTACAAGATAGGAATAATTACAATTGCAAACAAAATTAAACATACAGAAAATTGACTAGGCGAAACACACAAAAAGTAAACAACTAAAAATTAATAATAATAATATTTAATTTGTCTGGAGGTTTGCACAAATTGGAGCCATTTCGAGATTCCTTTTGAAATTTGGTGGTTTGGGGCTTAGCTTTTCCTATAGAATGTTGTTGTTGTTGTTGTCGTTGTTGCTGTTGTCACTAAGATTTGTGCTCAACTAACTAACTTTAGCTTCAGACTCGCACTTTCGCACTAACCCAAATGCCAAGCTCGCTGCCAGTCAGACCTATGTAACACACTGATGCACATGTAAATGGTATATTTTCATAATACATTCATCTACATATGCATTCCTCATACATAAATACATATACATATACCTATGTACATATGTGCTTATATGTAATCTTGTTTTATTTTGCCTGCCGCCTGCCGCCTGCCACAGACGCCCCATTACTTCCACCACACCACGCACACCTGCCGAGCTGCTGAATCTACCTTCGACCACGCCGCTGCCTCTCATCATGTCCACCAGCGCCGGCGGCGGTCTGTTTGCCAAGCCCAAGTCATCGATGTCTATGTCGGATTCGGCTCAGCAGCCATCGACTGTGTGGTTCAAACTGAATCATGATCGCTCGTTGGCTGAAGCGGATGCCGCCGATGTGGATGGAGACCTGGAGGCCGATGTTGAAGAGCACGATGATGCTGATGGCGATACTGATTTCGATGAGCATGAAGCTGGCGATGCCTCCAGCGAGCATGCACGTGAGCTGAGCGATGCCGACAGCGACGTCAAGGAGCACGTTTTCCCACTGAACGACAACGAGCTGCACAACGAAATGCATTCAATTGAGGAGCTGCAGCTCCAGCTGCAAGCTCAGGCCAACGAGGAGCAGCCCGAGCATGAGGAGGATACACCAGAAGCGGATGAGAATGCCAACGCAGATCATGAGTCGGAAGCTGAGGCTGAGTCTGAGTCTGAGCCAGAAGCGGACTCGCACTACGAGCCATCGACCAGGGTCAGCGATGCCCCAGCAGCTGCATTGCCCAGTTCCACAGAGTCGCCGGCCATCGAGGTGCGTCTCAAGCAGATAGCCCAGGACTTCGAGAAGATGACCAGCTCCCAGGAGTTGCAACGCGCGGCTGCTGCAGTCGTCAGCAAGGATGAGATGACACCACAATCATCGCTCTCGCTCAGCGATCTCATACGCACGCTGCGTCCCAACGAGCAGCAAATCATACCACAAATCGACTCCGACTACTCCAATGCAATGCGTGTGCTGGGCAAGACCTCCGCCGTGGTTGGCAACGAGGATTCACGCAAGTTCAAGGTGCTGCCCGAATCGCACAACTTCTAGCAAACCTAAGGCATAAGTGCGAGGTGTGAGCATCAGTTTGTGGGCCACTGTCGCGGGTTCCACTGAGGAATGTTCATTAACGATGCCCAAAAGATGCCTAATGACGCTTCTCTCTGCGGACCCACAACAGCTAACACACACGCTCTCTCTCTCTGTAGCAATTAATGAATTACACTTTGTCCAATCCGAGCTGAGAGTCTGACACACTTCTTATATACTACTTACTTTATAATAATATATGCTTTAATTGTATGACAAAAAAAAAAAAACAAAAACTCTTGATTAATAAAACGAATTTGGTAAATGTAAAAACGAAGGCTTTCGCTGTGTTTATGAGGCTAGGTCTAAAGGAGTTAACAACTCGGGCAGCCAATAGTCATAAAGTTGGGCGATGCATCAGGCAGGCTAAGCAAAAAGTGCAAATCATTTTTCTTAATTTAAAGAGGATTAAAAGCGCTAAAACAGAAAATGAAGTTAAAGCTGAGGCTGAGTCTAGGGCTGAACAAATCGTGTTAGTCACCGAAGTCAATTGCAGACAGAAGACATTAAGCAAAAGGAGAAGATGCCCGCCAAAGGAAGTTCGTCTGCAGTCGAGGTCTAAAACCAACTTCAACTGCTGCTCAAACAATGAGTCGAGTTCGTTTGAGCTGACTGATGCGAAAGGCAGTTTTACACCTGCTCATATACCTACACATATACCCGCTTCTATATATATATATATATACATATACATATATACATGTTATATCTGTATACATTTATGTGCAGACTTGTGGTTCCTCAAATAACCTTGAAAAGTTTCGCTGGGTCCAACGAACGTATATAAAAAAGAAGAAGTTTCTCTTTTCTTGCTGAAACGGCAATCTCAGACACACAAAAAGGTAAACATTCCTCACGTACATCTTTGAACAGCAACAGCAACAGCAACAGCAACAACAACAACAATAACAGTAACAGGTAACAGGGATAATTGAGTGCGGAACTTCAGAGGCGCGTTTCTCAGCTCTTCAGTTTTTATGGCCTGCACCCAAATGTTAAAAAAAAAAAAGAATATTAAAAAAATATTTTAAAAATAGAATAATAAAGTTCTTGCCCTTAACACTATGAAGCTCAAATTTATTCTGTGCTTAGCCATTGGAGTTTTGATTTCCTTGTGACTTTACAGCTGAACTTTTTATTTTGTTTGTATTTAGAAAAAAATATAAATAATTTTCTATTTATATAATATATACTTTATTGTACAATTTACAATGTAAAGAAAGAGTATTACAAGTTATTTACTGAATTTTTTCAAAATCGAACTTCATTCATCAAAAACAAAAATGTTCAAAGTGTTTCATATTCGTTATAATGGTATGGGATTGTATGTAAGGGATTATATGAGAAACTGATATTAGACATGCCGATCGTTGCATACTAAGAGAAGTATTAAGAACAAGAAAGCCGCAATGTTTATAATGCTAGCTACGTAATCTGTAGAATTTGATATGTGTGGTTCGGAGAAAACTGATTGGATGCCCAATTTCACGTCTTCGGCATCCATATACTCCACTCGCGATCTCTTTTCTGCCAATATTTTCAGAACATCGGCTTGATGCGGAATCGAATTGTCCAATAAAATGGGTTTACCTGTGAAATTTGTTAGATGTCCACAATCGTCAAACTGCAAATATGGATATTTGAATACCGTAAAACTAAATCTGAGATAGTAATTAAATGATTCCCTATAGTGTCATATATTATTATTTGTCTATCAAATAGACTTTTTCCCCTATAAAGCAAATATATTCTTTTAATAAGGATGAACTGCCAAAGCTATATTTTTATATATTTCCACTGCGCTATATATAGGGTATCACTAGTCGAGAAGTTCCGACTTGTTTAAATATTAACAACCCCCGCTTGAACTTTATCTTACCACTAAATTGATTACTCCCATATATTTGGTAAACGCATAAGCGTGAAGTACTGGAACTTTTCGGCCATTCGACTTGGTTATAACTGTGGGATAGTTACCATCTGGTTTCTCTATGTCTGGCGGGATGCCTGTGTATAGGAAAGTGTGCGAATGTCCACCGATGACAACATCAACTTCGGGACAGCGAAGAGCTATCTGTTTATCTGTTTCGAAACCGGAGTGCCCAAGAGCAATTATTATATTAACTCCTTGACTACGTAGCCGCCTCGTCTCGACGCTGGCAGGATGTAGAGGTATATTAGGCTCTAAATTGAATTAGTATATTTTAGCTTTGCATACTTTATAGATGTTATCTCTGGAAAGTAGCTAATGGAATTGTAGGGTACGTAGTATTTAGTATTTGGAGTTATATAACCAATTATGCCAATATTGGTCTTGTATTTCCTGATCACCGTTGAGCGAACTAAAGTTCTAGAATTGTGCAGCTCTGGAGTGTGTCGCAGATCCAAATTACAGCAAACGATCGGAAATACGATTTTCTTAAGAAAAGGTGTAAATCCATCCAAATCGTCACCAAGCTCGTGATTGCCAAGGCACTGTAAAGTAGAATGGAGTGGATCAGTAATTACAGAAGAGTATAAATATATAAAGATTATAAATTATTCAGCTTACCGCAGCATCGGGGTAGAGTATATTCAAAAGCTCAGCCGCTAATTCTGCCTTATAGACTTTATACCAATTGGTACCAAAGAAAGTATCGCCAGCATTAAGATAAAGCGTTGGACCCCTACGTCGAGCCCTAGTCACACTAAGTTAGTGACATTATTAGTCAATTTGGATTTGATTGAAAATTTTCAAAATTTCAAATTATCTTACACTGTAGCTACCCTCCCAAATCCGCCAAAGCACAAGCCTTTCTCATCGTCCCCTTGGGGACATTTCTGGCAGGTGTTCGTAACTGGGTCATATCGGGCGTGCATATCATTATTGTGTAAGATCGTAAAGCTAAAACACTGGGCACAACTGAATAATAATGTGGATAGCAATATTATACGCGGCACTATTAAGATATCCATGGAAACAATCTAATATGAACGCTATTGTTTTTTTGACCTTAGATATAATCATATTAGAGTTTTGAATAAAATGTTGCTTAGTTTTAAAACTTTATCTGTACTTATTATATAGAGAATTGATTTCATTGTTTGTATGTATGGATTGAGCTCCAAAACTACTGGGCCGATTTGCCATAAGCATTCTACATTACGTGTAAAAACAGACTGCCGAATATTTTCAAAAACAACCCATTTGCAATTTACCAAAACTAAAATACATTTTTTTTCCAAATTGGTTTTCATTCGTAGTAGGCGTTAGAATTCATTTCTTTTCTCATCTATTTTATCTAAAATATCAAAAAGAGCCCGATCTTAACTGAGAAGTCAGAGAGCGGCGGTTTGATGAACAAATATTTAGAAGAACTTCTGAACCTCGCTTACTATAATCCAGTACGAAGAAATTCCAGCGGCTTGAAGAACAAGAGTTTAGAAGGATATCACGAGCAGTTACAGCCAATAACAAATATTTTTACCAATATTTAATCGTAATTAATCTACATTTGTAGAGACAATAGGAATCGTGTTATGCCCACTTTGAAAATTATAACATTAATTCTTTTATATATATAGTTAGTTGTTTCTATATGTTTAAGTCGGGTTTCGGGTAAACTTTCAAAACATAAACAAAATGTATTAATCATATAATATGCTTATATTCTTAAGGATTGTTAACAGAGCAGAGTATTAACTTGCGCACAAATGTGAAATGATTAAAATTAGAACGAATACTGCTAATACTCATGCACACATAAATTACAATTAATTAAAAATACGATTTACGACAAGTGTAAACAGCATAACTGCTAAGGAACTTAAAATGCATTTCGTAGGCTCAGGGGCCGAAGATTTGCTTTCACCAAAACTTCTGAATACGATTCGACCTTCAATGCTGGGATAAACGAATTGACGTTGAACCAGATATTGGTGAACCGCGTCAATAATAGTTCTTTGCATACGAATGGATTCGGGATTAACTGGATCAATCACAACGTGTCCATCGCCACCGTCGATCAGAAACTGTGGTACAATCACTTTGTAGTAGGAGCTATCATTCAGATCGCTGTACGAGGGCACTAGGCAGTCGGCGCACCGGACTTGCACAGATGCAACTCGATTACCCTCTGGCATGTCGGGATTGTAGACCACATGTATGCCGGATACTTGAAGAAAAGCCCCATCAGAGTCCTTAAATCTTAATGCGGCCGAATGTTCCAAAGCGTTCCTCAAGGTTTTGCCACTGATTCGTGTGACATAAAGATCGTTTTCAAACGGGAGCACAGTAATCAGATCACTCTGGGTAATGGCGCCATCGGGTTTTCGTTCAATGGAACTGCGGATACCTAAAAAAAAACGTTTGTATGTAGCAAACTTCTATTCTATTTCCGGAATTGACTTACCGCCGCCTTGATGCAAAGCAATAGCTGCATCTGTCCAGTAATCTCCTCCCTGATCCTCCATTACTCGACTGAATATCATTGCATCCGTAATTAGATTTCCCATATTACACTCGATGGAACGACAATAGCTCTTACGTCCCTCTAGAAACACTTTCGTATGCCCTATTACAGACTTCTCCAATGCCGTAATATTATCTCTGTACATCTCCAGCAGATCCAGTACGTCCTTCTCCTGCGCCACTTGAGCATCGAGTAATATCGGCGAGCCATCAAACTCAATTAGATTTCCATCTTTATCGAACTATAAAGAAATCTCAATGAATATATATTTTATAGATCTGTTTTGGGTTTAGCTCACCTTCACATGCAATTTGCCCAAGTACTTTGTATAGGCATAGGCCTGTACGACAGGAACTCGCTTTCCACTCTTTTGTGTTATTGTGGTCGGATATGGACCGTCGATACTTTCGACACTTGGCTGTGTTCCGTTGAACAAGAATGTGTTTGTATGTCCACCGATAACGATATCGACTTCGGGACAGTTCTTAGCTATATCCTGATCCTTGTTATAACCAGAGTGTCCCAAGGCAATAATAATTTGATGGCCTTGAGCCTTAAGCTTAGCTGCTTCTGCACTGAAATGAAATAGAAAGAGTTATATAAGAGTTAAATTGGGTTAAAACATAACTCACTCAAGACACTCACTTGATTGATGCAATCTCTTCATTAAACTCCACATTATTTTTTATTGACAGCAATTTCGTATCTGGTGTTACATATCCAATCACAGCAATTTTTGTGCCATTCACATCGAGTATAGTCGAATTGGCAAAGTGTTTAGAGGCAGCCATCGCTGGCTCCTTTGTAAGGTTCAAATTGCAGGCTAAGACCGGGAAATTGACATCATTCAGAAGTGGTACTAGGCCCTCGACCTTCTCATCAAACTCATGGTTTCCCAAAGACTGAAATTAAAATATAATGTATATTTATCATTATTATTATTATATAAAGTGATTTTATAATAAGACTTTTACCATGGCATCAGGTTGCAGTTTGTTGAGAAAATCGCTGGCGATTTTATTTTTAAATACTGAAAACCATGCCGTTCCAGTATACGTATCCCCAGCATTCAAGTAAAGTACTGGAGCTCCTCCATTTTTAGCCTCTGCACGGTATTTTCGAACTCTTTAAAAAAACAACATTATCAGCCTTTATAATTGTTCAAGCATGAGCATATAAATAAGAAATAACGAATAGGAGATAAATAAATAGATAAGGGCCACATGCGTGGAGATTAAAGATAAATCGATCCACGCTGATCATTACAAACTCATCGATAGGCTAAGGTCAACCCAGAAATAGATAAGTTATATTTAAGTTACGGTTCATGCATGAGTCAGAGTATAAAACCTCTGCCACAGAAGACTAAAGATCAGTGCCAAACTAAATACCACGGCAGTTAGGTGTATTCAATAATATTATTTATCATTTTACTACAACTTACTCATGGGCTACACGTGCAAAGCCGCCGTAGCATTTGTTGCTTTTGGCATCCTCCGGCGGGCAGTTTTCGCTGTTGACGTTCGTCTGCTCGAACCTCGCGTGCATATCATTATTGTGGAGTATTATAAACTCAGTTGCTACCACGGGCTTTACTTCTATGGGATTTGCTGTTATCTGATTGGCAAGCAACAAGAGAATTACCAAGAATTTCCAGGGATGAACCATTTTATCTTGAGGGGTCTCTCTGAAGAAAATAAAACAACAGATTTATTAAGTAACCAAATTACTTAAAAGTACGTTTTTTCAATATAATCTATGTACATTATGCATTCAACTGTTATCAATTGAGTTTTATCCCTCTCTCTCTCTCTCTCTGTTTTTCAATTTATTACTGCAACTCCGCCTGCATATATCGCTCCCTCCGCCTATCTCATAAAGAACAATATTAATAATAGCAGACAATATGTTAATTTGTTCATTTAACTATTTATCTATACATTATCAAAGATTCTAGGTATACGGTTTATTCCCCAGTTTGCGTTATACAATGAGTTTATGATTCACAAATTTAACATGAGAAAAATAAACCAGTTTAAAATAATAATAATAACTATGTTGACAGCAGATCAGATTATAAATAATTTATTTGATGTAGAGTGTACTTCCCCACAGATACTGATTTAATTTTAATTGTTATACTTATATATCTGTCACAAAAAACATTTATTTGAATAGTGTTAACAATTGTTATTAGATCAACTAATTAATTGAAAGGTCGTCCTATTCACAAACTATCCTATCACAGGTATATTTATACACTTTGCACATCTTTATTCTTTTATGGGCCATCAAAGTTAGTTAGTCTTGTTTCGAAATATTTCAAGCTTAATAGATCTTTGTGTTGTTTGCAGACTATAAACGACTTAAATGATTATTATTGTGGAACAATTTAATGTTTATAACAGATTGCCAACTGTAAATTGGGAGATATACATATATGTACAATATATATGTGTGCAATATATAATATATATTTTAATATTGTATTGCATTTCAAAGCATTCCCTAAAAACTTAGTCATCTCACACAAAACAAGTTATCTCGATTGCCTGCTCGTGTTTTAAGTATTTCTTAGCAAATTACACAAAATGTGACCGTTATATTATAATAAACAAGTTTTTGTTTTGAACGATTTCATGTTTAGCTGTTAATTTGTTTATACAAATAATTTAAGGTATGTATTCATACTTATACTGTCTCCACTTTAAGATGATATTCTCTTTTTCTGTCGATGTCAATGATACATAAGCCTCCTGCAGATAATTCATAATAACAATTCCATATTTTACGTTAAGTTATCTTTTTTCGGAAATTTAGATTGATTATTTATAGCCAATAAATTCTATGAGGGATATTGATAAGCAAAAACTTATTAAATTTTAGGAAACAAACAAAGAGAATAGCAAATGCCCAGTCTCCCGGAACGGGCAGCTGTTCACATATTCAACGTATGTATTTAACTTTTCGTACATTAATAATTAGTCACTTTTTTTAAACCTTGATTTGAACAGTTGTTTAACACAATTACAAACTCATTTAACATACTTGAATAACTTATTTAATTCTGCTAACATTAAAATAATTAAATATAATCATTTTAATGAATTTTCATACCTCACAATTGCCATGACATGGAAAACTCAGAGCCGTTAACTAAATGAAATGCAATTAATTTGAAAGCAGGTGACCACTCAAAGAAAATTTGTTTATTTGCTAAAATACACTACCCTTACCAGAGTTTTGTGCAAAGAGCAGTTGCAATTGGCAAATTCAAATCGATTATCAAAACTCTAAGCTATATGTTGCCTGGAAACAGGACCATAGCAAGGCGGGCAAGGAAAACCACACAAACAGACGCACACACACCTTACAAATGTAGCAAATGCTCCTTCACATTTGCAAAGATCACAGAAGGAACTTATTCACTTATTATCGCTGCCCGCGAATCAACCGTAGCCACCAACGTCCAGAGTCGCACTGCCTGTGCCTCAATGGCTTGCAAATTCTGCCTGAGAGTCAACTAAAATCAAACACAATAGAGACAAAATTCGTGCGCTCTTTGAGTTTACCGCCGATCTGTCAATGCAATGCTAATTGGCGAGCAGAGCGAGAGTAACAAAAGAGACCGGCGTGAGCTATGACCCCTGCAAGAAGTGAGAGCGAGAGTGAGCTTAAGAATGCAATATGTGATAGTGTGAAATGGGAGTGGGGAAGATAATTTACGCTCTGTTTCGGTTGACGTTCTATCGGTCGGTCGGTCGTTTAACGAACTTTGTAACACACTTGAATTTCTGCTCGGCAAGCGCATCACGACAGCGCAACATCCATGCCAAAAAAAGAGAATCGCACAGTAAGAGAGACCACAAGTGAACGTTCTGGCAAAGAAAAGTAGAGAGCGATTGTAGGTGTGAGTGAGATTAAGAAAGTAATGTAAGAGAATATCTGAGTGAGAGTGTGAGTGAGAGTCTGCATGAGATTGAAAAATGGGCATTGAGAATGGGATTATGAAAGGAAGTGCATTATTCCAATAACTTACCATTGCGGTAGCTGTAGCATATCGGCATACTAAGTGTCTTATCAGTTATATGCATACACACGTACTCTACGTCTGTATTTGCATCTACATCTCTTGCTGCATCTGTTTCATTGACGTCGGGGCAGTGTTAAAATAAATTGAATAATGTTGCAATTTGGAAACGCATTGAATCGGAAATTAAAGTAAAGTGTCTGTGAAAAGGATTTAATTTTAGAGCGCACATTCTCCAGACACAGAGCAAACTCAGCACATGTCAAGTTCATGCAACGCATATCATGATAAGTCTACACAGCCTCCAGTGATGGTATTTTTCAACGGCCGCGCAGCTGTTTTGCAAATTCAACTGTTTGTTTCTGTTACCTTTTTTTCAGTTTGAGCAAAAAAAAAATTAAAATAAAAAATAATTTAAAGTCCAATTACTTTAAATTTAAAAATAGTTTTAGCATGAGAATATATACATGTGTTAAATTCTTCAATAATTAATTTGAATTGTCATGCTTCATTCCATTCTCCTTGTTGTCAATTCCAATTTCATTAACTACTCAAAAATCGCAAAACATTTGAAATGATCAAAATTGAGTTATCTCACGATGAGATTGTGTTTATAAGTTATTATGATAATAAAGTTTACTATATGAACGTACTCGATTGCTCTGCTCTGCTCTGCTCTTGTATTTACTCATGCGCGAAATGACTTAACGTATGTATGTATGTATGTATGTATGTATGTATAATGAATGGCACACGTGCTACAGCTAATAAAAGTGAAACATGGAATTTTCGATGGCAAAATAAAGCGTGGTATATTGTTCTAGAGATCTATAAAGGCATTAAGATATTTATTGTACATTCATCATCTAATAAATTCAAACTTAGGTTGTTTAACAGTTGGTATAGTTATACCATTCAGATATTTATACAGTTTTAGCTACAAACTAGTTAAAGAAACGTGTGATCAAGGAAGACAATAGTATGAGGACAACAGAGCCAATGATGCTACCAGCAGCATCCTTGGCTCCAATAATAACTATGCGACCCTCGATCTCGGGATAAATATAATGCCGCGCCTCCAAATAGTCACCGAATGCAAATTGATCATTTCTCAGCAATAGCTCAGTATACGGATCATCTTGCTCAGTGAGAACGTAGCCATCGCCGCCGTTCAGTAAAAAGTCCGAAACGATAACATTATAGGAAGCAGACATATTAAGGTTACTGTAGCTGGGCACAGTGCATTGGCCACAACGTACTAAGGCGGACACCACACGATGTCCATCCTCCTTGTTGTAGTCGTACTCCACACGCAAACCAGCAAACTGAAGGAAACCCCCGTTCGAATCCAGATCTCGCACATGCGCCGACCGCTCGAGGGCTGCATGCAAAGTTTTGCCACTAATGCGCGTCAAATACAGTGCGTTCTCGAAGGGAAGAGTTGTCAGAATATCGCTGCCAGTAATCGAACCAAGTGAATTCTTATTAATGGATGCGCGAATTCCTAAAAAAATAAAATACTCAAATTTCACACAACTATTCGAAAATGCTAATTTATCAAACTTACCGCCTCCTTGGAGCAGAGCTATGGGCGCGTCTGTCCAGTAGTCACCGCCCTTGTTCTCTAGGACTCGAGTGTGAACCATGGAATCAGCAATTAGATTGCCCAGATTGCATTCTCTCAAGCGACATATATCGCCGCCCTCAAGATTGACCTTGGTGTAGCCCACGATATTCTCCTCCAATCTTGTGATGTTTGGACGATAGACCTCAAGCAACTCCAACAATTCGGGATCCTGCACAACTGATGCATTCAACAGAATCGGCGCTCCATCGAACTCAATTAAATTTCCCTCGGCATCGAACTAGAGCAGGAGTAAAATAGTTCAGTACATCAAATATTTGTGAGTCAAGTTACAACTAACCTGCACATGGATCTTGCCCAAATACTTGGTGTAGGCATAAGCCTGAACCACAGGCACTTTTTTGCCGCTTGGCTGCACCACTGTGGTGGGATAGGGCCCTCGCACAGCTTCGGTATTGGTGTCGTCCTTGTCAGCGACGGGTTGATTGGCATCCAAATAGGTGTGCGAGTGGCCACCAATGACTATGTCAACGTCGGGACAGTCTCTGGCAATCTGTTGATCCTTTTGATAGCCAGAGTGGCCCAAAGCAATGATAATCTTAATGCCCTGAGCCTTTAACTTCTCTGCTTCAGCACTGGAAATAGCAAGGTTAATCTTAATTTATCTAATAATTCTCAGATTCAATCGCAATTACTTGATGGATACGATTTCCTCTTCATATTCCACATTGTTGTGGACGGTAAAGTTCTTGGTATCTGGAGTCAGATACCCAATTACACCAATCTTGACTCCATTTTTCTCCAGTATCGTGGAGTTGGCCAATTTGTTAGTGGCCGCCAAGGTGGGCTCCTTCGACAAGTCTAAGTTGCAAGCCAACACTGGAAATTCCACAGCATTAAGGAACGGTATCAGGCCAGCCACGTTCTTATCAAACTCGTGATTTCCCAGCGACTATCAAAGCAAAGCAAAACAAAAACAATAAATTAAACAAATTAAATTTATAATCCACATTGCACTAACAATGGCGTCCGGCTGTAGCTTGTTGAGAAAGGCGCTAGTAATGTTGTCTGCAAACACTGTGAACCAGGCTGTGCCGGTGTATGTGTCACCTGCATTTAAATATAAGACAGGTGTGCCTCCATTCTTAGCCTCCTCGCGATATTTGCGAACTCTGAAATAATTAGAGTTTCGAATGAATCATCCGTGAGTCGAGTCGAGTCGAGTCGAGTCGAGTCGAGTCGAGTCAAGTTACTCACTCGCTGGCAACACGTGCAAATCCGCCGTAACACTTATCCGTATTGGCATCCTCCAGGGTACATTTGCCTCCATTCTTGTTCGTCTGCTCAAATCTTGCGTGCATATCATTGTTGTGCAAAATAATGAGCTCGGTGGCTACGCCGGCCTTTGGAGCTACGGGATTGGCATAAGTGTGGCTCGACAGCAAAATACATGCTACGATAATCAACTGATAAGCCATACTCGACCTGAAGAGCTGAATATATATTCACATATATCAAGTTTTTTTCAGTGCAATTCGATCTGTTGCGAATGTCAGCAAATTGTAAATAAGTGCTCTGAGCTCTGCCTTCGGATTATCAATGTTTAGATAATTTCATCAGAATAATCAATATGTTTATTATGATTAATATCTGACCGAAATTAAATGTCATATTCAATTGCCAAATAATTTTGTATCAATGGCTTATCAAAACCAAGCAATCAATTTGCGGGTTTATTATAGCTCCTAAATCTAATCACAGGGCATATATAGAGCCAACACACATACGCAGCGCGTATGAATTACGTGGAACGACAAAACACAAGTTTTCTTTCACTAAAATTGATTTATGATCTGTTTTCAAATACAAATTTTCAAATTGTATTGCGGACAACAAATAGTTAAGTACAAAATATGAACCGAGTATTATTGGTATATATAAATACCGAACAATTAGCGGCTGTTTCTGCGTAGGCTAGAAGACATGATTCAATGTTAATCTGGAGGCAAACACTTTCCTCTCACTATCTCATCGCTCACTTGCACAACAATACAATTGACATTTGCACGATATCATTTGGCACAGGTAATTGCTCTTAAATTGCTTTCACAGATCACTCGAGCCCGTTGCTACTTACATGCTCTTCTCGCACAATCCGCCAACAAACTGGCCAGAAATCGTGTGGAACTGAGGCTATAACCGAAACACTTGAACTGAGGAGCGAACGATTACGATACGAGCAGCGCGTGGTTGTGACTGTCTCTTTTTTGTTTTTTTTTTTCGATTCTTTTTTATTTTTTTTTTTGTTCTTGTTTTTGTTGGATTTGTTGCTTTTTGGCTCTGTTTCAGGTAGTAGCAATGATTTTAATAGCTCTATTGTATTTCGTTTTTGCTCAGCAATAGACGCATACTTCGACTCTAATAGTAATTGCTCTGCATGATTATCTTTTGTTTTATTATTATTTTTTTTTTTTTTTGCTTTGAAAACAGATAAAGCGCTTATCACCTGCCGAATCTGTATAGCTGGTACAGCTAGTGTCAATCCGCTCAGGTAGCTGATAAAAAGGAATCGTGTTTCCAATTTGCAGAATATTATAAATATTATACATATATATATAAAGGTATAGTCATTGCATGTATAGAATATACTGTTATTACACAAGTAGGAAAGCTACATGCCTTGTCTCGTATCCAAACAGCTGCTTCAACAGAACGTGATGTTCCCACGCAAACATTAACAACAATCCAAACATACATACACACATGCTTTTTTGTGTATTTGTTTTAGCTACTGTAACTTTTCGCAGCCATTCAAATATTTATATATAATATATGTACATATATGTATACATATATAAATACACATCCATTGCTCATATGTCAGTGTCAATATAAAAGTCCAAAAGACAGCCTCTTTATGAATTTGCAGAAGTCGCCAAAAGTTAAGAAAAAAAAACAGATCTTTAGAGCAAACATTGCACAGGCCAAAAAAATTCAGTAACCAAGAATCGGACTAAATTTTTTCTAGAGTTTTCACTGACTGCTGAAAACCGAATATGAATGTCAAATGTATTTGAGGGCATGTAGTATCTAATCTTAAAAAAAAATATTGCTGTATCTATAAACTAGAATAATCCCATAAAATTTATTTAAAAATTATTGTTTATCACTGAGATATCATCTGTTTACTGGTCAACTGCGGTCGTCTCTTTTAAATAGTTTTTTCAAAAGGCGAAAAATAATCTTATATTAATGAAAATTTTAGAAGCGGAGAACAGAAGTAAACCTTATTGTTATTGGGAAAAAAATTTAAGATGTAGGCAAATCAGAATAAAAGTTAAGTTTTTGGTTCAGATCAAAAAATAAAATATTAATATAAAGCTTATTTTTTGTTTGTCCCCTAATTTTGTTGGCCTGTGTATTTTCATTGATTTGAAAAAACTTCTTCAGCTATCAATATTTGAATCGTCAATGTGGCAACAAAGCCATATGTTTGTTTTCTTAATTGTAAATCATCAGAAAATCTGAATTATGTGTCCCTTTATCAAACAAATTTATTATTTAGAAAATATATAATATATATGAATAGATGTATATAAATATGTAGTATCGTACATACACTCGTATGCCTACATGTATAGATATCGACTTTGGCACTTAACACAAAATATTTATTAGGCTCTGTTCCAAATAAATAATGATGTTCTTAAGATCTTAAGACGACTGACAACTTCCGCACAGTAAAATCTTAATATTCATGTATTATTATATACATGTATATAAAATTGCTCAACTGATTGTTTCCATATGCTACAATTTTGTACACCTGTTGAATCGAATTGGAATAATTTGTTCTACTCATCAAAAATATATAATGTGGACAAATTCAACTGTTATATATATATATATATATATATATATATATATATATAGTTATTGTCACTATATATTTTTAATGCTAGCCAGAATTTTTACACTTTAAAAGTTATCGTAAAAATATGTTTAACAAACAAGCGATTTTTTTACACTCTTCATTACTCCAATTCTAATTAACTAACTAATTTTAATACTCATAAATAAAAAAAATTAAAAGAATTTGCATTAGTATACTCAGTTTATAAAATCTTAATATTTAGCTAGATTCCATCGCCCATCGCTCTTGACGTCAAAGCTAGCAATTTTTTGCTATTGATCCAAAATCAAAATGACAGCACTCTACAACAACTTAATAACTTATTTCTTATCTTTAATTTGAAAGAATCTTGATAGTCTGTTTAATTTATAGAATAATCAACTCAATAATAATCATGAGTTTGATTTACTTATGATACATTCGAGCAAAAAGTGCTAAAACATTTAATTATCGCTTTATTCGTCATCAGTTGAAATTGCTCAAGTATTTATTTATTTAAGAACAGTGAATAATTGGAAGTATACTACATGTTTGTAATTTCTGATTATGTTTAAAAAAATATGCAATACAATTTATCAAGTGTATTTATATATTTATAGATAGTTTATAATTGGCTTTATTAGAACTGGAAATTGTATTTGAATACTAAATTCGTTGAGAGTAGTCTAGGAATTGATTATAACAATGCGATCCTCTACGCCAGTAGAAATAATATTGTGAGCCTCCAGATACTGTTGCAGAGCACCTTGATCATCCTTCTCCAGTACTTCTACGAACGAATCGAGTGGTTCGATAAGAGTAAATCCATCACCGCCCTTCATAAGAAACTCGGGCACAATAACGTTATAGTAGGCCGTTTCATTGAGTTTGCTGTAGGAAGGAATATAGCATTGGGCACAGAGTACTTCAGCTGATGTCACTTGGTCTCCCTCAGCCATATTGTAGTTGTACTCCACACGGATGCCGGAGAACTGCAGAAAGCCGCCGTTGGAGTCTTTGTTCCGAACAGATGCTGAGTGCTCCAGGGCATTGAGCAGGGTCTTACCGCTAATACGCGTCACAACCAGACGGTTCTCAAAGGGAATCGTTTCAGCCATGTCTCTAAAAGTTATTGATCCATCCACCTTCTTATTAATGGAGGTGCGTATGCCTTAAATACAGAAATTATTTAGCTGTGGAACTATCATTAAATAATATAATAATATAGCACGTACCACCTCCCGAAATCAGAGCAATAGATGCGTCTGTCCAATACTCGTCGCTCTTGTTTTCCAGCATGCGAGAGTAGACCATTGAGTCCGCCACCAGATTACCCAGATTGCATTCTCGCAAGCGACAGATATTACCGCCCTCGAGAAATACCCTGGTGTGGCCTATTACTCGCCCGCCCTGAGCCGTAATATTTGGACGAAAAACATCCAGTAAGTCCAACATGTCCTGCTCCTGAGGTACTGAACCATTCAACAGGATTGGCGAGCCAGCCAATTGAATTAAGTCTCCATCCTCATTGAACTGTGATCGAAGCGCAGTTTAATATCGGTAAATCAAATGACAGCTAAGGCATTACCTTCACTTGCAATTTGCCCAAGTACTTCGTATTGGTGTAGGCCTGAACCACAGGCACTTTTTTGCCGCTTGGCTGCACCACTGTGGTGGGATAGGGTCCTCGCACAGCTTCGGTGTTGGTGTCGTCCTTGTCAGCGACGGGTTGATTGGCATCCAAATAGGTGTGCGAGTGGCCACCAATGACTATATCAACGTCGGGACAGTCTCTGGCAATCTGTTGATCCTTTTGATAGCCAGAGTGGCCCAAAGCAATGATAATCTTAATGCCCTCAGCCTTCAGCTTTGTAGCCTCAGCACTTGAATGGAGTTAATGAAAGCAGCTGAAAGCAAAAAGTTTCGCCAACTTACTTGATGGATATGATTTCGTCGTTGAATTCCACATTGTTAACGTAATCCTCCTTGGTTTTTGGAGTCAGATAACCTATAACGGCAATTTTAGTTCCGTTCACCTCTACAATTGTTGAGTTTCTCAATTTATTGGTGGCAACCAGCTCGGGCTCCTTTGAGCAGTCCAAATTCGACACGACCACAGGAGAGTCAACGGCGTTAAGAAATGAAACAAGGCCTTTGATACCGTCATCGAATTCGTGGTTTCCCAGGCACTAAGCACAACAATTATTATCATCAAGAGATCATTATTAATGTATGCAATAACTACCATCACATCCGGCTCGAGTTTGTTGAGAAAAGCGCTTGCAATTTGATTCTTGAACACTGTGAACCAAACAGTGCCGCTGAATGTATCGCCTGCATTTAAATATAATACGGGAGTACCCCCATTCTTAGCCTCTTCACGATATTTTCGCACTCTGAAAGTTCACAGATTCGTAGTTATTTTATATTTATTATATTTTCCTGCATGAGTGAAACTTACTCATGTGCTACCCTGGCAAAGCCACCGAAGCATTTATTCTTATCGGCATCTTCCTGTGGGCATACTGAGCCATATTTATTCGTCTGCTCGAATCTTGCGTGCATATCATTATTGTGGAGTATAATGAATTCGATATCTTGATTTGTTGAGTTCTCGATGGGACTTCCGCGAATCAATGGAGAAAATACCATTAAAAGTACTGTCATACAGAATAGCCTCATGTTTGCAGCTGAAATGGCAAAACCTCTAATTATGAGTGGGATTAAATATTAAGCAGAATTTAGGTAGAGCTGTTGTCTAGCCCTGCAACGGCAATCAAGGTAATAGCAAATAGTTACGACTTTACAGCTGTCTTCTCTCGTACATACAAGATAAGGTTAAAGCCAGTTTAAACCCTTTTACGATTATACTTGCAATCTAAATCACATTTACATTTAAGCCAGACACAGACGATATAAATTAATTTTCAACTTAATTCGTATCATAAATTCTGTATTCGAATATATCTGTATTTTTATTCTAATCAGAGATATTTACACATGTTCAACAATATGCTTTTTATGCGAGTTTATTCTGTATGCTCATCTGATTGTCACATAAAACAAATGGGAGTAATCTTATCGAAAATGATCGACTTGTAAATACCCAGTTGCATGCTGTTTCAAATTCGTTAATATGCTTAATAATGTATCTATCTATTTATAATAAATTATGGTTTTCCAAGAGAGACTCTAAGAGAGACTCCAAAAAATCAAAACACAATTAATTTAAACAAGCACTCGCACAAAATCACTATAACCTGACCCCCTCTCTCTCTCTCTCTCTCTCTCTCTCTCTCGCTCAGTTACACACACATTTCAAATATGTGTAGGGCATAGCTAAGAGGAGAATAGTAACCCAATGACATGTACTGGCAATATAAGTATTAGCATATTAACTATGCGTCACCCATAGGCTTTCAGTTGAATCTCAATTAAATAACATCGTCTTACCAACTAGAGTTATGTTCAATCCAAGCTTAATGAGTATTTTAAGATATCGTCGAAGTTACAGCTATAGATGAAGTGGCCTTCCTATATTTTCAGTAACTCTGAACTTGAGGCATATGCACTCGTCACACAATCTGCTAGCAAACTAACGTCAAATTCTTGGCAAACAGCTTTAATAATTTAAATCGGTTTTCACTCTCTCTCCCTAAGCAGGTGCCTCTGACTACATTTGCTCTATTTTTTGCAAAGAGCACGATCTGATAATCTCAATGACTTAGTATACGGAAGCTGAAGTCTAATTCACAATATTTGAAATTAATCCCGTCTCCAAGTTTTTACTGATGAGGCAATAAAATCAAAATACAAAAATAAAAATTATATTTTTGCTATGTTCACAATAATCTAACACTTTTATTACATAATTATATAAAATATAAATAATTAGTATAATAAATATTATAAAACATCAAGTTTTTTAGTTTTAGTTTTCATATTTGACTGGCCGAAAACTACAAAAATTACTATAAATTTGTTGCACAGTGTAATTAAAGACTCTCTATCTGTATTTTGCTAATATAGAGAGATAGTTCGGTATCTCTCTATATTCGATTATCAAATTAATCATAAATTTTAGTTGCTTCTAGTAAAAAAAGAGTGCTTTGAATGTATATATATTTGCTATTTTAATATTGTTTGTTAAAAAGTACACTGTAAAAAGTTTTATTATATTTATTAATTAAATTTTATTTTATTTGATAATAATTGTAAATAATTTTGTAGAATAAAGTATATACGAAAATCATTCATTAATACATTTCAGATATTAAGTCAAAATATATATTTATAATTTTTAATTGTTTCAATTATATGTTTCTCAATTTAAGTTGTTGAAAATATTATTTAATTAAATTGATATTTGTAGACAAAATTAACAAATATGTATTTTTTATATTATTAGAAATCATTATATTGATCATAAATATTATTATTATTATATATTTATTTATTTATTATTATATATTTATTATATATTTATTATTATATATTATTATATATTTAGTAATGCCTTAACAATGAATAACTATTTAAATGTACTGAAACATTATTTTCAGTGTATTTGTAGGGTGTGCAGTTATCATTACAATGACAGGTCAAAGCGTAGTCTGTAGCCATCGAAATTGAATCGAAGAGATGGCTGTGAAGCGTGCCAGCTGCAAATGCCTGGTATGGCTATCAGCGACAGTCGAATGCGCTACGTAGCGCAGCGCTGCCAGAGAGCAGGGCAGGCGAGAGTGAGGATGGCCGACACAGAGGAAGAGCCACGAGACAACGGAATAGCTGGGCGAGGCGAGGGTAAGCGGGACGAGGACAAGATAGCAGGCCGCTGCAGTTAGAGAGCAGATTGTCAGGGGTTGCTTTCGATTGCAGCGCACATATCCTGCCTATATCCTGTTGCCTTCCCGCTTCAGCTGCCGGCAGCGGCCGACAAATTTAAACAGCTGCAACAATTTTTCGGTTGCCTTTAATTTCCAGCCTGGGCACATCCCCTAATGCCCGGCTGTCTCTTATTGCTGGTTGGGGTTGCTTTCAGGATCGCGCTCCCTGCAACAGCTCGGCTGGGGTGCATTCAACGTTCGACGTTCAGTTGTCGTGATCGCCAGGTGAACGAAGGTTGTGCTGCGGAGTTAAACTACAGGATCTATTCGGGATACGACGAAGACCTAAGAAGAAAATTCTCCTATGTCCGGAAAATTGATTATGAAGCGCAAACGTGCAGATCGGCTTAGAACGCAGCAAGCTGACCACCAGCAGCAGGAGCAGCAGGATGTGGACATTGAGTCAACAGCAGAGAAGCGCCATCGCTTGGAACAGGATTCCAGATCGAATACACCGCCAGTGCAGCAGTCCCCCAGTCCAGCCATCCAGGGTGGCGATGCACCTAATAGCATTTTGCTCGAGGCACTGCAGAAGATCATGGAGCTGCAGGCAGAGCTGGATTCATTTGAACATGACTTGGACGTACGCGACGCCAGTGCATTCGATAGCGACGAGGAAGCGCAAGCGGATGCCGAGGTAGCAGCCAGCTTTCCAGTCCAAGCCCCAGCCCCAGCCCCAGCCCCAGCCCCAGATAGACGCAGTGAAGCCGAGGCACTGGGCTTTGCCATGTGCGCACGCGAAACGTTGCTCTTTCTGCAAAGCGAGGGCATCTCCACGGAGTCCGTGCTGTACAAAGCGCTGCTCGGAAAGCTGGTAGGCCAGAGCAATGGGCTATTGCATGCCTAGGCAGAAGAGCTCTAACAAATCCCAATCTGAGAAATTCTAGTCAATTTACTACAATTATATTGTACGTAAAACGAAATTTGCAGAAGGAAATGGAGCCTCAGACAACATACGTTGAGAGTTCCGGCAGTTAATACAAATTCTACTTTTAAGTCAATTTACTCTAGTCAGTTATTGTGCAGCAATATAAAAACTAATTTAGGTTTAATGAATAAATTATACAAAATAAATATAAACTATATAAAAATGTTGAGTCTTTAATTCCCTTCTTAACTTGAAGTTTAAACATCATTAATTTCCGTAAAGAACTAGCCTGAATATACTTCTCTCTTTTGGTGTGTGTCTTTGCTAAGGGGTGACATAGCCAGCAGCTTATGACAACGCGTTTCCTTAATTTGCTTTGTTTCGAAATAAATCCGTACACAAAAATATTTTCAGCATACATTTTAAATATTTTTATTATTATTTTCGTTATTTAATTGTACATGAAATAATTAATGAGAATAACTCAATATTTGTTTGTCTTTATAGTTGTATTGTTTAATCTGGTTTAGGGCGGGGAAGTTTTTTATTTAGTATTGAATATTATTTTTTTTTTATTGTAAATTGGTATTTTTAACGTGCCATTCAATTTAAGTAGTTTTTATACATATATATATATATATTTATCGTTTAAGTTCAGTATTAGGGTTTTGGGAATCGATTTTAAGTATGTTTCGTTTATTATTTGTATAATAATAACAATAATTACTTGAAATAAATGTATGTATCTTTTACTGATATTGTTTTACAAACTAGATTTTAATTGTTTTTAACAATTTAACGTTCACATGGTTATAAGTAAATATTTTTCTTATGCTTTTTCTTTTTGCTTTTTGTTTTTGTTTTTGGACAAGATATTCAATTATCTGGTTTCGTTATGAATACACTTTACTAACAATAGGTTAGAGTTTTTTTTATATATATTTATATATCAATTAGCTCAGCTTATAAGTCATACAAAATAATAATAGTTATAATAATCGAAAATCATTTAGAGGGGATTTCAAAAATATTGTTGAGTTCCTTAGCTCGACCTGGACGCGACGTCTGTCGAAGTGGAAGATTGTGTTTCAGAAAACATTATTGCTCCATTGATTGCATTTTGGCACAACGTGTCTTTCATTCTCTAGTTGCTTCCAACTCTATTTCCATTTTGGCTTGATCTATATATCTTTGTGGGACATATTTTTGCTTTTCATCACACAATTTCAGGAAATTTACAATAAATTAGTTTACGCGAAATTACTAAAATAGAATAGATACAATTGGGAATTATGTTTTTGAGCTTTTCGGACTTCCCACACATTAAGTTATTTAAATTCAATGAGTATTATTTTTGTTTTATAATAGTTTTGTTTGTTTGTTTCCATAAAGTAATCATTTGCAGCATTATCCACATATGGGCTTCGTTTCACAATTTCTGAATAATATAAATACGTATTGTATATTAAGTTATCGAGTATTCATACATATTAATATTTTATAAATATATTTTTAGCTTTAGTTTTATTTTTAGTTTCTCAATCGTTTGTTTGGTTTTTTTAGTTATTCGAATGTAAATATTCAATTCTGTATTTGTATATATAGTTATATTTAATTTATTTTAAGTGTGCCCAGTTATATAGTTTTAAGTTATTAATCTCATAGATTTCCAGCCCTACTGCACTTTAATCACACATACACATATATATGCTCGATCTTCAGTGTGGAAAAGATAACAAGTAAAATAATGAAATCTGGGATTACTGTTACTGTTGCAATAATCATTGATTTACATAGATATTCGAATTTGCTATTTTATAACTCAAGTAGTTATCGGGAAATGAAATTTCCATTCTGAAGATCGGGCAGAATATACATAGAGTATATATGTATATATATATATACGTACGCATTCGAGAAACGTTTACATTTTGTTTTTAAGCAGATTTATAATATTTATAATAAATATATGTATTTTAGTATTATTTGTATTATATATGTAAGTCAAAGTATCATAGCCAGCTTTAAGCTGTGCTTATCTAATTATTTAACGGTTATATCTCTTGATAATTTGTTATTTGTTATTTATGCACGCACTTTTAATACGAATATCTTAAAGATGTTTTGCTCTTCGTGTAAATATAGATTAAAAAACCGGACAATATATCCTTGGCATAAATTGTCTGTCATACACCGTCCATCGTCCAACGTCCATCGTCCATCGTCCATCAGCCAACACAAGGTTAAAATATCAATTTGTAGATCCAGCTGTATTATCATCCAACGATTTCCTTGCACTCAAAAAAATATATATATGTATATATATATATATATATATATGTATTATTTATATATTAATTTTTGCTTTAATGTATATATTGTATATTTAGCATATACATGTGTATGTATATATAAGTATGTGTATATCTTAAGGGTTTCGTTTGTAAATATTCTTTCCATTTAGTGTACAAAGTATTTGTGATGTTGCTCTCGATTTGTTGCTGTTTGTTTGTTTGTTTCTGTTGTAGTTGTTGTTTGTTGTTGTTTTTGTATCTGTTTAGTTTTGAATGTGGCTTAGAGAAACTGCACTGGCAAGAACGGAATCTCTCGAATATGAAGCGAAGGAATGGAAGGGCTGTAAGAGAATGCAAGTATTAAGAGTATTTAGAGAAATGTCGATTGTGTTTGGATCGTATGTCGAGTCAGCAGCGGCTATTTGCGAATGCAAATAAATAGTTTATCGTGACAATAAATATTTATTTATAATTAAGTATATATTCATATGCATTGGATACGATTATTGCAACAAGCAGGCATTATATTACGAACTCGGTCTACGTATTTACATTTCAAATAGTGGCTGTAACATGCGTTTTGGTTGTGCAAGGAATAATGAAGGAATACTGTACTGGACTGAACAAGGGATGGTTGTAATATCCATTTGATTAATTGTGCTCTAAACTGATTTGTTTTTTTTTTTTTTTTGGCTTTGTTTTTACGTTTTTTTTTTTTTTTAATACCTTACTAATAGCATACTGGACGCAGTTGAAGTTGTTGTGTTTTTTTGGTAATGTTGCATGTTGTTCTTGTATTTGCTGCCTAGTGTGTATATGTTGTTGCTACTGTTGTTCTTGTTTTGGCTGATGTTGCTATTGTAGATGATGCGATTGCTGACAACTACAGCAGTTGTTTGCCCATACTTCGCATTTGTCTGGGGAGATATTGAATTTGATTTAATTTCCACTTCGTTCGAATTATTGTTGCTATTCCTATTTAAGTGGTTGTTGTTGTCACTATAATTATTGTTGTTGTTGTTGTTGTTGTAACTGTTGTGCGGTGGGTATTTTTGTTGTGAATGTTGTTGCTGTTGTTGCTGTTGTTGCTGTTGTTCATGTTGCACTGTCAACGATTGTTGTACAGTATGTTGTTGTGTCGGTTGTTGCTGCTTCTGCTTCTATATCATAAAATGCTCATTATTATTATCAGAGTTAATTAATTCAAATTGATTGCAATATGTTTCATCTGTTGTTGTTACCTGGTACCAGACACTGCTGATGCTCTTTCTGTTGATATTTTGCTTAAGGTTGTTGCTGCACTCCATTTGTTCCAAGCTGTTGTTACGTTTGTTGTTGTAGTGGTTGCTGTTGCAGTAGCTGTTGCTGTAGCTGATGCAGTTGCTGTTTTTAAAGTTTCGGGCTCTAATGATCAGATTTTGGGGTTTCGGTATAGGACTTGTCGTACTCCCTGTGCCTCTCACATCCTCTCCATTGCTGGCATTGCTCGAACCCAACAAATTTCACCTGTTAACATGATTGCGATTGTGATTCGAATTTATACCTGTTGCATTATTTGGATTTGATGACACTACCGAGCCGCTCGCTGAAAAGTAAACAAAATGATTATATTACAAATACTGGCAGTGCCAAGGGATCAGTTGAACTATATCTCTAAAATATCACACAGTGCTGTTCTTTTAAAGCTCCATCAGCCATCTTATGTACCTGCATATCCGGGTGAGTGCTGGTAGTAGTCCCGTCTGGAGTAATCCGTTTCATAATCTTGAGTTTCGTAGTGACCGCCTCGAGCTCCGCCACTTACGCCGCTGATGTTGCCAACGCCACCCAAAATATTGTTGGGCGGTCCGTGGGACCCATGGCCGTGTCCACCGTGTGATCCATAGCTGTAGGAGTCATAGGATTGATGTGGATCGTAGGAAATGCCGTCGTCATAGCCACGTCTACAAAATTCCCATTCAAATAACAATTGCAAGAAATTAGTTAATTTTATAATATATTTCAAACTCACCCGTAAGTTTCATCCATTGCTGTTCTGGCCTTTTCCAGAATGGACATGACCTTCTGCTTGGGAGCCAAAACATTTTTGCTAAACGACGGTTGCTGCGAGTTTCTGCATATTGAAATAAATTTGGGTTCGGCTAACAACTGATTTCTAGTGTTTTCTATAACACTTACCTGTAGCTGTGATGAGATGAACTTTTGGCCAGACCAGTTCCACCGCCAGCACCAGAATTAGTCGAGCCCTGTCCGCCCATGGCATTAGCACTACCGGCGTTCTGCATGTGCCCCGCTTTTTTGTAGCTACTCTTGGAGTTGGCGTCGTTATCATTGAGGCTAGTGCTGTCCATCAGCTCCCGCAGCTGCTCCTGCCGTATAACATCGTTGCTGTCCGGTATCAGGTATTTGCGCAGCTCGGCCATGGCATATGCGATGCGCGCGTAGGCCTCTGCGGGTGGCGCGATCGTTGATATCTCCACGTGCAGATCGCTGTTCAGGTGTGCATACTTGGGATCCTTCGAGCTGCGCAACTCCTCCTCCTTGGCACGATCCCTCATCGAATTGCGGCCAAGCACCGTCATCTTGCACAGCGTTTCCTCCTGCAAACGGCGCAGCGAGTTGCCCTTGGGCCCAAGCAGCTTGCCCACAAAGTTGAACTGCAATTAACGAGATTCAAATATGAGCGCTGCATGATCATTGAATAAATAAGTAAATGCAATAACAGATAATAAGGTAACGAGTACATTGAGCATCAATCGTTGCAACTCTCTACTATCGCACAACAATAATAATTCAGAAAAGTTTGTTCTGAGTGGACTAAGATACGTAGCCAGTTGGACTCGCATCTCAAACAGCAGATTATTAGTGGCACAGATTGATTCGACAATGGTGTTGGCTACAAATGTGTAGCTGTCAGAGTTGCAAATCACCTTGGGATGCTCGCGTATGGGCACCAGGACGCGCTGCGATATGCGTAGCGGCTTCTCCCTATAGATGTCCGCATACTTTTGCTCCCGCGACGGAATGCGTCCAGTTGTCTGCACCTTTTCAATCTCTGCAAGCAAATTGAATTATGTGCCACACGAATCTCAGTGAAGAGATACGCTTACCGCCCTCCAACAGCTTCTCGGAAATGGGATACTTTCGATCCATGCGATTCTTCTCGGCCATGCAATCGCGTATGTATTCGCTGGCCTTTTCGTTCAGCTGCACATTGCCGCTGCCTTCGGGGCCGCCATGATCACGATCGCGATGATCGTGGACGCTGCTATCGCCATTGTGGGCGCTGCCTAAGCTCTTGCGGGGTTTGCCAACACCACCACCGCCACCACCACCGCCGCCGCCGCCGCCGCCGCCTCCTCCTCCTCCGCCCACATACTCACTGCTGTCATCCTCATTGTATGCGGAATAGTCGCCGTTGCTGTCATACTTATCGGTCATGTTTATGGGTCAATCAGTTGGCAACAATCAGAGTTTGATTTGGCTAATGGATATTCAATGACCCTCACGGCAGCTACAATAATCAATCAATTAATTATTAAACGAAAGCAAACGTGTATATATATATATATATATATATATATATATATATATATATATATATATATATATATATATATATATATATATATATATATATATATATATTTCAACCCTTTGGCAAAAGTCTCATTTAAATCAGTTTTTATAAGCGCATTCAAATTCAAATGCAGCTACTTCTCTCCCCCACCTACCCGCTAATACACACACACACACACACACACACACACACACACACACGCATTCATACATCACAATACACATACACATTAAAAGCAAAAACAACCACCGTGCGAAATTCAAAGTCAATTTGTTGCCGAAAGGCAGGAGAGACCGGTAAAAACGCTCATTAAAACGATTTTATATCAATTCCCGCTTTAGTTGTACACGATTCCATATCTTTGCCTTAGCTTGTTGGCCACTTTTTGCTACTCTTTGGCTCGTTCGTACGTCCGTCTATCTGTCCTGCTGCTGCTGCTGCTGCTGCTGCTGCACTTTCACTTTTCAGTGGGACGCAGTTGTTTCCACCTACGCACACATACATTTATTGCATTTTCTTGAAAGTTTAGCCAAGACGGTTAAGATCCTTGAGCTGCCCACTTTTTCTATAGCTTTGCGCCTTATTGTTTTTTATCGTTCACTTTACACCTATTTTTAAGGTTTTTTTTTAACTTTTTTGCACGGAATATGTTTTTTTTTTATGCAATGGCTGGCAATAAAGTTTTGGTTTTCGCGAGGGCTGCAGATTTGCGAAAAACAATGCACAGGCCAAAGAGAGCTGCAGCCAAGTTAGCTTTAATTCGAATTTCGAAAATCAGCTGTGTGGGAGAGCGTGAAGGTTCATGTCTAAACTAAGCAAAAAGCATCCACACTTAACGAAAGTATGACTTCTTGTTTGAAGCTGTGGTATTTTTGTTGTCCGTTTTGGTAATTTGTTGTTAACGGTGTTCAGTCACACTGCGTTTTGCTTTGTGTTTGCGAAATATAAATTTTATTTGATTTTTTATTTTATTTAATACTTGCAATTAATGACCGGTGTCTGTGTGGTATGACTCATTAGCAAGATGCCCAACGCCGCAATGAACAATGGCAACGCCAACTCCTGCGTCGAGACGCCCACAGCGCCGGAGTGGCTCTCCAAGCTGGAGAGCCGACGCGAACTACTGAAGCGCTCGAAACTTGGCCACGAATCTGGAGCGGGCGCTCCTTGTGGCGAGTGCCTGGACAAGTGCCCGGGGCTGGATCTGCACTTCTGGCGCAAGGTATGCCGCAACTGCATGTGCCGCAAGGACCAGCACATGTGCACGGACGACGACACCACCGGCTGGGCGCAGTTCGAGATTCTGGGCCAGATCCGAGCCAAGCCCGCATGTGAGTAGAGATCTTGATATGCGCTTACACGTCTATATCTCTATGTGTGCATCCTCCTCCCACAGACATCAAGATCAAGGCTCTGGCCAGCCAGCCCATCCAGGTGGAGTGGGTGCCACCGAACGCCGCGCCGGACGTCATCTCGGATTACATGGAGAAACTGGGCGCAGCTCAGATTCCTGTGGCAGGCAGCGATGCCGCCCAGAAGCGCAAGCAGCAGCTGGAGTTCCAGGTGCCGCCACACGATCTGGACGCCGCGCTCTGCGACAATCTCACGGAGACCGAGGCCCAGCAGCTCCAGCAATACGTCCAGAAGCTGCGCGATCAGTGCGTCGGCCAGGGCATCGTTGTGCGCGTCGGTCGCCTCGCCCATGGCCAAGTCGAGCACATTGTGCCGCCCCAGCTGCCGCCAACCCCAGCGCCAGTCGTGCCCGAAGCCACTGTCAAGGTGTTCCACTCTCTCGGAGTAGCGCCCGTTCCAGATGCCACTCTAAACGAACTGTTGGCCAATCCAAAGCTAGCGAATGCCCTCTGCCTGCCGGCTGCCCACGCTCAGCCCAAGCTGCTGGTGGCCTTCTCGGAGCCGTTGAGCGATTCCACGACGGAGTTCGATGCGCATCCCGCGCTGCGAGCCGAAACCAAAGTCAAACTGCTGGGCATCAGCAGACCCTCGATGCAGAGCCTCGTCACACATGGCGTCATCTACGACAAGCTCCTGGGCTCCTTAAAGGTAAGCTAGCTACAATTAACCCGACAAATTTAGCATATTTATATTCTTATTGGAATGTATGCGGATCAGTGTTTGTCCTTTGTACAATGGAAGTTTTTCGTGCTGTAGCAGGCAGTTAATGCCTTGCTTAATTAACATTGGTTTAATTTCTATTTGGTGAATTTGAATTTGGTGTATTTCAAGTCTACATTCCGTCGTGGTGTATATTCTCATATTGAATTTGGCGTATTTTAAGTCTACACTCTACCGAGGTGTATATTAATCCCATTTGCATTTTGGTGTATTTCATTAGTGGTGTAGTTGGAGTCTACATTCTATTAATTTTCCTACACCATTTTGGTGAATTTTAAGTCTCCATTTAAGTTAGGTGTATTTCCATTTAATATACATATTTCATTTCTTGAAACAAGTTGAGATTCATCGGTGGTGACTATCAAACTGTATTCAACAAAATTATTTTCACCACATTAGTTTAACCACAAATTCTTTGAATTGAATTTAATATAGTGATTTATATTGAGTGCAAAGGATTATCCATTTTATTATCCATTTATAAATCTATTGCAATTCCACTTGCAGGAGAAGAACCTTAATATTTCACGGGATGCCCGCCTTGGCCCTATATCCGAGTTCCGCAAGGAGTACGTGAGCAATCCGCAGTTCAAAGCGGAGATTAACACAGTGTGTCCGCCGCCTGCCATGGCTACGACGCCACTTAAATCGTCGCCAGCTACGCCATTCCACTCGCCGCTGCCGCTCAAGAATCCCGTGGCGGCTCGCTTTGGTGCCCAAATGCGTCAGGACACGCCCATGCGCCGTGTTAAATTTGGAGGCGTGTCCACCATAGTGTACGACTGTGGGCTGCCTGCCCACATTGACTACGAGCGGGACCCGGTGTTTGCGCAAATCGTGCAGGCGGAGCCCCTGAAGCAGGCGCTGCAGGAGGTGCGCGCCGGTCGAGCTGCTCCTCCGGTTGTCATTGCCGCAGCGCCCGTCTCCACGGCTAATCTTCAGCAGTTGCACGGCCTGGCGCCTGCCACCAAGGCGCAGCTGCAACATGTGGGCGTGGACAAGAACATGCTCCACTCGGCCGTGGCCAATGCGCCGTATTACAACCGCCTGTTCCAGACGCTGCAGGAGAAGGGCATACGGCATGAGCAGTGCCAGCTGCTGGAGCCGCTCAAGCAGGTGCACGATTGGCTGCTGAACGACGAGCAGCTGCTGGACGACATTGACAAGCTGTTCGCCGACATGGCCAATGGAGCAGCTGGCGACATTAGCTACGGCAACGAGATGCTGACTAACTCGGCTAGCCACGATTCGGGCTTCTGCTCGAAGCCATCGACGCCAGGACATGCGGGCGAGGACCTTAATGCCAGCCTGGGCAGATTCACCAGCATCCCAGGCATTGAGCACATGAATATGTATCCCAACTGTGCCCCCATGGCGGAGCAGTTCCAGCAGCTGCAACTGGGCGAGGCCAACCCAGCGGGCGGTCAGTGAACCAGCCAGAGATTAAGCAGCTTATATAATCGATATTTAATGTGGATCCTTTTCTTACAGATGCCGCCGCAACGGGCCCTGTTGCCATGTCCAACATCAGCTGTCGGGACTGCGGGCTGCCCATTGAGTTCGGCGAGGTGGCCGTCAAGGCGGAGCGCGCGGGCAAGGAGATCGCCTGGCATCCGGGCTGCTTCAAGTGCCAGACGTGCCGCGAGCTGTTGGCGGACTTGGTCTACTTCTTCCACCACGGCCAGGTCTATTGTGGACGCGACCTGGCCATCAAGCTGAAGATACCGCGCTGCAAGGCCTGCGACGAGCTGATCTTCACCAAGGAGTACACCGCCGCCGAGGGCGCCACGTACCACATCAAGCACTTCTGCTGCCTGCAGTGCGATGAGCCGCTGGCTGGCCAGCAGTACATACCCGACGAGAAGTCCAACATGCCGCTGTGCCTGCACTGCTACGACAAGTTCTATGCCGGCACCTGCAAGCGCTGCCAGCTGCCCATCGGGCCCGCCGACCAGGGCGTGGCCTGGGGCGACATCCACTGGCACGGGCCGTGCTTCGTGTGCGCAGGGGCCCAATGCGCCAAGTCCCTCATTGGCGGCCGCTTCTGTGTCAAGCAGGACATGCCCTTCTGCAGTCCCGCCTGTGTGCGCAGCATTATTCCAGCCTAGAAATCCCAGGCAACAGAACAACAATCCCAAACAGTATTTTCAAAATACGCACAAATTATGATATACAGTACATATATATCTATATAGTATTTCCACTTACGAGGTTGACTTCCTTTGCTTTATGTCTCTAAAGTGCCTAGCCCTTACACCTTATATAGAGATGATCTGCCTATATCTATACATATATGTGGTTCACACACGATTTTAAGCCGTGCCAATAGCCTCTTATGGAAAACGTTTACACGCTCGCATTCGAGCACATATATATATATATTTATGTATCTATAGTATATTAGGTATTATCTATACACGGTTTTTATAACATTTTATACAGCACAACAAAAGTTTTGAATAAAATATATTTTACACTGCTTGCAATATACAGGGAAATTTTATTTCTATGTGGCTAAGAGTAGCCACAACTAGCCTACAGAATTAATTGAATCAGGCGAAATCTGAATTCTCTTTAATTATGCCTTGATTTAAGCCGCATACTAATACTTTTAATCAGCCAAAAGTACTACAAATTATATTTCCCAGCCTGCAATCAAATTTCCCAGCTTTCGAAGTCGGTGTGACGCTGCACAAGAAAGTATTATTAGTAAAGGGAAATTTTCTTTTTGCCTGAGATGATCCACTGTATTTTTTATTATTTTTTTATTTGTATTTATTTTTATAAAAAGAAACACAAATTTGGTTATATTAATTTTTACGTATTTGCTGGTAGTTTTTATTGGTAATTGCATTTCATTATTAATTAAACATAATATTTCCATTTTTATATGTATTATGTGTGTATGTATAAAGTTTGTTGTTTTCTTCTCATATTTTTTCTTTATTTATTCATTTTTTTTTTTGACATTTTGAGTTGATTGCGAAAAGCGAAACAAAAGAAAAATCACATAATTTGCTGAATTACAAAGAATTGAGGAGTTTGTTTGGGTTCTCCGAGGATTAGTTAGCCGGCAAACCCTATATTTGCAATTTGTTGATCAGTTTGTCGTATATATATATATATATCGTCGAATCGTATATCGATCTATATAGGCATGTGTCTGAAAGTCCTTCAATGCACCGAAATGTCCCAAAATATCCGCCGCCACAAAAAGAAAATGGGACTTTTCTGTTGGGCAGGATTTTTCACTAGATCACGATCTGTGGTATTTATGTATAGGTGTGTATAGGTTAAATAAATTGAGTTGTATGTCAAATATATGTTCAGCATGAATTCTATGTTCAAATGTTATTCTTTTTCTTTTGTTTTTATTTCTCTCCAGTGTGAGCTACCAATTAGTTGATTTTTGTATCTTAAATTAACACTATTTATTTTGCTTTCTCTCCCTCTCAATCTCTCTTCCTCTTTCTGTTTTGCTTGTTCCGTTAATTTATATATTATATATTTTAATAAGTATTAATTACATTGATAATTAGTTTAATTATTATTTCTGCTTGTAAGCAACTTTACATGATAGGATTTTTAGTGTAGTTTTGTTTTCGTGTTCTTGTTTCATGTTTGTAATTTGCTATAAACAAAAAACTATGCCTTAAAATAATACTTTAGTTACAAGTTTTATTTCTCGCGCTTTGCATTAATTTTGTTCGCCTACTTCGTTTGCATAACTAAAAAACAATCAACAAAATGAGTTAAGTGCAAATAAAATAATTATTATTTCTTTTTTCTTTTTGTAACTAATATATATATGCATATATATATGCGAGGGAGGGGGGGGGGGGATAGGGTACCGGGTAAGGGGAGTTTTCTATATAAAACGATAACTAATAGTAGGTCTTAAAGTTAAGATCCGGGATTCGCTGCAGAAAAAAAAACAATAAAACAAACACTAATTACAAAGCGATCTGGCAACACTGGTTGCGTAAGGGGTTCTACATGCGGCCAGTGTTGCCACACGTGACGTGCGAGCATTTCGCTTTCATTTTGTTCCATTTTTTCTTTCTTTTCTTCTTCTTCTTCTTCGTCGTCGTCGTCATCGTCGTCATCTACTTCCGTGTAATACATAACCAAACCGTGTTGAATGCAGGCAGTGGCAGATACCAGACACAGACACAGATACAGATAGGGATTCGGACATTGATTCGCATTCAGATTCGGATGAGGATGCAGATTCAGTTGCTCCCGTCACACAAACACTCTCACAAACAGATAGACAGACACCCATTCATACACACATGCCCACATATACATCTTAAAGCTATACACAAAAAATGTCAAGTTAAATGTACGAAAAGATTTGAAATCGCCAACGTCTTGGCGGCCCTCTTAGAACATAATGCGTGTGAGGAGCAGCAGAAACAGCTGTTTCCGTGCAAGGAAGCCGTGTCTGCCATTCTTTTCGATACTCTGCCCGCTCCCATTTCCATTTCCAATCCCATTCCTGTTCACGTTCAGCATCATCTGCACTGTCATCTTCGCATTCATTCGCGTGTTGCAGCGTCGGTTGTCAACAATTCGTGTAGACGCCTTGAGTGTAATACAGCTCGGTGATCCGCTCCGGTAGCGTGCTGTACAGGTTGGTGATTAGGTCGTGTGGCAGGCGTGACCACGCCTCCTTGATGCGGAAAATGAGGTCATCCTTGCGCGAGAACTTCCGGCCACCGTCAAACACCTCGCGTATCAGCCAGCCCCAAATGTTCTCCATGATGTTCAGGTCGTGGGCAATTGTGGGCCACTTTTGCGTCTTCAAGCCCTCAGCATTGAGCAGTTCCTGGGCGGTGGGCAGAGCGTGCGACATCCAGTTGTGATCCTGCAGCACAAACTCCGTATTGCCACCCAGTTTGCTAACAATGTTGGGGCGCTCCCGTAAGATTGCTTCGATGCCGGATTCGGGACGCTGCTTGGCGGACGAGACTTCCAGATAAATGGGGCCACCGACGCAGATCATCAGGTAGATGTAGACGGAGTTGCCACGCGGTCGCTGCGACAGCGTGCGCTCATAGTTGCGCAGATCGTGAAAATAGTAGGAGAAACCATCGGGGCCATCCAAATTAAAGCGTCGCTCATCATGGAAGATCACACGGCGCCAATGCTCTTCGCTCCACACGATATATGTGTTGGCAAAGTTGAGACGCTCCGTTTGATTGTATTGCGAGAGGAGCGGCTCTGTTTTCAGTTTCTTGGCACAGTTGGCGGAGCCGGACGCAGATGTTGAAGAGGCGGACGACGTTGACGAGGCTGACGACGATGACGCTGACGATGAGGACGCTGACGCTGACACTGATGAGCTCGGCGCACCACTAGCCGCAGCTGTGGCACGCAGCAGCGCATTTGCAGCGGCCGCGATATTGCTGTTGCTGCCACCGGCGACTGCAACGCCGCCCCGTGGCTGATGGCTGATGATTGTGGGTGAGACGCTGGAGCCGTTCGATTGCTGTGTGGGCGCATGGCTGGATGCAGTGCCTCCTGTACTGGAGCTGGCCGCCGAGAAATTTGAGTTCTGATTTAGCGCATGCACAGGCAAATGACTCTGTTGCTGACTGGCTTGCACCTGCTGCTGCTGCTGTTGCACCTGCACCTGGACCTTGTGCTGGCCATGATGCGCCGTTGGATGGCTGTGGCTCAGCTGCGTCTGTGGTTGCTGCTGTTGATGCTGCTGGTAGTAGGGATGGTGATGATGATAGCTGATGTGCTGCTGGTGCTGGTGTATGGTTGGCTGTTTTAGCTGCAGTTGCTTCAGCTGTGTCTGCGACTGTGCGAGCAGCTGTTGCTGTTGCGCATGTGCAGCGGCTGCATTATTGCCTGCGGGTTGGGCGGTGCCCACATAGTTGCCCTGATGGTTCAGATAGTAATGCAATGCCATTAGCTTGTTGGTGTTATTCACTGTGCCCGCTCCAGCGGCTGCGCCGCCACCCACTGTGCCCATCGTTGCCACAGGTACCGCTGTACCCCCAGCTACTAGCTGCACGCCTCCAGGATGTCCATGGGCAGCTGCTGCAATGGCGCCCGCACTGGCTGCCAACTGCGCTGCTGACTTTGGATCGTAAATGAACTTGTTAAAGTTCTGCAGATCGTCTGGACTGAGCACTAGTGTTTTCATTTGAAGTCTGGAGTGGTTCGCTATTTTGTTGGCCTTTTCGAATGGATCCTTGTTGCTGTTGCCGTTTAATGTTTACTTTTTGGACTTAAGCTTTATGTACTTTCATGTGCCTAAACGATGTGGCAACTCTGGAGTTTCGTAAATGCAGTCGACTGAGTGAGTTGATTACGCTCACGCACAATGACAACGACGCACTTTCACGAATGCGAGCAGCTCGTCGACTCACCACAGCCGAGATTTCCAAATTTGTTTCGTGCGTTCGAGTTTGTCTTAACGGTTGTTAAGCAATGCCGAACACCAACACCGAAATGCCGAACGCCGAACCAGAGTCTCTCTCTCTCACTTGCGCTCTCGCAATGTCCAGCTACGTGCTCTCTTACGTTCGATCGCCTTTGTCTGTCTACGTTATACAGTGGGCGTACATGCGTGCGTTATTGTATGAGTGTGTGAGTGTTATCAAAGGGCTGGCCCTGGCCCTGCTGTCGAACTAAGCTTTAGCTCGTTCGGCTCTCTCGCACGATTGCAAAACTCGACAACGTCGTCGTAAAAAGATGTCGGTTTACTTTCCCACGTACATACGTGCAAGTTGGCAGCTCTGTTGGCGTCTGTGTCTGAGTGTGTGTGTGAGAGTGAGTGTGTGTGAGTCGAGCTCTTTCAATATGTTATCCTCTTTTGTTGAAGTGGTTTTTCTTGTCGGTTGCTGTTGCTGCTGCTGCTGTCGTCGGCTGGTTGCTGTGTGTGCAAATGTTTCCTTGTTTCTTTATTCTGCGTGCCGCTGCTTCGATGTTGCCCCTAGCTGTTATTGTTGTTGTATTGCTGCTTTTAGGTATTCAGTTGTCGTCGATTTACCTGGAATGAAATAAAGCAGGTACGTATGTGAGAAAGAGTCTTGTTTCACACTTTGCATTGTGTTTTCTCATACAATATATGCAGTACACACACACACATATATATATATATACGAAGCACTTATATAAATGCATTCACACTCACGTATATATATGTTTATATATAGTATATATGTATACACATGTGTGTGCATCAGCCGAAACATGTATTCCAATAATTTCTTGGTGAAATCTTCTTTGTGCCCGACAAAAAACACAATTCGGAACAGATGTTCAACGTACTCAGATTTCAGGTCCCCGTTTCCCTATGCCAAAAAGTAAATAAAAGGTCGTCCGTCTCTCGGACGTCAGCGTCAGCGGCGCAGTTGGTGTCTTTTGTCGTTTCTTTTAAAATGAGAGCACAACCACACACATGCACGAATTACCAATACGCACGCACACAAACACACACACACATGTACAAGTGCAGTTGCATTTCGTACTTTGGAAATTTTTTTCTTGTTGCGAATTTCACTTTGCAGGTCGGCCGGCCTTCTTGTTGTGTTTCTCTGTTTTGTATTTTCGGCACCAGCGGCGATTGGGTCAAAGTTCAACTGCTCAAGGAGAAATTCACAAACGCTGCGTATTCGTATTCGAATACAAACGCAGGCAGGTAGGCAGGCAGATGATTCCGCCGGCAGGTGTTGCAACCAAAAATCCTAAATATATATAATCACTATCCAGCTGCTATGAAACATGTTTTTGACTGATTCAGCAACAGGGAATGAATACATATTCATATATACTTTTACACACGTACATACATTTATAACAGGGACTAAAAACCGGTTGATGAATTATGTCTAAAATAAATGAAACTAAACTAAAAAATTTTTTTTTTTTTTACAAAAAATAATTCAAGTAAATTGTGACCCATTTTTGGTCATGTTTTAAAAATTTTATATATAGTTATGAAGTTATTTAGTTTTTGAAATATGATAAAAATTATTTATCAATCTAATCACAACTTTAACTAAAATAAAAAAATATTATTTTAAGATAAAAAAAAAATGATTTGAATATACACAATTTATTTAATATCTACAATGTTTACTTTTTTGTTTTATTAAAAATACGAATTTAATTTATATTTTAAATTAATTCCCAATAAAAGTAAATACCATACAAGTTAAATTCATAGATCAATGGTTTTGCAGCCCTGGCATATATTCAGGCAAAATCTGTTTTAAAGACAATCGGATTTTGTTGTTGTTTTGTGCAACTTTGTTGCGTGTTGTTCGGGCAAAAACGAAGCCAAAAATAATTTTGCTATATTTGAGTTTGTTGTTGTTGCTGATTTGATGGTTTTTTTTTTCAACGATAACGCCACGGCATTTAATATATGCATTGTATACACTTACACACATATATTATATATATAATATCTGTTTATGTACAAAAGACATTTAGTATACACATAGGCCAATGTTTCTACGTGTTGTTCCGAGCTTTGCGAACAGAGCGACAGACAAACGCTTCGGTAGACACGAGCAGCAGCACGCACGCACGCACGCACAACTTACAATCCCGATATTTCAGTTACCCCTGCTCACCCATCCCGCTCTCCCACAACAATTAGCTAATAAATTTTATTACTTTGCATTGGCGGGGCACAGTATTAAGCTGACCAAGCCTCGAGCTGGAGCTGGAGCCATTTCCTAAATTGGTGTGAGTTTCCCATTTTCTCATTTCTTCACCGATTTCACAGTAATAATCAAAATGAAATGAAAAGCAAGTCCGCATAACAACAGGGATGAAAACTGGTTTGCCTGGGCCTGGTGCCCAAAAAACTAGAGTAAGGGAAGAAGAAAGCTGCTGCTGCTGCTGCAGGGCCATTCGCCTCTGTGTGTGTGTGTCTTTGGGGTTGTTCATTCGGCTGCGTGTTGTGTGCCTTACTGCTGCTGCGATGTAAGTCGGTCGCCTGTCGGTCACTTTTGATCGAAGCGAGCGCAGCAGCTGGCGAAATAATATGCAAATCAGGCAAAATCACTAAATATATTTAGTATATAGTATATATTTTTTAATATGCCAACTATACCAAATATTAAAATTTAATAAAAAGATCACATGTATGCAAAATATATAATATAATTAAAATTAATTTGCAAACAATTTTTTAGTTTGTATATTTATATATATTTTTATAAAATATATTAAAAAAATTTTTTTTTTTAAAATCAAGTATTCAATTTCATTTCAATCAGGAAATTTCTAAAATGCAACAAAAATGCAAATATAATATTCATACATTATAGTGAGAAGACATTAGATACAGAAAATGATATATAGTTTTCAATATTTACTCAAGTTTTACACACTCTACGTAAAGGTTGAAAGTTCAATACTAACAAGAAGAAACCACCTCCATAAACGTCACGCACACACACTAAAACGATTGATTTTTTTTTTCGAATTGGTCGCGTGGTATGTTCATATTATCTAGCCTACACCTGATGAGATAAGATATAGGCAAACAACGATCGCAATAATAAAGTTATTATTATTAATATTGGACTTCAAGCTTTGATAAATATAGATACAATTGAATGCTCTGCATTCTTTGCAGAAATTATATTTTTTCTCGAATTAGCTGACTAAGAAAATTGAAAGCTAAAAAACACACGTTTGACTCATGTTATCTTCCATATGATTCGAGGAAACAGTTATTTTTTTTTTGTTATTTGCTGCTGTTTTTCGCAAGTTATTTTTTTTTTCAATCCACCATGTGATTCACACTTGAGAATATGTATTTACAGTTTCACTGTTCACAATAGCATTTCTTATTGATTTCAAATTGATTATTACATATATGTATATAACAAATGCGTATAACACATTTTCAACGCCAAGTTATAGGACACTTTTGTCTGCGCTTTCAATGCAGTGAAAAATATTGCCATTTGCTGTTGTTGCTGCTGGTCAAAGCCATATTAAACTCTGCATATATGTGTGTGTACAGTGGAATGCGACAAAAAAAAACATAGGCGAATTACGCGTTGCGGGTGGGAATTGAACAGTTCGAACAGTTACGTTGTTTTGTATAGCGTCGCGTTTTACGTTTTACGTATCACATATGCATTTGCCGAGAGCTCTCCTAGATGCACATACACCAAACCAATTCAAGCACATGTACATACATATATACATTTGTAAATATCCAAAAATATAAACGAACCCAACGACAGCGACACCAGCAACAACAACAACAACGAACTGATGTTCGCTCGAGCTGTACGTAATAAAATCCCTTGCGCTGCAATGCAGTCACAGCCGCAGTCGACAGCGCAGTTGCTGCGCAGCACATGCTTCGCTTCTTATTTATAAATTGAGCCAGCCCTTATGTGTTCAACTCTGTTATATACTAACAGCAGCAGCAGCAGCGGTGGCGAGACATACATATGTACATACACATTGTCTCTACGTAGTACGTGCGTGCATGAGGTTTGTCTGTGTTCGTATGCGTGTGCGCTCTTGTGTGATGCCATCGTCGATATTGAAAGTATGTATGTATGAACATTTGTACATAATACGACGTATCGACGTTGGTTGAATCGTTGAAAATTGCTTGGGTTTGCGAACAACGGGACGAAGATCTGATACGAAGTGATTCTTTTTTCAGTTAATTCTTTATACATATACATACATATATACGTTCATACGTATCATTTACATATATATTCATGAACGTACGTATGTATGTATGTACATATCATTTTCATTTTTCACGGAACAAATATGGCTGCACAGAAACTTGCGTTGAAAACGCTTACGCTGCTCATATTAAAGCTTATTAAAACTTTTCACATTCACACCAATTATATATATATATAAATATATATTTACACATATGTACGTAAGTATACATGTATTTCTGGTTTTTTAATCAAATATTGAAAGAACGAACAACCATTAAATGCTGACTGGCTGATTGGGGAGCGTAGATTCCGTTTGCGTTGCCGTTTGTTGGTTTGAGTGCGTGATTACGCCATTTTCTTTACTCTTGCACGCCCAATTTCACATTTACCTCTTTGTTAAATATGTGTAATTATTGCTTTGCACACGCGTACACTTTGTTAGCGATTTATTTTAAGCGTTTTATATATATAATATTTATATATATCACTATTGGCTATATTTTTTCCTTTAACGATTTTTTAAATGCATTTGTTAAAACTTATAAGTTTTCACCACTACCACACACACGACTTGTCGACAGACTCGCTGAGGTTAGGGAGATGGCAAAACCGCGATATTTCAGAAGCGATGATATTTATACTATCGTGAACGAACACGACCTTTCCGATACTATAAAATCTGTTAATAAAATTATTCTAATTTGAATATACAAATATTTTGTTTTTTAAATTAATTTTTCTTTTTGAACTATAGACAATAAAGCTTATATTTTCTTCCTTTGGTGGAATTTAATTTATATTTCACATTAACAGCAAATAGTGAATTTCCAATTTTAATTATCGATAACATTCTGAATCATAATAAAAGTTTTAAAATGGTTACGGGATTGAATCCGTAAATTTTCTTTTTTTTTAAATACATATATTTCAAATTTAAAGCAATTAGGTTATAAAAAACTTATAAATCTTAAGAATAAAATATTCTGCTACTCATCGATTGCTAAAATTTGGTCTCTGCATAACAGCTGAGCGCTGTAGATCTAATGTTAAAGGTTTGTTTTGCAACCAGCTGTTAAAAGTCATTTGCAAATGTTAATCAAGCTGTTGACTCCCTCACAATGAGATCACAATATGATTTCAAAGGCTATGTATATATGTGTATATATTTACGAGAATGCAAAATTACTTATTTCTATAAACATATAAATTAAAGAAATACATAACTCTTTATCAGCAATAAGTCTCGCCTATGAGGCATTTAATCGGTTGGATTCTGAATAACAATAAGAATAAAGTCCTTGTCAGGTGCGACCATAATTTCATGTTTCTTGGAGCGCACTCGAAGGAATGTCATATCATTGGATGGGTCGAGATCGCGTACCACACTCCGCGCTTTGTCAGCCAGTTGACTCATCAGACCCGCGTATTGAACGGTTGTTGTGTTGTCAAGCGTCGACTTAACTGGAATACCTAATAAGCCAACTTGGCGTTACTAAGGGGCACCACGAAATGAATGAAAATTATTTACTTACCTTCATTGTTGACGACAATTGTTCCAACTACACCTTTATGGCTTTGGATTCGTTTTAGCGTTTCTTCTACTTCTTGCGACTGTCAATAAAAATGAATGTAAATAGATTTTTTTTATTTTTGCCATTTATTTACCATTTTGACAGGGAATTTAGTTGAATATCTTGCAAATCGAATGTTTTGCAAAAAATTAACTTTGTTTGTTCGATATGGCGGTGTGACCACCTTTTACAAAGAGAAAAACGGCATATTTAAATAAAAATACTATAACAATGTTAATTGTAAATATATGTTAGGAACGGAAATTTGTTCAAGTATATATATATATATATATATATATATATATATATATATATATATATATATATTATATATATATTAAGTATTTAATACAGTTTAAAATCATATCAATTAAATAGTTGTACAAATATATGAAAAATACCCTCACCCAAGATAGCGGGTCACTCTTAAACACAACAATTTGACCTGCAGACCTACATATGTAACAACCGTTAGCTCTAAGACTTGTTCATGGCAACCAAATAAAATAAAAATATAGAGTACAGGCTGACCGAATTAACTGATGAACTATGATAAAGGCTGCTCCTGAAAAGGTACAATTTATATTAATTATACTCAATGTTGAATGTAAAATAACTATTTATCTTTAGCCACCACGAACGCGGCAATATGTCGAGGAAGCTTTTCGGCAAATTGAAAAGAAGAGAAACATTCGTGATATTGTTATTGTAAATGAATTGGGGCATCCAGTAAAAAGCACTATGGAATTTAAGTCTTCTGTCAAATTCGTTGGACTATTTCAAGAACTTCGAGGCCGAATGGAGCGAGGAATGGAAAACATAGATCCCACTGATGAATTATTAATGCTTCGGGTACGCACTAAGACTCATGAGGTTTTGTTAGTGCCCGACTCTAAAATAACTGTAATTGTTGTTCAAAATGCAGATAAATAAAATAGATAGCAGTACAATTTCCTGATAATAAATATTCAAATTGACTTGTGTGCCGGGCACCACTTTGCGTCATTTTTGCGCTAACAGTTCAATGGGTTTCGCGTTATCGACTTTGTACCAGATCTAGTCTTCTGACATATGGCTCTGTTCTAACGCTGGCATATATCTGCTATGGCTCTGTTAGTAATCAAACTTTACACATTTATTATGATTGTTGCAAATAAATAATAATTTAAAATAAAAAATTTATGTTCTTTTATTTTCAATTGAATTTAGTTACTAATATAAAAAATGCTGTAACGGCATTTAAATCCTTATTGGCAGTGCTGTTAGCTTAATGTTGGCAAAATGTTAAGTTAACAGACGAAATGAACGGGAGGCAAGCCCAACACATACGTACGCAGAGTTTTGTTGTGTTCGGTCGGTGTGCTATTTACGTCGTAATTAAAGTAAGAGCAGAAATACTAGCGCGTAATTAATTAATCAAATTTGTACGACTTTGCAGAAAGGTGTGCAAATTGGTTCGTTTTGAACGCGCGGTGATGTTGAAGTGGATGCTGACGTCGCGGCAAAAGTTGATGACGTCGCGCTTCAACCTAAAAAGGCGTTGACAAAACAAACTTGAAAACGGAACGCGAAGCAAATGCAGACATAAAAGCACAACAACAGAAATAGCAATAGCAACAGCAACAACAAAATAAACAGAAACAACTATTGTGTCTAAAACGCAGATACGATATAAGCAAAGCACAAGTCGATAAAAATATATTGTTTAAACAAATATTCAACCTATACTCGTATTCCTATTCGAATTCGTATTCGTATCACTGTGTGTGTTTGTGTGTCTTTGCAATATAAGATTGTGCAAGTGTGCGAATCAGAAATAGAATTTAAATAGGAACGCGACACCCACACAAAACGTACGGTAAATGCAGCGCCGAAAAAATGAGCAGCATAACGCTAAACGAAATGGTCAACGTGACACAGCTGGATTTACACGATCTATTAGAAACTTTCGAAAAAAAATCATTCGAGGCGGTAGCCTTTGAGGAAGGCACAACGGTAAGTCCATGTCAAAAAGCCTGTCTGTGTAGTATCAAAAAGCCTGTAGGCGGCGCACGTGCACGTGCAGTAACATTTCCGCTAACAGAGCGGAACTTTGCCAAAATGATAGGGGAGGGGGAGTGGTGAACTTGCATACTTCGCCTTAACAGCAACATTTGCTTCTAACCCACCCCACCTAGCCGCACCCAACGGAGTGAAGCGTAACCAGTGCTCTAAATTATTGCTATCTCACTCTGAATTAGATTACTCTACTTAATAGAAATCGATAAGCGCATCCTAAGATTTGCAATAGCCAAAAAAAAGAAGAGACAAAAAACGTGTAACTGTAACTGCATACGTATGCTGGTTGTCTTCTTCTTTTTCTCCTTCAGCTTGACATGCTTTGCCCTCATTTCGAGTTACAGTTATGTTTTTGTCGCTAGCCATTTACAACATTTACGACTTATACAACAAACAGTTGACACGCACTTGACTAATTTGTTTGCTGGCCCCATTTTTGGAAAGCTTTCATTATTTATGTATGTGTGTGGGCAGCATAAAATTACGTTTAGTTGCTTTTATAAAAATACTAGAAAAAGGAAATTTAGTTGTTCATAAAATATATATGTATAATATGCGGAAAAATGGATATGTTAAGATTTCAATATTTATGGGGCGTACAACAAAGTTTTCGTCATCTCTGTTGCATCTGCGATTTTCTCTGCTCTCTGTTAGCTTCCTGTTAACTTCAATGTTAATTGACCGCTAAACGCTAGCCGGCAACAATAACAACATGTGTAAATGCAAATTCAAATATATATGTGGCTGTGTGTGTGTGTGTGTGTGTGTGTGTGGGAGAGAAGAGTAGAGTGTGCATTTATTTATATATGCAAATGAAAACCACAAACAGTTGGCAACAAGCGAAAACAACAAATGCCTTCCACGCGGCCATACAAACGTGTGTATTACAAAACTTGGCACGTAACGCCAGCGAGTCAACTAGCACGCTGGTACCGTTCCCCTCCCCACGCCCACTTCCACTGCATTTACTCAGCTGCAATGCAATAATGATAAGCGCAAATGGTTTGCAAGCAATCGAAGTGAATTAGAAACAGATATACAAATGTTTGCCCAGCCTGTTGCATTGTTGCAGTTGCACTGTAAACTTTAAAATGTTGTGCAAATGTTATCTATTCTCTTGTTCTTGTCCGTTTATCAAAGCTTTTTGTGCTTATCAGCGCGGAACGCAAGTATTTTCTTATCAGCGCTCTACATTGTCAACGCTAACGTCAAAATACAAATAAATACAAAACAAAACAAAACGAAACAAAAATAAATGTCAAATGTAAATTAGTTTAAATTATATATATAAAAAAAAACAACAACTTGCCTAACTGGAAATGCCCCTGTAATGTAGTTAGTTATATATGTATGTATGTATGTATGCATGTAAATAAGTCTATTCACAATCAGAAATTGAAGTACTTTAAATGATATCAACTGAGCACGTACGATCTCTACGTGTTTCAGAAAACACAATTTAATTTATAATCAAATGAATTATTTAAACAAAGCTAGCTTTGATATTGTAGTTTTTACATGTGATTGAGTTTTGCTTGTATTATTTAAACAGTTCCATCTGAAAATCAATTAACTAAAATTGTTCTATTCATACTTTGTTTAAGTTAAGTTTCTAAAATGAAAAAAAAAAAAAATAAATAAATAAATAAATAATAACTATAATATATATATATATATATATATATATATATATATATATATATATATATATATATATATATATATATCCCTGAAATTTTCAAGTTTGATTATGATCTTGAGCTAAGTTCGCATTTACAGTTTTAGAGTCGAGAAAACACATCTGGATTTAATTGTTTTCCTTTGTTTGTGCGGTCTTCAATCAAACAACAACAATAATTATAAAACGATTAGACCCGTATCAATACTATATTTTGTAAATATAGTCCGAGCTTCTTATCAAAGCGGCAGCACCTCATATGACGCGAGCTGCATTCCAATTTCAAGCTTTTCGAATTATTGTATCTGTTTTTGTCTTTCTTATTTTTCTTCTTTGTTTTAAGCTGTTTACTTAACTGCTTTTATTTGTTATTTGCTTGCTTTTGCTTTTGCTTTTGTTTTTTTGTTACTTAATATTTTATTTTCGCAGAAATTATTTATAGCTTTAATGCTGGCACGTGAGCAAACAATTTGCGTTTTAGATTTAGTTTTGAATGGGCACCAGATCAAGTCAGTTCTGACTGATCAGGGATCAAAGTTTCATTTCAGAGTATTACATAAGCAAAAAAAAAATATATATATATATATATATATAAATAGACTTCAATTGTAAATATCGAAATATATGTATATAAAAAGAGCAAAGATCATATTTTAGAATCAACTTGTAAACGGATAGTATACAAAAGAGAAATGCTTTGATTTTTCATATGCACAGATGGCAGAATGGACATCAGCTGACCATTGCAAAAAACTAATATACTCTCTTCAATAGTGGGAACAACTATAAAAACTATATTCAGTTAAGTCTATCATTGAGCTACATAATCAAATAAAACGAATGGAATTATTACACATCAAGATATTTGAACATTGTATTTAAGCACATCTAAAAAAAAAAAAAAAAAAAATTGTATTGTATACATTTATAAATACATATATATATGTATATATATATATTTAAGATTAGTTTAGTTTGCAGTAGACATCAGATTTGGGTCTGATCGATGGATTGATCTAATTGATTTAATTGTTTTGCATAGCCCGCTTCAACTCGAACTCGAAGTCATCTATCTCAAGATTGAATCCCTCATATCTAACGGCGCAGCCATCCTTGTCGAGCTTCTGCTGTGCCCAGAGTATTAGCTTCACCAGGAACATCATCTTCGGCTCCATGCACGCAGTCTGACTGCCTTTGCGACAAGCCGAGTTCAATTCACGCTTTTCCTCCACGGAACGGCGTGCAGTTCCCTCCAGTTCTAGTTCCAGTTCCGTTTTAAGCGAAACGCTGTTCTTGTAGTTGTTGCTCTCACGAATGAGCTCAATGAGATGCAGTTGCTGCATGTGAAAGTACATGTAGTTCTCGCTCTCAAATAGTTTCGGGTACAGCCTCTTGGCCATATCGACAGCATATTGCACCTGAGCGGTGCGTACAGCGTTCTTAATGCGCTCCTGATATGATACTGGGTCCAGCGGTGTCGGGTCCGATTCGAGTCGTGCCACAGCCTCGAATCCCTGGGCCACATCCAAATAGCCTTCAGCCACTAGATATTTCATGATCAGCCAATTGATGTCCGCCTGCTTGGACTGAAAGCTCTTCATGCGATGCGGCCAGCCAGTGCGTTGATTACTCCCAGCCATCTTAGGTATATATTTTTGGAAATTGTTGTCTCTAAAGATTGCTCAGTTATGGAAAAGCGGAGAGGAGTGATGTTAATAGGTTTGATTGGAGAAAATAGAAAAATTTAATATTTCTAAAATATTTATATTATAGTTATATAGGCATATTATTAAGACATATATAGATCTCGATTCATAAGAACCATTAGGATAACGTTTCTGGTTTCTTTTTCAGTTCATAAATCTATATCTTGAATTGAAATAGGAATTTCCAGTCTCAACCCATGCGATATATCATTTTTTCTGTTTTACTTTGCTTTGTTTGGATATCATCAAATCAAATTCTTTTACTTGATATCTTCATTATTTATATGCATGATTTTGTTCGAGGGCATATAGCTCGAACGATACCCGAGCCTTAGAAATAAAGGCAACAATTCGCAATCAGCTTTAATCTGTTGCCAAGGCGATTGAGCTGATTAAATGTTGAACTTCAAATGCACATCAAATAAATTGCAAACAACAAGCACAAAGTAAACAAATAAAAGACACTAATACTTTGAAGTTAGCGACTAAAACATACTCTGTGGTGCAATAAAAATCTTTTTATACATTAGGTGAAACCATAAACCAAAGCTAAGCATATATGCTTTATTGAAGTTTGCTATAGATTTTAATCAATTTCATGGAAAGGGAAGCAGCTTAATCTGCTTCCATTAAAAAATGACATTACATGTAAAATTCAATTGCGACACGTGATGAAGAAATTATATTATATCGGTCACTCCTCCTTCAGCCTGTTGCATACAATCAAATAATAAAATGAATATACCCTGTTTAATCTTTTTCAATGGGTTCAACGTAAAAAGGCTCAAGGTACAAAAATTATAAGTACAGTGATTGTTGCAGTTGTTAAATGATAAATGATTTTTTACTCTAATTTTAATTCTAGATAAAATATATTTTATATTCTTAAATAATATTTTCATAAATAAATACAATTTATTAAAAATATATATAAAATTAATATTAACATTTATTTTTGTATATTTATATACTGCAAATTAATAAAATATAAACTTTTGCATTGAATTTGTTTCGTTAATTAAATAAAAATTAATAGTTTTCGAATAAAAATATTTTTTGATCTTGCCATATTTTCAAGTAGCCGAATTTGATTTTAAATAATTTCGAGCAATCCAAATTCTTTAAAATATTTCTTATAATTAAAAAAAATGTAAATAATTAATATACAAATAAAAAAAAATTATTTTGTAATATTTTAAAAAATATTCAATATTCAATTGAGTCAATCTTATTGATCACATTAAAAGCATGCAGCCTTATCGAAGCAACACTGTACTTTTTAAGTGCTACGTATTACTTTGCTTATGAATTATCATTAAAATTAACAACAATTTTTTAGTGCTCACTTTTTATAATTTTTTTTTTTTTTTTTTGCTTTGTTTGCATTTGGTTTTAATTTTGTTTTTAATTTTATTTATAACAAACCTTGCCCAATGACATTGACATTGTGTGCATGTGTTGGTGTGTGAAAGCTTATGTGTATGTATGCATGTGTATGTGTGTGTGTGTGTGCAGCCCGTTATCGAGTGGGCGCCAAAATGAGATTGTGTACGGGGCTGGCAGATAAAAATAGTTCAAAACAAATAAATATGCAACAATGCACAGTCGTATATATATGCATGTAGATATATATTAAGTATATATAGTATATATATAATTCACTTTCAATTGAACCCACCTGTTGTTGTTGTTGTTGCTTCTGCTGTTGTTGTTGTTGTCCTGCTTAGTTGCTGCTCAGCCAAATGTTAATGTTGAGCATAATACAATCGAAAACGTTGTAGACAACGACAAAGAAACGCAGCAGGCAATAGAATTCCAAAGCCAGAAGGCTAAGGACGGCCACATAAAGATGATCCTCCTGCAGCAGATCCATGCAGACCAGCACTAGGTACAGTTCTATGTAGGTATTAATTTTAATTCTTTTTCTTCTCTAATTGCTGCGTAATCAAATTTGTTGGGGCTTTTGCGTTTGCGTTTGTGATTGCGACTGCGACTGCTGCTGCAGCTGCAGCTGCGTTTTTTCTCGTTTTCCTTCCGTGTGTTTTGTGTATCCCGCCTGGCAGCTCGCATCCAAATCGCTTCCAGGCTGCAAATACGCCCACGCGACAGCAGCAGTTGCACTCGTTGGGGGTTGTATGCAGCCGGCAGTACAGTGTTGACTCGTTCAGCGAACGAGTTGTGCATTTGGTCGCCAGTGCGCAGGACGCCCACGCCATCGGTCTGTCCAACTGTAGCTCTCAGCTCTCTTCTGCCTCTGCTCTGCTCGCTTCTGTGCGCCTGTGCCGTTTGGCAGCGCCTGTGTGGGTGCAGCGGCCAAGCTTCTGGTTCTCGTTCGTCGGTCGTGCGACTCTTCTGCCCACTGTAATGCGTTGTCATTGTGTGGGCGTTTTGGAATACGGTAGACAGGCGCACATAAATCAAAGAAGCCGTTCACCCGCTTCGCATTCCAGCTAAATGCCCAAGCGTCAATGCACTGTGGAGCAAGACATATTTTTGCATAAATACTATTATACTCAGTTACTAATGTGAATCATAAATTAAATACATATTCAAGTTAATTATTAAATCTTTAATTTGATTTAGTTTTATTAGTAAGTCCATTAAGAATACATATTCTTCAGTCGGTCAGAAACGAGTCGATTGCTGCACAACTGAATAACTGAAGAGAATCAAATATAATAGTTCATAAAGTGAGCTGAAATGAAAAGTTCAATTGAATGTAGCAACCTTGAACCATTGAATAAATCGTATTTTCATGATCATCCACTGATCTCTGAGCTTTGGGCTCATTAAAAATATTATAGTCCATTATAGTCCATAAGAATCATGGTCCCCAAAATTGATGAATTAAATATAATTATATTTGGCAGATTTTGCACATATAAATTTGCAGTAATTTCTTTTTTATGAATCATTTATTTTGTGAAACGCTTGAATGAAAACCAATTTTAGAAGCATTACAATTTTGGATCTGGTCGATTAGTTAAAACTTTTTTGTAGAATTGAAGGAGACAGACGTATAAATATTATTTGAGATATGCAAAATATACTCATGTTAATTTTATTGCTTAGAAATAATTAAATTTATTAAAAATATACAAATTATTCTTTAGAAATATATACATATTATTAAATTATAATATATATTATACAATTAAATATCATTGTGTTTACGCTTTGTTCCACTGTGCAAATGTTATTTTATTCCTTTCATTGTTTCTGAATTTTTATCGAATGTCAGAAAGAATATATTTTATATCAATTTCTTTAGTTTGCCCCACTGTGTCAGAGTCGCATTGGTCCTTTGGTTACTCCTATCTGTTTCTGATTGCCTGTTGCACATTGAACTTACACCGTGGAAGCGCGGCATATCAGTTGGCCTTGGGTTCGCTCGGCCCGTTGCCCTTTCTGGCATCTGTTTCGGCGTATTTTAGCGTGGGACGCGCCACAGACACTTGGCACAGGTGTGCAGAACCAAGCGGAACAGTTGCAAGCTGGGAAACTGAGCAAGTGGAGCGCATGTCCGGGAGAGTGACTTGCGGGAGCCAATGCTGTTGCAGTTGCAGCTCGTTTCGATTGGATTAGCCAAAAGTTTCCAATGCGTGACTGCCATATTCCAAGAGCGAACGACAACTATCGGACGGACGGACGGATGGACGGACGACCAGTTGCCATTATGATATCTGACCCGGTCCCGGGCACGGTTAAAAGCCAGCAAATAGGTGCGCATGATTTGTCCATCCAGACTCCAGCTGTACGCACATATCCTGATTAGGATATGCTGATACTGATACTGGTGCTGCCTGCCTTTTATGAATGCCTGCTGACAAACAGATAAAATCGATAATAATTGAAACAGCGAGCGCATCTCTGACAGCATTTAATTGTTGCCGAAGAGAGTTGAGGCCAAAAGGGTTGGAAGAACGGTTAACTGCAAAGTTTACTTTGTGGATGTTTAATGAAACTTTCAAATGTTGAACTCTCAACTGGGAGTGCCCGACTTTAAAATATCCTTTGCCAATGAGCTTAATTCTCCTAAGTCTATTAAACTATTACTAAATTAAAAGAAAAAAATTAAATTTAAATATCTATGCATATATATAGCTTTATTATATATACTACATATATATAAATATAGTATTAACATTTCAAAATTTTGCATTAATATTAATGTTATCGTTATCTTAATAATTACTTTTCTGGTGATAATCATAATGCCTATAATCATGCCGTAAATTCGTGATTGGTCCATTGGTCATTTACAAAGCAATTATAATCATAATGTGAGCAATAATTATGCAGTTAATATAATGATCGGCACAATGATCATCAACAAGCTAATCATCAGTTATATACAGGTATACAGTTGAACATATAATAAAAATAAATAGTTTTATTTATTTAATTATTACAATTGTACTTAAAATATTTAATATTATTAATTGTTTTAAGTATTTACCACGCACAAACACAGACACTTGAACAGGAGCACTGAACTGAGCAACTGAACGCTAGGAGATCTGGAGTGCGACTGAAGAAGCGCGGCAGCAGACTGCCCTTTATATGCAGCGGCACTCCCACTCAAAATCTAGCTCAACTCTTGAGCGTTAGTTTAGCTGAGTTAGTTTTGCCAAAGAGAAATTCTTCTGCTGTTGTCACAATTCTACCTGCGGGCACACATACACAGCTTCTTTGGCTCTCATTGTTGCCCTTCCCATATAGAAGAGCGCTACTGATTAACTGTAATGTAACATGTTCGATAGGAGACAATCAGAGTTTCCTCTCTCTGAGACTGAGACTTACATTTGTTAAGAAAATGTTTGCGCAATTAATAGATCATTAAGTGATGGTATATGCTTACATCTATAGAGAAAATAATTACATTTTAATATTATTTAACATTAATATAACATTGTTAGTAGAATCAATGTTATTGTTGCTTGCATCTCATGATGAAAGGTCTTCCTGATTAAAACAAACCCATATTCTATTTTCTCTTACTCTCTTCCTTCCTCCTTCTCACTCACTCACTCTCTTGTTCTCGCTCACTTTCTAACAACTATTGCCAAGTCAAGAGCGCTTCCTTTTAAACAAGTATTTATTGTTCGCTTTTAAAAAGTTGTTAAAAATCGAGGTATGCAAATGTCGTTAATGCTCATAAGCTCCATACATATGTGTATACGTATGTATATGTATGTATATAAAATGACCTTGTCAAACTGCATACCGAAAGCTCTATTAATATTGCAGATTTGCATATTTCATATGTTAATAATATATAAATTGTTACTGATTAATACCATATACGTATGTTACTTATTCACAATAGCTTTCATATCGATAACTACATATGTATGTATTTGTCGAACTTGTGCGGGGTCTTTGAACGCTATAAACTTAACGAAAATAACAACAACAACAACTACAATAAAAATAAACGGAACTTTACAGAATGCATGTACCAGGTGTGGTCAGTGGCCCGGCCTAATGTGAACTTGTTTCCAGTGACGCTCTGTCGCTGAATAATTCATTCAAGAAAAGCAATTTTCCGTGTTCAGCAATTGATGAATATGCATGAAAAAATACATACATACAGACATGCATACATAAACGTATGTATGTATATGCAGGCATGTGTATGTGTGAGTGATGCCCATGATAAGCCTTGCCAAAATGCCTGCAAAGCCAACGAGACGCTTATTTACATGCTCTGTGTCTTGTTTGTATTTTTCTTCTCTTCTTTTCTTTTTCTTTTCTTTACTTTTCTTGTCGTCGTCGGCGTTGTTGTTGCTGCTGCTGCTGCTGCTGGTGGCCTGGTCTTGGACTGTCATGGCGTCGGTGTTGCTGTCGCTGTTGGTGTTGGTTTCTCTTCTTGATTGGCCGTTCGATTGCAGAAAGCGCAGTTGAGAAAAAAAAAGAAGCAAAACTAACTGTGGAACTGTGTCGCGGTTGCAGCGACGGTTTCTGCTTGCCCAGCACAGGCAAAGTCTTCAAAATCCGGGTTTGTAAGAAAACTGCATTGCTTGAGCCAAGCGTCTAGCGTAAGAGAGAGATAGCGCGAGGAAGAGCACGATGTAAACTGCTTAGCTGCAGCAGCAGCAGTAGCCTTCGTCTTAAATTTGTTTTTTTGGGTCAGGGCAGCAGCTGATGCTGATCGCTGCTATAGTTGACAGCAGCAGCGACACCGACAGCGACAGCGACTGTTGTTACGATAGCAGCAAAACTATATTGCATTGGCGTCTGTCGGTTTCTGTAATCGTTAACCGACAACAGCAACAACAAATCCTCAAAACTATTTTGCTTTCGCGCGCGTCTGTTTGTTGTTTTTAAGTTTTACAGCGCCTTATTAACAGGCGCGCAGCGGCAAGAGCACAGCCAGCTGCATGCTGTGCCTCGGTGCGCTTACAAAGAAAATAAACATGTGCACTACACAACAACAATGGCAACAACAATAACAGCGAGCAGTACAAAAGTGCAACAACAATAACAGCGGCAACAAGCAAGCAGTTCAATATACGCGCACACACACACACGCTCGCTGTGTGCGTGGCTGTATGTGTGCCTGCGCTGTAACACAAATAACATCAGCAGCAACAGCAACCAGCGACTACAACTACAAGTAGCACTGTTTCACTCACACTTACAGCGAGACAACGAACAAGTTGCCGATAAAAATGCAAAGATTTTTGGTTGCTCAACTACACGCATACAGACTCTGACTCTCTGGCTCTCTCACTTGTGCAAACTTTTGCATGCATCGAAGAGCAGCACGATTACACCGTTTTATCTGACTCAACATTGTGTGTGTGCGTGCGAGAAAGAAACGTTTTACGTTATGTATCACTGATGTAAACAGCAACTATTGGGACCCAATGTCGGCATTCGTCGTATTTGAGTTTAGCGTTAGTAATTATGTATACAAATAAGTAATACATTTCTATTCATCTATATATGAAAAATTAACTTTCAATCAAATTTGTATACTGTACATTTATTTTATAATTATTTATTTTCACTTATACAGCTTCTTTGCTTATACTACATTCAAGCTGTCAACTGAACCGTTTCTTTTGTTGTTCTTAACCGCTGCCTACACTTAACTGTTGTTCACCGCAAACTTTCTCACTACAACCGGAATTTACTCTCCCGCCACCATAAACTCTCACCTCACAGACACACACGCAGCGGCTTCTGTCAAGCGTTTTAGTTGTTTTGCTCGTTTGTTTCGCTCCGCATAGTTTGTGTATGTGGGTATGTGTGTAAAATTTTGCACAAGTATTTGAACAGTGTGTAAGTGGGTGTTTGTGTCTTTTTGCCACGTTTGTTTTGGTATGTGGGTTCGCTAGTTGCGGCGCATTTGCTGTTTTTTTTTTTTTGCGCTTTTTTGCTTAGCTCTTGGTTTTTATTCGCTTTCCTCTTTAGTTTGCTTTGTTGTGGTAAGAACCGGTTTGAACGGCTTCGCGTCAATTTCTGTCAAGGCTTAGCGGTGCGGCTCTGCGTGTATTATCTCCTTTTTATTAACTATTCGCCGCCCAATAGACAGAAGATGGCAAATGCTTACGATCTATTTTAAGTAGCGAAATTAAATTGTCTTAAGATTAATATTCATTCATACACGTAAAACCTTTATTGTGATTTTAGTCAGTCATAGATCTTACATATTTATATATAACATATATAATATTATACCTGTCAAACAGCTTTCTTATTTTTTAAAGGGAGTCCCGGCGGGCGGTATGTCAAATACATAAACTAATATGTTCTAAACCTGATTTCACAGGGCATAAAGTATTCAAATTACGATTAAAAAAAAATGTTAATGGATCTAATAATTTAGTCAATTGCAATTTAAAATATTCCAAACCATATGCTAATATTGCATTGTAATCTGTTTAGCAGCCCCTTATATATTGTCAGGTATAGGAGCGTGGGTTTCTCATGTTCCAAGATTCATGAGCGAGCGCAATTGACCTTAAAAAATCCATTTCCTTTTTGTTTTATTTTTTTATCGGTAGAACATTTTATGTTTTTGTAATTTGTTAATTGAAATGAAAAAAAAAAACAGGAATTGAGAATTTCACGGTTAGTCGACTTTGTTTAATATGGACGATAACCCCCAGCGGGGTCCAATGGCGTTTAACTGCGAGTTTCATACACTGATCATGATGATTATCGCATGTTAAATATAAAACGCGTGCCATCTGCCAGCTGCTCAATGAAATTGTTAATTATTGTCATTCTATATATAGATATATGTATATTATATATATTCGTTATTATTATATTATATATATATATATATATATATATATATGTGCATCTTAAGATAGGATTTAGGATAAAGGATGTATAATCTGATATATATATATATTTAATAACATATCATCTATAATAACTTATCCATTTCTCCGATCTTTACAGGAGTATGGCATATCAAAAAAATGCGAATTTCTGTTCAAGCTCGACTATAGCCTCCTCGAGCTGGACAATTCGAACGGACTGTTGAGCCCGCGCTACCCTGGACGCATACTCATACCGGAATACGAACATGGTCATATGGCCAAGACACTGATACCGAGCAACGGGTTGGGCGGAGGCGGCAACGGAGGTGGATCGTCAGGCACAACGGCATCAGTGACGCCACTGAATGGTAGCGCCGGCAACAATTGCAGCCATGGCAGCAGTGGCAACAACGCCGTTAACTCTGGTGTAGGCATTCAGGCCTTCGTCACCTTTGCCAATCCGCTGCAGACACCACAGCATCCGCAACAGCAGTCCATGCCGCAGGGGCCGCACCAGCAGTCGCAGCAGAATACCATCTACGAGGATCAGTATGATATACAGCGGATACGTGAGCTAGTGACGATGGCAAAGTATGCGCGCTGCAGACAGCGCTTCGCAGTGCCCGTAATAATGTATCGCGGCAAATATATATGCCGTTCGGCCACATTGTCAGTAATGCCAGAAACGTACGGCCGTAAGGTTGTCGATTACGCCTACGATTGCCTCAGTGGCAACTATGCGGCGCCCAACGGTGAGGAGAACGAGGCGGACACCACAGACGAGTCACTTATCAATCACATCAACGACCAGGCACAGTCACAGTTCAGCTATGATGAAGTCATCAAGAGTGACATCCAACTGCTGAACACACTTAACGTGTCCACCATTGTAGACCTCATGGTAGAGAATCGGAAAATCAAATACTTCATGGCGTAAGTTCACAAATACAATATATTCAAAAACAAAAAAAAAAAGCTCGAGAGAATAGTTCATAGAACTAAACTGAGGAACGTAAACAGTAATGACAACCGTTCTGCGATGCTCAATAGTTCAGGTTCCATTGAATTGTTGAACTATTGTTCTTTTGAGCTATCGATCAATACGAATTGTTTCTGAACGTGCTATCGAACTAGTTCGATTATTTATCAAATTTGAATTATTAATTTAAAAAATGTCCTCTTACAGCGTCTCTTCGTCGGAGAAGGCCGATCCGAACAAGCATTATAAGAGCTTTAACCTGTTATCGCTGCCGTATCCGGGCTGTGAGTTTTTCAAGAAGTTCCGGGACAACAATTACATGGCCAAGAATCTACACTACAACTGGAAGCAGTCATTTAACGATGCCAACATAAATATACCCAATCTGGGACCCGCCGCCGACATTGACATCATTTGGCCAGAGTACAGGGACTGGGATCTGGTCTCGATTACGCAGAACTATCTGCGTGCCACGCTTAAGTATATACAGGAGGATAACTCAGGGCTGCTGATACACTGCATAAGTGGCTGGGATCGCACGCCCCTCTTCGTCTCCCTCGTGCGTCTATCGCTGTGGGCCGACGGACTCATCCATCAGTCGCTCAACGCTTTGCAAATGGCGTACTTTACTCTCGCCTACGACTGGTATTTGTTTGGCCACCAGCTGCCCGATCGCCTCAAGCGGGGCGAGGACATCATGTTTTTCTGCTTTCACGTCCTCAAGTTTATCACCGACGAGGAGTTCAGCATTGTGGAGCACCGCAAGCGCACCAAGACGTCCAGCAGCAGCGGCAGCAGTGTCATTGTCATCAAGTCCGACTGCTGCGATGATGAGCCCCTCAAGGAGTAAGTACTTCCACGATCCCCATATTTATTATATTTAATTCTTATTGAATTCCTTTCTACTCTCGCAGAGATTACATTTTGGCCTTCGATCAAGACAGCAATGATAGCTACTCAAACTGTTCCAACTGTGATATGTCCATAACAGATAACTTCTATGCCACAACAACAACAGCAGCAGCAGCAGCAGTAGCAGCGACTGCACCACAAACACTCGTCAATCCGCTCACCAGTCGATCCCCGAATCCAAAGCGGTAATAACAGAAATATATGTTATCTTAAACAACTTCTCAACGTCCTTTTCTTGATTATGCAGTTCCCGCACCAGCCCAATTTCTGTGCCCGGCTCGAATGCGCGCCAGCGTCAGGAGTCGACCTCGTCGAACGGCAGCTGGCAGGTGGTCACGGACACCGGCTCGATTGACTCCCTGATGAATGGAAGTTACATGATGCGCTTTGTCTCGCAGCAGCATCAGCAACAGCATCAGCAGACGGACAACATTCCAATGTGCAATGGCGGCAACGGATATCATTGCAGCACAACCACGCCCAGCGCTTATCCCAGTGCCAGCGGCAGCAGCAACAGCAACAGCAACATGAGCAACATGAGCAACAACAGCAATAGCAACAGTAGCAACAACATGCACGGTTTCGCTAATGGTTCCTCCAAGGATGCAGCCAGTGCCAGCGCCAGCGCAGCAGCAGCCTCCAAGCACTCCATCAATTTGTAAGTTAAATTCAATTCATTCAAAAATTGAGTAATGAAATTATTTAGCACAGAGTGAGTGGTCCACATCGAATATGTGTGGTTAGAGATGAAACTCTGCTAGGTTCGTTAAATCAAAAACGATAGTTTTCATTGAGTGATTTCGTTATCGTTCAGTGTTGCCAATTTTGTCAAAAGCAAAACACTAAATGTTTTCTAAGCAATCATTGTAGCTTAATCATCTAATTGAATTGATTTAAATTAATCATAAATCCCCATACTGATTCAAAATAATTGAAATCTCTTACAGGCGCAAGCAACGGTTAAATGCTGTACGGGCGATCTTCATACAAGCTTATGGCAAAACGATTGGACTGAAATTCAAGGAAGGCTCCTCAATGAATCTAGCCACGTTTATCGGCAATTTGGCGGATCAACTATTCTAAATTAATTGGCTGATAACTGAACTACAAATTTGGAACTAGAACTAGAACTGGAACTGGAACTGAAATGTGCACCCGTTGAAAGTATGCCACATGATCACATCCACATGGACAGACCGACCGATTAACCGACCGACCGACCAATGGACTGACTGCTGGGATTGTGGCTTTGTTGTTTGTTAGTTAGCCTTGTTAGTGCTGCGCTTTTTTACCATGGACTGTATTTTGTAGACATGTTGAATTACGTTCTTTGTGACTTGTTGATAATAAAATGGAATGCAAATACGAAATGCGAAAACACACATAACGAAAAATAGTAGAAGAAAATATGCAATGTACAAGTAGCCAAGTTCCTTGGGCGCAGCTCAGCGCCTGCACTCCACATCCTATGGACAACAAATATATATATATATACATATATATAAATATAATATACATATGTATATGTGTATATATATATTGTACAATCCTCTCCAGGCGCTGTAGCCAGCTCAGATGAATGCATGTCCCATTTGTTTTGAAAAAATGTTTGTTTATAAAAAAATTGAAATCAGTTAAAATAATAGCTCTAAGTTGTAATTTATAGTAATGTATTTTTTAAATAAACTTATTGTGCATTTGATATATAAAAGCTAAGACTTGACCTAAGCATATATAGGTTTTCAGATCGAAACTTAATTACTTTTTGAAGTATTATAGTGAAGCTGAAGCTCAACTCACAGAGCGAGCATCTTATTTGGCTAAAGAACACAAACTCTTTTTCTTGCGTGCGATTCCAAAATTCCACTCAATTCCAAAAAAGATGGAACTATGATTTGCATTTGCGCTTCCGCCGCACATTCGACAGCGGCATGTAGTCATCGAGATTGAAACGTTTCACTCTCACTTCGACCCTTTTCACATAATGTTTGACGCTCTTTAGCGGCACATAGCGCAGCTGAAGATCACCGGTTTGAGTGGGCGGGTGCTTGCTTTGCTGCTGCTGTACCTCTTGCTGCTCTATTTCAAGCATATATGGTGGTTCCTCTTTGATGATCATCGATTGTTTGAACAGCAGGTCAATGGGATCCGGCTGTGGGTGCTTTGGTTCCGGCTGCAGGTGCTGTGGCTCCGGCTGTGGTTGCTCTAGTTGCGGCAGTGGTTCAGTCTTGGTGTGCTCTGGTTCAGGCTGTTGTTGTTCTAGTTGCGACAGTGGTTCAGTCTTTGTGTGCTCTGGTTCAGGCTGTGGATGCTCTCGTTCAGGCTGTGGTTGTTCTAGTTGCGACAGTGGTTCAGGCTTTGTGTGCTCTGGTTCAGGCTGTGGGTTTTCTGGATTTGGCATGCATTGCACATTATTCTCAGTGTCACGAGCCTTGCCAGTGCTTGTCGTAGCCGTGCAGTTGTTTCCACTTGTGGTATTGTGAGAGTTGACATCTTTGGGCAGCTGCTTGATGCGTATCGCGTGAAAGAACTCATCGTACTCGCTCTGCACCAATTTTTGCTCTTTCTCAGTGAGTCTTCTGCTCAGAGAACGTCCCTCGCGCTCTTCTTTAAATATGGCATCCAGTACCTCTACCTCGAGCTGCCTTTGCAGTGTCGGCGACAATTGTTCGATGAACGGCAGCTGCTTGAGAACAAACAATTGCGTTGGAGTAACTCCCTTGACGTTAGCGCGCGGCTTGGCATTCATCAATTGGGTTATTTTGGACATTATATTGCGAAGTTGGGCTGGCAATTGGTTTTTCTCGTCTCTGAGCAAAGGACAGATGGGCCGCAAGATGTCCCAACGCCAGCGGAGCTCCTCAACGGAAAAGGGAGTGCTGAGTTTCAAACCCTCATAGCTATAGTTGAAGGCCTTGGCTATTTCCTCCCACCCCCAATCTTCGTAATCCTTATCATTTTGGGGATCCACAGCTTTACTAAACAGATATGGATACATGTAGATCAGTTCGAGGAGCCGAAGATCATTTAAAACTATTTGAGATTTTGCGTTAGTATTTGAAATGTTGATTTCCATTTGAGATGAATATTCCAAGTCATCGTTGTCCATTCTGAAATATTTACGGTTCCTTATAATATGAACAGTCCGGACTATTATATTTATTTGTAAATTGCCGTATTAATATTAGAGAATAGAATAGACAAAACTATCGATAAGAATAACAACTTTCTCATCGTCACTGATGGGAGCTGGCTGTGATATGTATCATCTCTAACAGAACTTTGCGATATTCATTGTAAAAATTAATCGTTATGTTATTTGACTTTAATTACGGGAATTTTCGAAACAGTACACTTAAGATTGATTATAACATATAGCATTTTATAATATTATCAACTATTCGTTGTATAATTTATAAATTTAATCTTGAAACTATACATATATATACGGGATATATTTCAATTATATGCTAATCACTGTTATTTTCTATAAAGGATATAGGAATCAAAGCACCACAGATCACGGCAATACGCTTTCTTGTGGTGTAAAGGTTTAACCTTCCTAATTTTTCATTTACTATCGTCATAGTTGCGTAGTCAGTTTATTAAAAGTATTTAAAATACTTGTTAATTGTTTTAAAAATATTGTGCAATCGTAGAAGCAAATTTCAATTTTGATTGCTTTTTTAAATATTTTTAAAATATCGATATATTTGCGGTTTAATATAAAATTATTCAACACTTGTTGATTTAATGAACTGGAACTAATTAATGTTGTTCATCTGTACTTGCTGTTTATTTAATTTTTAAAAATTTGTTGTTTTTGTATATTGTTGTAATTAATGTATTTATATTAAAAATTTAATGCAATTTGTTAAATATAAAAAACTAAATTTTAATACAACATAAAATTAATTTGTTCGCTCATTTGAAGGTAGTCTTTTTGTTATTCTCAAATTTATGCGCTATCCAACACTGTTTTTTAAGCATCTGCCGGTGATTTGAGGCAGCCGTGTACACAATATACACACATTTTGCAAATAATTCCATTGTTAAATAAGTGACAAAAATTGCAATAAAAACGCCGAGATGAGTGGCGGAACAATGTTGTATGGCGGCGATGAAATTGGTGCATTAGTTTTCGATCCTGGGCACCATTCGCTGCGAGTAGGATACGCTCAAGAGGATTCACCCAAAGCAGAAATTCCTTCTGTTGTTGGCATTGGGACAAGCGCGCCAGATACCAATCTAGATCCCGAGACGAAAACAGACAACAACGCCACGCCAAATAGTGAGTAAAAATAATATTTTACAGTAGTATTTGCATTATTTACGTTTCACTCAATTCCCCTTCCATCGTTCACAATAGACGCAGACGCGCGAAAGTACTATGTAGACACAAACTACGTGAATGTTCCTCGGGCGCAGATGGAGGTGCAAACATATATGAAGGATGGCATGATAGACAACTGGGATCTGTTTGAAAAGGTCATCGACTATGCATATGCAAATGTTATACAATCGGAACCGGAGTATCATCCTGTGCTCTTCTCAGAGGCATCGTGGAACGTACGAAATAACCGCGAAAAGCTAACCGAGCTAATGTTTGAGAAATACAATGTGCCAGCCTTCTTTCTAGTCAAGAATGCTGTGCTGGCCGCATTTTCCAGCGGGCGTGCCACAGCGCTTGTGGTTGATAGCGGTGCCACACATACATCGGCTGTGCCCGTGCACGAGGGCTATGTGCTCTCGCAGGCAGTAGTCAAATCGCCGTTAGGTGGGGACTTCCTTTCCAGGCAATGCCGGCAGCATTTGGAGAAACTGAACATTGACTTGTCGCCCGTGTATAAAATAGCATCAAAGGATGTTGTCAAAGAGCGCGACAATGCCCGCTTTACACTGCGAAAGTTGCCCGAGAATCTCACACAATCGTGGCAGAACTATATGGTGCAGTTAATGATGCAGGACTTCCAAATGAATGTGCTGCAGGTGCTAGAGAATCCCTTTGACGAGCGCGTCGCTTCCCAAATACCAATGGTTCATTACGAGTTCCCCAACGGCTACCACCAAGACTTTGGCTCCGAGCGCTTCAAAATTGCCGAAAGCCTCTTCGACAATGCAATGCTGGGAGCGGGACAACTTGCTTCCACCAGCGTTGGCATGTGCGATGCGGATGTGCGCTTATCCCTCTTCGGTTCAGTTGTGGTGACAGGTAGATGACAGGTGTATTGAATCAGTATAATCTATAGACTAATCATATTTTGTGTCCTCAAGGTGGCAATACACTGCTGCAAGGATTTCCCGAACGACTCAATCGAGATTTGCAATTGCGGGCGCCCTCGAATACACGCCTCAAAATGATTTCAGCAAACGGCAGTGTGGAGCGAAGGTTTGGCGCCTGGATTGGTGGCTCCATACTCGCCAGCATTGGCACCTTCCAGCAGATGTGGATATCATCGCAAGAGTACGAGGAAGCTGGCAAGAGCCAAGTGGAGCGCAAATGCCCATAAGTCCAAAACGAATTCCAATTATAATTGTAAATTTACCAAACAGATGATCATTTTCTATGTAAACTATTTAGTGCGCACCCAAACCCAAACCCATGGGCTGCTGTCTCAACTGACCTTAACAAGGTCCCATTAACAAGTCTATAAATGTATTTCTTCTTAATCTTATTTCAAGAATTGTGGTTTGCTCTATAGATTATCAGTCGATAGACTCCCCTTATCTGATTAAATGACTTATATTTTACCACACTATTGAGATATATTAAAAATATATAATGCTTGGGTATTTACGGAGATTCTGGAACTGTTTGTTAACTTGATAAGATACGGTTCGTTTATTAGTGTTCAGACAACTATATACCAAAAACATCACTTGTCCACGATTTATTTTATTCACTAAATGTAGTCTTTGTGCGGAAATGTTGAAAGTTTAGGATTGAGTGTTCGCTGACGGAGTTTTGTTATAGTTCTCTGGTTTTATGGTAAATTCCCTTCGTCGCTTGCCCGGCTCCAATTCATAGGCGATGGATATTGAGTGAAGTCTTGGCTCATGCTTCTTTGAGTTCTTTGAGAAGATTGGGTTGACAAGAGGCTTTCGACGTCGAATGGTATCTTTGGTAATTTGGGTGCAGAGCATTAAGAAACGTCACATGGCTCCGGTCATGGTATTGTTGCAGACGCATTGCTATATATGGAACCGAATTGTCTAAAGTAGATCTTCAGATTGTGTGGCTGTACATACCTTGGCATTTAAAATGTCCTCGGACCAGTCTTCCTTGGCAATGCGCCCAACAGCGTTCACTAGGATCATCTTTACCTTAGCTACATTCTCGGCAAAAGTCTTGAGCACATCCTGCACGTTGACACCCTCGCAGCCCATGCGCCAGCAATCGTAGTCAGTGGCAATGGCCACGGAGCCATACAACAAGCCCGCCTCCTTGGCCAGCACCACTTCAGGGCAAGTCGTCATATTGATCAGGTCTCCACCCCACTGACGGAACATATTGCTCTCCGAGCGGGAAGAGAAGCGAGGGCCCTCTATAGTAACAATAGTAGCCTTATCATGTGCAGCAAACTCCAGTTCCTTGGCCGCATCTAGCAGAATCTTGCGAGTGCGCTCGCAGAAGGCTGGATACATGGGCAAATGACAGACGCCAGCCATGCCCGCATGCTGGCCATCGTAGAAGGTCTGCATCCGCTTGGTGGTGCGATCAATAAAGTCGTGCGGCACCACCAAATTGCCTGGCTGAATGGACTCTCTGAGGGAGCCACATGCAGTTGACACAATCAGATGTGTGCAACCCACCTGACGCAGGGCCCAAATGTTGGCGCGATAGTTAACATTGGATGGCATTATATCATGCTTGCGACCATGTCGAGCCAGAAGGACGCACTGCACGCCGCCAATCTCGCCTTCAATCAGAGAATCAGACGGAGCACCGTATGGTGTCTCCACTACCTTCTCCTGACGTTGCTCCAAAATGTCCGGATCATCCAGACCAGAGCCACCAATGATGCCAATCTGTGATTGAAAATTATTACAAAATGATGTATGCATTAAAGTATATGTCTCTGTCTGCATGTATACACATATATAAACATAGATATGTATGTACAGATATTTATTTAAATTGCTCTCACCTTGACTGGAATCGGATCTAGATTTGTGTCTTTACATTTAATGTGTATCATTGTGATAGACGGATTAAAATGCTGTAGACCGGATTAAAAATGTGCTGAGGAACTTGGCCGCTGTCTCCGCGCTGATAGCGTTGTTTTTTGATAAGATGTCAAAAGTGTAGCGCAGCTGAAAATTTAAGGCATACTAATTAATAAGGAGTGGGCGTTATGGTTTCTCAAAAACCGGCTTCGCGTGAGCATGTGAATTGACAAATGCTGACATAAAGCTAATTATTATAAATGATTAAAACAATATAATATTTGGGTATCATAATTTGGTTATTTGTTCATTATTGGCAGTGATAATAATTGATTACTATGCAAATCATTTGAATTGTAGGGTGTTGTTCAATTCGTACCAACTCAATCTATCAAGCCTTGGCTGACAGTTTACGAGGGGAGATATCTCGTTGTTCAACACTGATTTTAATATCTCTTGGTCACACTTAATTGACAAATGTAAACAGCTGTGCTCATGCAAGCACATGTGCGACTGCAGCGGGATTACGAATAACATCAATGATGGGATTCGAAGTGGACTTGCCTGGCAACGATATAGATGATATAGAAGATTTGATATCGGCCGATGATATAAAACCACGTGAGCGCTATGAAAACAAGAAGAGCGTTTCAGTGCGCGCCAAGAAACGAGTGCAAATAAAGCCCGCAATATGTGATGGCGACACGCAGGCAACGCCGCAGCCGGAGAAAACGATTCACGAAAGTGTTATACCAGGCACACAGAAGGTGTATGTGAAGACCTGGGGTTGTGCCCACAACAACTCGGACTCTGAGTATATGGCCGGTCAACTGGCAGCGTATGGCTATAATTTGAGCAGTAAGGACGAGGCAGATCTTTGGCTGCTAAACAGTTGCACCGTTAAGAATCCCTCTGAGGACACGTTTCGCAATGAGATCGAATCTGGGATGCGTAATGGCAAACATGTAGTTGTCGCTGGGTGCGTGCCGCAAGGCGCCCCAAAGTCCGATTATTTGCGTGGACTTTCGGTTATAGGCGTACAGCAAATAGATCGCGTTGTCGAGGTGGTCGAAGAGACGCTTAAGGGTCACAGTGTGCGCCTCCTCCAGAACAAGAAGGTGCACGGTCGTCGAGTGGCCGGTGCACCCTTGTCCTTGCCGAAAGTGCGAAAGAATCCCCTAATCGAAATTATATCCATAAACAGTGGATGCCTTAATCAGTGCACCTATTGCAAAACGAAGCACGCACGTGGCGATTTGGCTAGCTATCCGCCTGGCGAGATAGTTGAACGTGCTCGCCAATCCTTTGACGAGGGCTGTTGTGAAATCTGGCTGACTTCTGAGGATACTGGTGCCTACGGTCGTGATATTGGCAGCTCATTACCGGAGTTGCTCTGGCAGCTTGTCGAGGTCATACCAGAGCACTGTATGCTACGTGTTGGAATGACGAATCCGCCCTACATACTGGAACATCTCGAGGAGGTGGCCAAGGTGCTACAGCATCCACGCGTTTACGCTTTTCTTCATGTACCCGTGCAAGTAAGCCATAATAAAAAATTATACAAAACCTTTAATTAATTGATATTTTGCAGAGCGGCAGCGATTCGGTGTTGGGTGAGATGAAGCGAGAGTATTGTCGCAAGGATTTTGAGCACGTAGTGGATTTCTTGCGGTCTCGTGTGCCCGGTCTGACAATTGCCACGGACATTATATGTGGCTTTCCCACAGAGACGGAGCAGGACTTTGAGGAGACAATGACATTGTGCAAGAAATATAAATTTCCCAGTCTGTTTATCAATCAGTTCTTTCCCCGACCGGGCACTCCGGCAGCCAAAATGGAGCGCATACCAGCTAATCTGGTAAAGAAACGTACCAAGAGACTAACCGATCTGTTCTACAGCTACGAACCGTATGCGGGTCGCGAGGGTCAGCTGTATACGGTGTTGGTAACAGAAATATCACACGACAAGCTCCACTACGTGGGCCACAATAAGAGCTACGAGCAAGTTCTGCTCCCAATGCGAGACAACCTGCTCGGCACTCGAGTACGTGTACGAATCACAGGTACCAGTAAGTTTAGCATGATGGCCGAGATATTGGACGAGGAGAGCGACTGGACACGTTGCGACTACAGCAAACCAACGCAACTCACGACAAGTAGCAGTCAAAGTAGGCGAGGCCAGCACTACATAGGCATCGCTCTAATAGTAGGCGCCATAGCATATACGTTGCGACTACTTTACCGTTTGTTATCTCAATGAAATAAAATGTGCAAGACAAATGGATCTTGAATTGATAATTTAAGTAACGATTGGTTTAATCCTAGTTGTGTATATATATTACTTAAGAAACTCGTTTCGCAGTTAAGTTGGCCGTTAGTACTCGTCCGAGGGCTCGGTGCCAAAGTAGCGATCACCAAAGTTGCCAATGCCAGGTATAACATAGAACTTGCTGTTGATCTCTGGATCCAGAGCGGAAGTCACAATTTTCACCTGGTCAACCAACAAATGTTAATATAGTGTATAGTACTGCAAGGAATATAGCTCACCTTGGGAAAGGCATAGGCGATGGAGTGCACACCGATCTCGGCCATCAGCAATGAGGCAAGAATAATATTCTGCTCGGGAACATCATGATCAAGTAACACTCTGATGGCCATCATGGCGGCAGCGCCGGTCGCCACGGTAGCATCCATCAGTATCACTTTAAAGTCTTTTATATCTTTGGGCAGACGAAGATAGTAGAGCTCCGGCTCACCCGTTTTCAGATTTGTCTGTATTAGTATCTTGCCAATGCGTATGTCCTTGCATACATCACAAACTGCCTGCTCCATTGTTTCACCTGCTCTCAATATTGATACGCCGCATATCTTGCGAGACTCCATGCGTTTGCCCTCGTAAAGCACACCTTGCGGCGTCTCCACGCAGGTCGCCTTAAAAGGAAACAAACTTAATGCATATTCGATGACCAGTCGTATGAGCCGCTTCGAGTAGAAGATAAACTCATCCCGCGACGTATTCTTGCACCGTATGAATGTGTGCAGGCCCTTGATCTGTGGCGTTGGATGCAATAAATGCAATGATTCTGGCATTGGCTGATCCTTATAGGTGTTGGCCAATGTTTCACGTAGCTTAAAGCCGCGCTGAAAGGCAAATTTGATTCAGTTTCGATAAGTTGGTCAATGAATCAAGCGCTCATCCCCTCTTACCAGTTGCAGCTGCGTGTGAACGTGTTGCACTATGAGAGCTATTGCCACTTTGTTCTCGCCCCCACGTGGCACAATAATGTCCGCATGGGCCATGGTGGGCGCTATGTAATTAGCATACGAAGGCTTTACCATATTCAGATATTGCTTTAGCACACCTTTCAAGTCTCGTCCACGCTGCGAGATATCACTGAAAATGTTTATGAAATCGGTATCAGAATATATAAAAATACATATATATCTAATCAATTCGCTTACCGCTTAAGTCTTCTTGCCAGACGTATATCTGGGTCTGTGTCCACAAAGATCTTCATGTCCAGCAGTTTCAGGACCTCAGAACTATGGAAGGTAAGTATACCCTCGAATATTATGACGTTAGCGCCATACATGGTTTTCTAAAAGCAAAAATTATTATTATAAATAAATTAAATTAGTTCAATTTAGATAAGGAATACAATATAATGACTGAATAACTTATCTTTACTCCAAAAGACATAATAATATTGACTTATCGTACTTTAATAAGTGTCATAAATGTAGCATTAAAGATAAGTACTTTTGTAATGTATGCCATAATAATTATAAGTGATAACTGTACTTGCACCATATAATACATGAAGTATCAAAATAACAGCTAATTGATATGTTATCCGCAATTTGGGTTAAGATTTATAAACAATGAACCTAAGCATATAAAATGCAGCAGTACCAAGTAAGACTACACTGCATGAAGACACCAAGGATTGTAATCATTAAATTACCGTTTGACTCTCTCGCCCATGTGTTACAAAATTGTAAACTGGAACTTCCACCTTTCTGCCCTCCTTCAGTTTGGTTAGAACATCGATGAGCAGATCAATGTCAAATGCATCTGGATGATCAAAGTTATATTCATTGATGAGCGCCTGCTCATGCTGCTTCTCATTAAGGATCTACAGATGAGGTAAGGGAGCTTTAACATGATCTGCACTTTCTCTTGCCACATTCTTCCATTTTATATACCTTGTAGAAGCAATCCATGGACAATAAGGTCACCCAAGGCACATCGAGGCTTTCTATGATTTTTTCTGCCACGGTCGTTTTGCCGGATGCACTGCCTCCGCAAATGCCTGCAAATATATATAAATGTATTCCAAAATATATCATTTACAAATTCTGAATGTGGTTTACGCACCTATGACAAAGGGTTCGACCTGTTGGCCGGCACAATTGTACCACGGCGGTCGTCCGGCCGTATAGATGGTGCGATTATTCGATCTAATTATACCCTCAGACGGATTGGCTGTAGTTGTCTGATTACCAATCGACGTGGTACGCTGACGACGTCCCGATCGCCGCATCGGTGACTCCAAGGCCGACTTGGCTGGCACAGTTGTTGGCGACGCTGGGCAGCAGTTGAGCTCGCTGCCCATCGCATTGGCGTCAATGAAGATCGGTTCGGTAGCATCTGACCGATCATCGCTGCAAAAGTACAACAACTTTTAAAAATTTGACAAGAAGCTATAAAATAACAATTAACCACCACACATAACTGCAACACGTTTCAAGTGCCAATAAAAATATCAGTTAACAAAGGAACACCTATGAACGATCCCACACTTATTTATTTACCAGATTAGATTCAATTGGCACGCGACATAGGTGACTCGTAATTTTAAATAATTGTGCAAGTACTTGCTGAATTTAATCAACTAGGAAAATGAGATTAAGTTCTACTGAACCTATTAATGAGGGGTTACTTTTTAAAATAGAATTTAGGCAATATTTTCCGTGAGGTATGAATCACATATTAGCTGAACAAGTGAAACTTTCTATAAAATTTCTAAGGAAACAACTATCTTTTACTTAATTAAATATATAACAATATTATATAACCATATTTGTATCGCTTTACTAAACCTGATTTGAGATCATTATGTATCAATTTATTTAAATTTCTCCTTTATAGATAACTTTTTTAAATGAAACAATCTGAAAGCTTAGGCATTGTTAAATCTATGACATTTATCTTATTTCATCAATATCTATAATCTAAGATACATTTTTGTATGAACTTCTATGTAGAGATCGATAAGGCCGCGTCGTTTCTGGGTACTGATACTATCAGTTCCATTGAATTTAGATACTGATCAAAAAATATATATGAATTTTTTATTACTTTCTTAATGCATTCCACATTGTATGACAAATTATTAATACCCAGCTAAGAGTATTAAAAACAATGCGCAAAATCTAGGTATCTTAATCTATGATAAGCAATGACTAATTAGCTTTATCTAATTTTCTCTCTCCCTCTCCCTCTTTTTCTCTCTCTCTCTCTTTGCGTCATATCTGTACAGTCAGGGCTTAGATTTGACTTGATATTTGAGTAATATTTATAATAAACAAATACATGTGTATATTGTTATTCAAAATGTCTTGATATGTTTGAAGATAAGTAAAAATCGAATTTCATATAAGCTTGCGTTAACATATTTCCTCTTGCCATGTTTATTTATTTATTTATTATTCAATTTTTAGAGTCTAGACAGTTCACAATAAGAGAAACGAGCAGGCATCATAGAAATTCATTGCAGACACACATTGCAGGCATTCCCCAAACCCAAGTAATAGAAAACTTTCGAGACCCGAACAGAACCGACAAAAATACACGCGTATATATTTACAATAGTCTAACATATATAGAAACATATATATATATATAGACATACATATATCTCAATAATAAAACTTATATTTTATGTAAATAAACATGAAGTAAATGAAAAGAAACAAACGATGTCAAGTAACAAAAATAACATTTCAATTGCACATATAAGTGTGTCAGATAAGACTAAAAACCCGAATATTTAATATCCAATTCAAAAGATAATATTTATTCCTGTGTTATAAGCATTTTTTATATACCGTAGCCAGTTCATCCAACTCAGGTAAATAAGTTATAATATATGCCTATATAATACAGTTCGCCCTTCTCACCACCCAAATTAAGCCCAAATGGTTATTTACTGTCTGGAAGTATGGGAAAGTAAACGCAGTCTCAGACGAGCCTCAAATAACCCTTGCGCAAAATGTTCGCATATACGTACATATGTATGTAGAATGTACGTAATACCCAGTCAGTCAACTGCATTAAATGTGCACAGATACATACATACATATGCATGTATGAAAATTGTAATTACGTTTTCTGCAAGTACCGTTCATTGCACTCATTGTGGGTGCCGCAAATATTTCACAGTATTTATTCCTTAGACATATTCGCAATTTTCAGGCAATTGCTTCTGCTGCCGTTGCTGCTACTGTGGCAATTTTCCTAGTTATTTATAGTTGAACTACGCATGTGTGTATGCACGTATGTCTGTATGAATGTATGTACGTATGTATGGATGTAAACATTGATGTAGCCCAATACAGTGCGAGAAAGCAGTATGGTAAGGGATTGGGCTTCACGTGTTGGGACCAACAGGTTGGTAGGCCTCAAGGACACAGGGAGAAGCAAAGAGAGAGTGAGAGAGCGAGTAAGACACACATATGTATCTGCATATAATTAGAGCGCAGAGAAGAAGATAGCATATTGTTAGGCAGCTTGCATAGCGGCAGACGTGGCTTGATCGCAGCCATATTGAAACCAAAGCAACAACATCAACAGTAGCAGCAGCAGCAGCTACAAAAGCAGCATTTGCTGGCGTTGTTTTTTATTTTTTTCTGACGCCAACCCGACAACGGCTAATAAATAGTTGACTCAGCGACTCGATAAACGGTATTGAAAAGAACGTTAATTAAAGACAGAAACAAATACTGGGAGTAACAACAAAACAATTAGAGCATGAGTGTAAGCACACACACACATAAACATATGAGTGTGTGAATGTGTGTGTAGTGAAAAAAAATTCAATATAAATAATACAGCCAAACAATGATATGAACACATATGGAGAACCAACAAACGCACACACACACACACACACACACACACACACGTGCTTACTGTATGTTAATTAAATGTGAATAAAAATGCATATGATTTACATGTGACTATGACCGTTGGTTTTGACTGCAGCCTTAACCTTCTTCAACGGGTTGTGCAGTTGTAGCTGTAGCTGTGTTTGTGCCTGTTGTTGCTGCTGCTGATGGTGAGTTTCTGTTGTTGTTGGTGTTAGTAAGCCGGCTGATGCAAATACTGTTGAAGGCGTAGCTGATTTTCCTTTTGCTGTCGCATCTTTATTGTTATTATTACTGCTACTTTTGCTGCATAAAAACGTGATGCTGCTCATTTTAGCCAATGAATCGAACCAATCCAACGATGCGTGTTCGTTCAGTATATCAGAATAAAGCAGCAAAATGGGTCAATCACTTTCGCACACACAAACACAAGCACAGGCACAGGCACAGGCACAGGCACAGACACGTCCACAGACACGCACACCGACGCAGCACTCCCACACACACACGAATGTTTTCACAATGTGCTTAACGCCTTTCGCATGTGATGCGATTTTCTGGTGGCGCTACAGAGTAGCGTGCTTCCGAAATAAATTGTTGTTGTTATTGTTATTATTTTATATGTTAGATTTGTTTTAGTACAGGTAGTGTGTCTTGGCTACCGGCACCGGTCAAAATGCAAGCAACGTGCTGCAGACGCGTTGGAGAATGACTAAAACGTGTGTGAAGAAATCGCAATCGGCCGTTGTCTATTTCAGCGACTGTCTATTCGCAGAGCTAAGGTTAGAAGCAACTGACGACGACGACGGCAACAGCGACAACGACGACGACGACGACGAAGGTACAGCCGAAAGGTAGAGCAGCCACTTTTTTGTTGCTGCTGCTTCTGCTGCTGGTTCGTTGCGTTATAACTGTGCTTGTGTTTGTTGTTTGTACGAAAAAATGTTTTTTTTTTTATTCTGGTGCTGCTACTGCAGCAGTGTCGAGACTTTTGATGTCGACGTCGACGTCGAAATTCAGTAGCGAATGAAATTTTATTTGATCATATGTACATATCTGAGCATGTATGAGGCTTATATATCTATGTACGCAGATATGTATTTACATGTATGTATGTTAAGTATCTAACAGAGCCACGCTGTATTATACGGTTATGTACATACAATATATACTACATACATACATATGTATAACAATATATACAATTATTTAAGCATGCGTGCGTGTTACTGGTGTGTGTATTCAGATACATATGTACATATGTATGTACATACTTAGGTACGCGATTTGACGAATTTTAATTGCGTGCTCAAGTGTTAAGGCTTTTCAGTGATGAATGAGTTTTGGGTTGATTTCACGTATCACTATTATCACCACATATTTTTGTTACCTGTCGGAACTTGCGGAACTCGCTGGATTGTAAAATTTGATTTGTTTTGTCTGTGTCACAGACATATTCCCCTAATGTTATGTGCTGCTGCAATTGCAATGTGTTCACAATGTGGAGGAACCACGCGGTGATTACTTTGTCGTCTCTCTTTCTCTCTCACTCTCTCTCTCTGTCTCACCCTACGAACTCGTTAACGCGTGCATATACTATACCTCACAAATGTGCGCAGTTGCGTTTTTAATGTCTTAACGCTAGTGTTAATTCCAACGTAACAATCAGCTGTACATAATGTTTCAAATTGAAAAAAAAAGATAAATATAACAGAAGCATATTTATTCCAAACATTTTAGCATCAACGTAAATTTATGGTAGACGCATTTTCAGTATTTTTTTGTTGCTTTTGGTCAGCTGTTGTTTATGGTGAGCATGCAAATTGAGCAACGTTTACTTAACACTGATTATACAAATCAGCTGTTTTTCGTGTGGGCTGGACAAAAAGAGGCCGTGCCTGATATACTATCGCTACATGACGATGTTTTGCAGCACTGCATTATTGTTGCGCTTTGTTTGTTTTAATTTATTTTCCGTATATTGCGATTTATTGTATTTACGACATGTATTTACTATATCAACTGAATATTTGATAGTAAGTGTTCTTTGAAATGCGTAGTGATTATCTTATAAGTGTTATTTTCAGATATTCAAAGGCAAACTGTTACTTCAACAGTTCGTGATAAGTAGCAGTTGATTGAAAAACGCACATCTCTACTGCAGCTAGCGGACGCAACAATATCAGATAACTTCGTGAAGCCAGCCCTGGCACTGGACAAAAACTCTTTTTAATTTTAATCAATTGTTTATGTTGCGTTGAAATTGCGATGGAGTAGCTGTGCAAAACTGGCTAGTGCTTATTTCAATTAGTATGGCCTATATAAATATAGCAGAATGGACGCCCGACCAAGTTACAGACTGGATCCGAGGTAAATTTATGGCTCACTTAACAGGTCAAGGAAAAGTGCAGCAGCAGCAACAGCAGCATCAGCGGCAGCCGTAGCAGCAGCAGCGGCAGCAACAACAACATTCCTTTCACATCAAAATTGCAATTGAAATAGTTTTGTTAATGAGTTTGCCTTCGTTACTTGTTGCATAGGTCTCGACGAGTCCATGGAGGCGTATTTATACGAATTCTCAAAACACGAAATCTGCGGACGAGCACTGCTCAATATACGGCCATATGAATTGGAAAATTTGGGCATGAAGGCCATCGGCCGTCAGGAAATTGTCCTTGAAGCTGTTGAGAATCTGCGTAACTTTGTAAGTTTGTATTCCAGCGGCAATGTTAGATATAATTGGAATTATTTATACACATATAAAAAAAATTTATTATATATTTTTGGAAAATCTGTAAACCTGAACTTTAGTTTTCGTTAAACGAATTCCAGGTTTATTTAAAAAAAAAAAAAGTATAAATATATTCAGTCTAGTTAGGCCAATCCAATATTCATTTAAGGATTGCAACAATTGCCGCTGGAACTTCAATTTGTATTACCTCAAATACTAACTTATTTTTTCCTTGATTCAGCATTATCACTTGAAGAATGATAATCTACAGTTTATGGCATTGCATGTGGGCACTGCGGCTCGCAATTTGCATCGCGAATTGGCCAAGAATCATGCGGACAGCACAAATATTGACACTCGGACATTGCATGATATAACTCGCACGATAGCGACGCTGAAGCCGCTGATTGGGAATTTAGAGAGATCGCCGTTTCGCAATCAGGACATGTATCGGGAGTATTGTGGCAATGTGTTGCGGTGTGGCCTGGAGCTGGCCACGATAGCTCACAGAGATCGCTTTGCCGAGCGCCCAGTGGCTCAGATCAAGGCAACAGCAGAGCGTTTAGAACGTTTGGCCAATTTCATAATACAGGATATTACGGATCCGATGGTGCTGCAGCCGGCGTCGCTTAATTTGGTGACACTGAAGAAACGCGAGTCGGATCTGGGCTTTAATATCGAGTCGAGCTATAATGGCATTCATCGCGTCACCGACATCAAATACAATTCACCCGCCCACAATTCGGGCAAGATTGAGGATGGTGATGAAATCGTTCAGATCAACTATCAAACGGTCGTCGGTTGGCAGCATAAGACTGTGCTGCATCATCTGTGTGAGGCGCTGCCAGATGTGGTGCTCACTGTGAAGAAGCGGCCGAAGCATACCAAGATGTATGGCCAGATCTATATGCAGCCCTATCGGCTGCCGAGCAAGAAGCGCAATATGGCCAGTCGATGGGCCGACAACTTGCCCAGTCCGAGTCCACGAGCCGCATTCTTAACCCTGGAATCAGCGCACAAAGTTCCGCGAGCCGACGACGGCAAGGGCGTGAAGGTGAAGGAACTTGTGAAAGAGCAGGTGCAGGAGAATGCTGCCTCCGACTCAGATTCCAGTTGCAGTGATATACCCACGCCCACGGATCCCAAGTCTGCCAGTCGTGAGATGCGTTTGTACTACCCCAAGCCGCGGGCCCTGCTGCAGCGACGCAACACAATTTGTGGGGATGAATTCCTTAGCCTGAAACATCCCCATTTGGTGATACCCTCTTGGCATGAGCGTAAGCCCGGTAGTGGTAGCGGCGCAGGTGCTATCTGTGATCCTGGCTCGCCCAGCATTCGCGACAAATCCATCTCCTTTGGGTATGGCCTCGAGATAGCGCCACGGCCCACGACCTGCATAGGTCTAGCGGCCAGTGAAAGCGCCGACACGGACAAGCGGCTGTTCAACGAGGCGCGCAAATTGAAGCAGCTGACGGAGGCGGGCCTGGCGTCCCAGCAGCAGTTGCAAATGCTGGACCGCTACAAACCCGGCGTTAGCAAAGTGGTACGCTTCGATGCCAACATGAAGGTGGAGGACTATGTGGTGAAGAACGAGAAATTTACGTGCAATGTGGAAAACACCATACTGGAAACCTTTGAGCCCATTCCCTTCGCCGACGAGGGTGACGAGGATGCGTTAGAGACGCTGCGCAGCTGTGCCAACGAAACCACCGCCGAGCTACTCCAAGCCATGGAGCTGGCTACGCGCGAGACGCCGCCGCTGGCGGAGGCCATCAACACGCCGCTCATCCAACAACAGCAGAATCGACGCGGCCGACTGGACAAGAGTCACAGTACGCCAGCGTATGACAATTCGGGCGAGGAGGAGTCGGATACGCCACCGCCAGCCATAGAGCCGCGCAAGGAGTTTCTGCTAGTGACGCCGCCAGCGCCGCCGCCGCGTCCGCGCAAACAACGCGAACTAACACCACCCGTTGTGCCACCGCCGCCGCCCAAGCCGGCGAGCATGCAGCAAGCCAATACCGCAGCGGCTGCAGCCATAGCAGCTGCCACCATAGCGACCACAATAACCACGGGCAGGGAGCAGGAGATTAGTGAGTTGCTGACACCCAGCAAGACGCGCACATTGACGCTGAAAAAGAAGCACAGCCTGATGGCCAAGCGGCGCAATACGAATCTCAAGCTCCTTGGCACCGGCGACATCCAGGGTCATCTCTACAGGCGTACGAAAAACCTTCGTGGCGTCACCTACTGGGCGCGCATATACTTTGTCATGCTGGATACAATTTTGTATGGGTTTCGCAGCAAGCAGAGCTCCAGCGCCAACTTGGTTATCTTTCTGCCTGGCTTCACTGTGTCGCTGGCCAAGGAGGTGCACTCGAAGCCGCACGCCTTCAAGGTGTATCACACGGCGAAGAGTTTTTACTTTGCGGCCGAATCGCTGGACGCGCTTAATCAGTGGGTGGAGTTTCTAAGGCTCGCCTCGCTCAAGTTGCCAGCGGTCAGCAGCGAGACGTGCAGCAGCAAGGATCTGTACTCGGAGAACGAAAGCTCCGGGGAGGAGGAAAGCGATGCGCTGATAAGCACCAATCTATGCACACCGTCGCCACAGGCTTCCAAGGATGTGGTTGCTACACTGGCGGCCAGCGGCACTGCCACGCCCACCAGCAGCCTGAGCAGCAACAACAGCATGAAGCACGACCGGGGCTACTTCGACTCGCTGCGCAAGTTCACGATGGGCACGTTCAAGAGCAACGCAGCCAAGAACAACTCGAGTGATATTCCCGTGCCAACGGCTAACTTCCAGACGTTTCGCAAGGTGCCCGGTGGCAGTTGCGGCATTCAGATAGGCGCCAACACACCGGGCTATCATGATCCGGCACAGCCGCCCACGCCCACTGCCAAGCCAGAGCAGCCGCCAACGGCATCGTTGCCGCGCAAACTCTCGCGCAGCTCCAGCCGCAGCTCGGTGGTGAGTGCTGCTTCGGCGAGTCTTGGTCCGCCCAATTCGCCGGCGCCCACGCTCAACTCGCTGCAGCAGCAGCAGAGCTACGAGGAGAGCAACAGCCCCAGTCCCAGCCAGAGCCAGAGTCCCAGCCAGAGTCAGAGTCCCAGCAGCAAGTCGAGCCTGAAGAAGGTGCCGTACCACTATCTGCACGCATCGAATCCAAATTTGGAAGTCTTCGAGTATCATCACTCGCACACAAAGACGTTCATGACGAAAAAGGTGGGCGGAGATGGCACCTTGGATCCGCACCATCCGACGAACAACATACAGGGTTATATGACACTCAAGGACTTGATGCTGCGCAAGCAGCTGGAGGAGTCACAGGAGATGTACAATAATCGAGTGCATCTCGGCGTCGAGAAGCACAACAGGCATTTGCGCACCGACTCCAATGCGAGTCAGCAGACGGCAACGGGCGTGGCGGCTGCGCCTGCGCCAGCTACGGCTGCGAAGCCAGCCGTCAATGGGAGCGGTGAGAAGCCGGCTAAAATTCAAAGCTTGAGTCTGCCCAAGACGCCGGACTATGAGTTTAGCTTTAAGCCGGAAGACGAGAGTATTAAGCGTACGCGCACCAAGGAGGGCCAGAAACTGCGCGACTTTGGTTACGAGATGATCTTTGGCGACGAGCCGGCAACCAGCAGCAGCAGCAACCACAACAACAACAACAGCAGCAGCAGCGCCAGTGTCTCCCGGCAGACGAGCTGCACCGAACACGAGCGACAGCAGCAGCAGCATCAGCAGCAGGAAAAACAGCAGCAACCACAAAGCACTCGGTCAAAGTATTTTCTACGCTCGCAACAGCTATCCAGCTTTCTGCACAAGAGCAATAAGAACAAGCAGCAGGATCAGAGCGATGTGGGCTCCCAGTCGAGTGCCAGCAGCAGCAAGAAGAGCAAAAATAAATCCAGCAGCAGCGATCGACGCTTTCCATTCACGCCGATGACCATGACACTGCCACTGAACAAGAAGTCCAAGTCGAATCATGCGATCGACGGCGGCAACGGCGACGCCAGCAACGCGAGCAGCAGCAGCAGCAACATCAAGAAGAGCCAAACGTACAATCAGGATCTGCGGGACAAGGTGGCGGGCACCAAATACGATGCGCATCGCAAGAACTCGGCGCCAATACCCATCTTCTCGAAGCTATCCATATCATCGACATCCGGCGCCACTGCGACGCCAACGCGACCCTCAAAGGAAAATCGTTTTCTTGGCTCGCCGCTGCTGCATCGCACGCTCTTCAGCCACCATCAGCAGCAGCAGCAACACCAACAGCTGCAACAGCAATTGCAACAGCAGACGACGCCCAGCACCGCAGACTTGGATGCGGACTGCGATCAGGAAATATTCTCTCAGGTCATATTTCCCATGCAAAGTAGCCAGCGAAGCTATCGCTTTACAGCTGCTTCCAATACCAATTTGTGTGCATCGGAATCGTTATTGCCGCCTTTGCCACCAGCGCCTCCGCCACCAACATCGGCAGCTGTTACTGCCGCTGCTGTTGTGACAGCTGCTACTTCAGCCGCCGCTGCTGCTGGTACAATCAAGGAAGACACTGCCGCGGAGCAGCCAACAACACCAAAAATATCCAACACCAACTCGGTAGACTCGAAGGCCGCTACGCCGGACTATCCGAATATGGAGTGTCCGCCTGTCTTTGAGCCGGAAATCTATTCGCTCAGCGAGCCCAACACGAGCCTCTCTCGGCTCATGCTGCGCAACAACAGCAGCAGCAATACAAACACCAACAGCAACAGCACAAACACCAATAGCCCCAGCGGTGGGGAGCATCAGACTTAGCTCTGATGCAAACAATTGTGAATGCTCTATATATACAACTATATATATATATATTCATACTCGTATTGATAAGTATATACAATTTGGTTCTTTTTGGTAATTTGTCGATTGATCATTCATATCCTTTTTGTACTCACAAGCCCCCATTAGCCTGGTCGATACATATATATATATATATATATATTTAGATTTGGGCAATACGAGCCTTAATTTGCATTATGAGATTTTGATTTGATTTATCAAGTATTTAATTACACACACAAAGATCAAAGTCTGTGCATCGTAGTAAAACGCTAGAAAAGAATATATTAATGAAAATTCTATATGATTTGCCTTTACAAAGCGATTAACCAAGTTAATCGAAGCTGTTTGATTTGCTCAACAGTTCACGTCTAGCATATATAATATATACATTGTAGGGGGCCTGCGGGCCGCCCAAATATTTTAGTTAGTATACACAACAAATAAATCAATACGTATAAATAAAGTCAACTGTATATATAAACAAAAATTAATCAAGCTTTCTTTCACTAACATAGGACTAATGCGAGAGTGAATCGATTTAGAATCCCTTTATTCACAAATAGTTTTTCAATAACCAAAATGTTGCAGTATGTAAATAATAACCCAGTTGCGAATGGAATTAGGCCAGATTTTCGATGAGCCGCTTTACTTCATCCTCGGCCATCATGGTGAACTCCTTCTTTGTTGTCGTCATGGTCATTAGCTCGACGTTGGTCTCATTCAGTTTCTCCTCCATGACCTGTTTGAGCGTGTTCAAGCACAAGGAGATGGCATCGTTCACTGTCATCTCTGGCGTATATTTGTCCTGCAGATTCTGTTGGGCACCCTCGCTGCCCGAGCCAATTGCCTTTGCGCAGTAGCGTATGTATGTGCCGGATGGATCCATGTGCCAAAGCTGCGGTTGGCCGTTCTCGAAGCCGGCAAAGAGAATAGCCACGCCAAAGGGACGACTCATGGCGGAGGCGCCGTCACCGTCGCCGCTGTCACCGAACTGTATGGCCAAAGTGGAGACTGCCTGGGCGCATGACTCCACGGTCATCGATTCATTGTAGACGAACCAATGATTCTGGCACTCTACGCGTGCACGTTCGATCAAGGTGCGCGCATCGGCCATTAATCCAGAGGTGGCACAGCCAATATGGTCATCAACCTTAACAATCTTTTCCACTGTCTTTGGCACCATCATGGGCGAAGTGATGCGCTTTTCCACGGCCAATACAACGCCTACGCAATTTACAATAGTTAATTCGACTTTAATTATGCTAATTTTATAGTACTTACTGTCGTTTGTGCAAATACCAATGGCAGTGGAGCCCAATTTGATAGCCTCTATGGCATACTCAACCTGAAAGAGGCGGCCCTCGGGCGAGAAGGTGTTTACACCGCGATCGTACTCAGAGCGTGTTAGAAACATGACTATATTTTAGGCTGCAATTCAGTTAATATAATATCATTGATAAATCTCAAATAGAATGACAAAATTTGGCTTACTGCTTTTTTAAATTGTCTGTGAAACGACAAACAAACCAATTCTCAAACGCCGGAGTGACTTTGATGCTAAAATGACTTGCGTATAAAATGACAGCTGCGGTAGTGCTGCTAAGTGTCAAACAATAAACAGTGCTGCATAACAGAAGCAGCTGGCATATTTGAAACGGCCACACTATGCTTGCTGGACGTGGCGCCAGAATTTGAAATGTCTTCATTATGCCAATTAAACTAATTATGCATAAATACCATTTTTAAATGATTTTATTCATATTTAATTGATCTAAAAATAGTCTGCAATCATTGCTATTCATGTGTACATGTAATTATATAATAAGCAGTAATTTCAGTTGCTTATTAAAAATAAAAGTGAAATAAAAAGTTTTTAATGATTTCCCTTTCATATCCAGTTTTCAGCTGATGCGGTAAAACATGCATCATTCCAATTAAATTAAAGCGAGAAGCTGTAGCACGCACACAGAGAAACTAAAAATAAACTGATTTACTAGTTCGTATTCATATTTATATGTGATTGTACATTTTTTTTTTAAATATGACCAAAAAAATTAAAAAAAAAACATCATAATTATGCAAATTTTGACCAGTTTTTGATCATTTCGGACAACACCAAGGACTTGTGACAAAGATGTCTGCCACAATATTTTTATGATCGCTTAAGACTGATTTACTGATGGCATTACATAAAGTCAAGCAAAAGGCTAGACAATCTCTTTACTAATTAAATATTAAAAACTTTGTTGTTTCCTAATAAGAAATGGAATTATTAGGTCAAGGCTAATGTGTGGCAACTGGCAGCGGGCAGCGGGCAGCGGGCAGCGGGCACCTGCCCTTCTATTACACACCTAAGCATTTTCATAAACTTAATTCAATAAACGACTTTTCCAAAGGGAGAGGCACTCACAATTAACACGAAGGTCATTGACCAAAGTAATTTTGTTGCATATGTAAAAAAGAGATGTAAATATGTATATATCAGCTTGTTATACCGAATCTAGTTAGCTGTATGCGACGAGAATTGGTGTAATACAAATAGTTAACTCTAATTCATAATTAGAAACGCAATAATGGGCAATTAGTGCGCGAAATATAGCGCTCGACGGCATGTCGAAATAGAATAGGCATGTAAATGCTTATGTGTCTGCCGCTTCAACGTTCCACTACTCCCATCGTTCCAACTGTCTCCCCCTCTCGCACTCTCTCTCTCGACGTAGACAGTCTTCCGCGTCTGCAGCGGGTTTCGAAAAACGAAAAAAAATGTTTTATGTTTTATTGTTGTTTAATACATTGCTAATGTTACTCAGCGAATGTCTGTCTATATCTCTGTGTGTATGTGTGTGTGTGTGTGTGTACATATGTTTAATTTTGGGTTTTGTTTTAGTTTAAAGCGCACATTAAGCAGCAGCAGCAACAGCGGCAGGCAACTGCACGTTGGTTTTTTAAATAGCCAAACAGTTGGCGTATCTGGGTATCTATTCAATTTAATGACTCTTATTGCACAAACAAAACCCAACACACGCACACATCCATATGCATTCATACATACACACATGCATATGTACAATCATGTGTGTGTACAGTCACGCTCTTAGCTCCTACAGGCTGTAATCACGAATCGTGCCACATCGAGTCAAGTCGCCAATTTGCGGCTGGCTCTGTGGCATGCTTGGACACAATCAAGGATGCAAAAAGAAATGGTTTATGAACCGAACCACTTTGAGCCCGGAAGCTGGAAACTCCTGCTGGAACAACTGGAAAAGAAACAGCTGGAACACAATTTGAACATTTTATATTTGTATATTTATAGAATATTTTTATTTATATATGTATTTTTTTATTTAAATATTTATTGAATGGCAAGAAAATAATATTTTAAAAATATTTTCTTCTTAAATTTATATAATATATTTTATATTTACTATCACAAAGTTATATTTTACTATTTTTAAAACAAGTCTTATAACTCTCAGTAAGAAATATATATATATATATATATATATATATATATATATATATATATATATATATATATATATATATATATATATATATATATATATATATATATATATATAAAAGAAACAACTGTAATTGTAATTTTTCAAAATAAAATGTTTTCTTAAACTGTTTTATGGACACAAATAACAATCCCCTTCTTTTAAATATATATGAAATCAAGTTGATGAAATGAATGGTAATGTGCTAAGGTTTTACATGAAAAGCCTTCTAACAATAGGAGTATCTTTGGGGCAGTTGTAAGACTCAATGCCAAAGAGCAGCAAGCATGACAAAGCGCGGGCAGACAAGATAAAAGGGGATAAGGCGCAAACAAATTATGATGTATGGGCTATCAAATGTCGTATGCATTCAGTTTAACCTTCTTCATTGTGGCTTTTGCCACTTACCACACACACACACACACACACACACACTCACGATTTGTCGGCGACGAGTCAATGGAAAAGAAAACAAATGAAATCGCCATTCGATTTACATAATCCCACTGTGATATCAAACTGTGTCTATTGATATGCCCCTGAACGTATCCCATTTACGCAGGCTGCGATAAATTGGGGAACGGAACGAAACGAAATGAAACGAAACGGAATTAGCTCGATGTCAATATCTGGCTTTTTGGCATTACATAAAGCCAATAACTGTAGCTATAACTAGCTTATTTCTTATTGCTAATATGCACATATCTATATATATATATATTATATATCTGTGCTGTTATATATCTGCGTGCTTATATATATTTATTTGGGTCTTTGTAACGATTTCCTAGCTATTGTTATAGGATAACGACCTGCACACAGCGCTGTAACACATCAAGCATAGCTCCTGACTTGGCCAACGGGATGGACGCTATTCGATATATGAGAAACAAGTTGTTGCTCATATAACACACACAGTTCCCCACAACATTTCATTACTAAGCCAAATCCAACAACAACAACAACAACAACAACAACAACAACAACAACAAAAGCTTCAAGTTGCGAATGTGCCGCAGCTAAAAAGTTGTTGCCGCAGTCGCTGATCAGAGATCGGCGTGAGCCGTGAGGCGGGGGCTATGGGGAACTGGTGGCTTAGTGAATTGCGTTGCGATAGACCAATTTTTTGGTGTGTATAAAAGCCGAGTGCAGCGAGTCAGCGAATCAGTACCAACTTGGATCTCGTTATTGGTATAACACAGTTTATTGTGGAGTAATTGGTTTTCCTCGTGAGACGTCAAAGCAACAGCTCAACAATGCGAATGGTAAAGGAAGATTCGTTGCGATCTCAGTGATATATATATATATATATATTAGCTGGTGTTACTTGTGATCCGTTTAAGGAGTATTCAGTTACATATATCTAAATATATATATATATATTTATATATATATATGGACATCCTTTTGCAGTTCGTTCTTCCTTGTCTCGCCGTGTGCGTGGCAATGGCCCATTGTGCGGCCATCGATGTAAAGGCTGAGAGCAGCCAGGCTGAGGATGCTGGCAAGACTGTGGAGAAGCGTGGCCTCCACCTGGGTGACTATCATCACCATCATGAGCATATCAAGACAGTGACCATTGAGAAGAAGGTGCCGGTGCCGTACACCGTGACCAAGCATGTGCCCTATACGGTCGAGAAGAAGGTAAGACGGTTTGAGCCAACCATATAGAGTTGGTCGATTTAACGATTCATTCGATTCACCAGATCCCCTACGAGGTGAAAGTCGACGTGCCACAGCCCTACATTGTAGAGAAGAAGTATCCGGTGCATGTCAAGGAATACGTCAAGGTGCCCGTTCATGTGCCCAAGCCCTACATTGTGGAAAAGAAAGTGCCGTATGAGGTGAAAGTGCCCGTCGACAAGCCATACGAAGTGAAAGTCCATGTACCAGAGCCCTACGAAGTGATCAAGAAAATCCCATATGAGGTCAAGGTGCCCGTGCCACAGCCCTACGAGGTGATCAAGAAGGTGCCACATGAGGTGAAAGTGGAAGTGCCAGTGCCCAAACCCTATGAGGTGATCAAGAAGGTGCCGTACGAGGTTAAAATAGAGGTCGAGAAACCGTACAACGTTGAGGTCGAGAAGCCCTACGATGTTGAGGTCGAGAAGCCGTACACAGTCGTTGTCGAAAAGAAGGTGCCCTACGAGGTGAAGGTGCCCGTCGATAAGCCCTACAAGGTTGAGGTAAGTACTGCCAGAGAGTGCTACAACTTCTCCTATATACAATACTAATTTTGGATCTATATCTTGTTTGCCTAGGTGGAGAAACCATATCCCGTGCACGTTAAGGTGCCCGTGCCACAGCCCTACACCGTTGAGAAGAAGGTGCCCTACACCGTCGAGAAGCCCGTGCCGTATGAGGTTAAGGTGCCCATTGAGAAGCCCATTCCCGTCTACACGGAGGTGAAGGTGCCCATTCACAAGGAGATTCCCGTACCAGAGAAATACCACGTCGAAGTGCCGATCTTCAAGCACCACGAGGATCATCACAGCTACAGCCATGGCCATGGTCACCACGGTCACTATTAAAGATGGCAACAGACAGCAACAGAAGAACGTGGCTTTGTGGCCACCACAGAACGCGAGCACAAGGAGTATACGAACAACAACAAGAAGAAGAACAACGAGATAAAGAAGATGTTAGAGCAGACACAAGGACATTCGCAGAGAGTCTTTGTCGCAACGTTGAGCTGGACGTTGAACGGGTGATAAACACAAGGAGGAGTGGAAACAGAGCAGAAGGAGGAGCAGTACAGGTAGCAGCTCAGAGGACAAAACTGATTCGCTGGCTACTTGGCAAAAACAACAACAACAACAACAACAAAACGAAATTTCGTTATGTTTTTAAGCCAAATGTGTTATACTTTTATTTGTATCATTGTTTTAGTTTTCTATTTAAATTATAAGCGAAAGAAACACTGAAAAAAAAAGAAAAGAAAAAAAAAACAAAATCAAAAGCGAAATGCATTAATTGGGCGGAACGAAATGGGAAATGGGCCGCTTGCCATTTAAGTGAAAGTTAAAAAAAAAAAGAAGCAAAGTCGGCGACCCACAAAGCGTGCAGCATAACACTTAACGAAGACGGAAAACGGAAAATGGAAAATTAAAGAAAAACCAGTTAGTAGCAGCCATAGTTGATGTTGATGTTGTTGTTGTTGTTGTAGTTGTATCCGCAACATTACATTGTGTATTCTTGGCCAGTTGGTTATGCAAGCGATTGCATCACAGAAATTAATTACAGGAAGTGTAGCTTCACATACACTCGAATTAACAAAATCTGTCTGGCCAATCACTTGGCAATTGTAAATTTTCGCAATTTTTCGTTGTTGTTTTCGTTAACTGTCTTGTCATAAGACGTTCGAAAATGTTGAATGCTGCATTAACATAGATACACACAAGCACACACACATACACACACAAACACCTGCATAGATATCGCATTTACTTGCAAGCTTAGACCTGTCTCTTTGCTTCGTTTTTGCATTCAGTTTGCCGCATTTTATTGTTATTGGTAATTGAAGCTGCGGAAACCCAACAAAATCCAAGTTTTTGGCCTCGTTTTCGGTTGAAATGGTAATTGTAACGGTATCGCGATACATCATGTGGCTATGTTGCCAAATTGCCATTGTCTTACGAAATGTTAAAGCGCTTGAAATTGCAATTAAAATATACTTGCGCAACGCAGCAATTGCCTAACAATTTGAATTGTGCGCCCAAGAAGTGAGCACCCTGTGGCAAACAGGGTTGTTTCGCATGCAATGACAAGGTGTTCGTCTTCTGCACAACATCTTCTGCACTAATCAATCAGCTGTTTTATTTGGTAGCTGTGGAAGAAGAAGAGCGCCATTCACAGTTCACATTGAAAACAAATTAAACAATAAATTTATTTAAAATATTTCGTGTATGTGTATATGTGTGTGTGCGTGGAAAAATGGCCGATGATGGAGAAAACTCAGTGGACAACAAGCCAACAGACGACAGCAAGCCAGAGAAAATGTTTACGCTCAAGAAATGGAATGCCGTTGCAATGTGGAGCTGGGACGTCGAATGCGACATCTGCGCCATTTGCCGCGTTCAAGTGATGGGTGAGTCGGACTAGATTATTACAGTTTATACTATATATATATATACTACATATGTATGTCTGATTTACAAAAGCAGAGAACAAACAATAGGTAACATCAAGCAACTGCAACTGGACGTGAAACTGAAGAGCAGAGAAGGGGCTCTTTAGCAGGATGACGGCTTCATTAGAGATCTTAAGATCGGCAAGCTCTGATCTGTTTTGGTCATGTACCTGACTTGAAAAGCTTGCCAAGTGCCTTACTATACCAAAGAGACCTTTCGTCTTTCTGTATTAATGAGTGTTTCGTCTCATTACAATGGTCTACCTGAAATATTTCACATAGAACTTGGAACTTGAACTTACCATACGCTAAGTTTCTAAGAAGTTATTATATATACATATATAGAATCTATATAGAACTTTTTTGTAATAGAAACAACCTCTTCAGTTCTAAGAGCTGGACTCTTCTATAACAAGTACTTCGCTAAGTGACCTGACTAAGCTCTCTAACGATAAGGATTTCACGCGTCATTCCATTCGGAAAATATGTGAATTGGAATATGAGATATGGTAAGCTTATCCAGATTGCTCTGTGAGAAAGAGTGTTGTTTAATAATAATTCGAAGTTTTATTAAAAGACTCTTATCAAATACTTGTTGCTTGATGCATGTATGAAAGCCGAGCTAAAGGTCAGTTCCCTGAGCCAATCTTCAGATTCGTCTGGTGCAGTTGGTTGTTGACAGTTGCCAAATGTGTTGCTTTTTAATATGTTGTAAAGTTATCTTAAACTGTATACAGTTAGTTGTTATAGTTATTGGGAAAAACTGGTTCTTACCTTCCTAAGAAGGGAAAATAAATGACTTATGGATCCTCTTTATATATCAATTTTCTGCTCTGCCGATTTTTGTGTGGCCATATGTACGTAATATAGTCTTAAAGCCAAAGATAAACAGTTAGTTTTCTCCATTCTAATAGGACTCGAAAGTTCAGTGAAAATTTTCCAGTTTGTAGAATATCCAATTGTCAATCAGTTTATCTATTTTTTAAAAATATATATTATTGAAAAAAAATTTTTTTATATATTTATTGTATTCAATGAGCTTATGAAAATTTATGTATTAAATTTTTTTTTAAATTTGTAAATGTTTAAACAATTTAAATATATAAATTTTCACATATCTTAAAGTTAAAAATAAGTCCTTTAAAAAAACGTTTTCTTATGCAATTTATTTATAATTTGTTAATCGTAATAACATCTATTTTTGTATTATTTTACTGTTGTTGCAGTCCTTTGTTTTGTATTATAAAATAGATGTCTAATCTTAGCATTCATCCAATAAATGCAACGCCATATATTTTGCTTAGTAAATTGACTTCGATTATGTGCCCGTAACATCAGCGATAAGCCATTGATAGAGTCGAACTGCTGTTTGACTATCGGCGACTTTGTATTCATGTATATTTCGAATATTCTGTAAATGTGAATATATGGAGTCTAGCGCTGATTACGTTACGTTATATATGTACGCATATACCTATATATTCATATGCAGCTCATGTGCAGTCCATTTATATGTATGTGAATGCATATATGGTGCACTCTACAATGGGTATTGGGAAATGCACATATATATATATATATATATATATTTATATATATAGATATGTATGTATATAAATAATAATGCTCACGTATTTGCGATCGACATTGTGAAACTGTAAATTGCGTTTCGAAGGTCGCATGCAAATATTTCCAATTGCATTAAAAATAGTTTGCTTTAGAATCAGAGGCGTCACTTCTTCTATTGCCAGAGGGGTTCAACTGGAGCCCGTTTGAAAAGAAGACAAATTACCTTTGATTTGTTTGTTATTATATATTCATTAAATGTAATTTATACATTATTATTATTCTCTAAATAAGATTCTTATATTGTTTTACATGCTGGTTTTTCCTTTCTCTAGAAATATTCGAATAGCCAATTAGATTGAACTTGTAGAGAGGTGTGGCTAGGGAGGTTATTAGAGTAGGGGAAGTTAATTTGGCTTTTTTTTGTGTTTGGTCTTATCAACTACTTATGTCATTTGTCTACAGAGATTAATCGATGAACAGCAGCATCATAACTCATCATAATTTACAGAATCGTAAGAACTAATGCGACTTAGCGACGATATAAATAATAATAATAACAATAAAGGAAATTCTTTTGCTAAATAAAAATAAAGCCACGCTCAATCGACAATCGACGACCAGCTCTAGATATCGCCCATCGATGACGTCATAGTTATACAACTTAAGCACTAAGGCACTAGACTAATATTTGGTTTGATCGCTTCAAAGATCCTTCTATTTCTGGATGCGAAGATCTCTCTCTCTCTCTCTCTCTCTCCCTCTATCTCTCTGTATCTCGCACAGAATTACATATTGAAGGATAATGGCTTAATGTTCGCAACCGAGGACATGCGACGGACGCGTCCCATCATCTTGCGCTCAATATCCTCCAGGGTCTTGCCCTGCGTCTCGGGCACATAGATTATCACAAAGAACAGGCCAATGAAGCAAATGGCGCCAAACATCCAAAAGGCACCATGTGCGCCCATGAAATCTGCAGATTGAGATTGAGATTCAGATAGTTAATGATCAATTCCTTGGAGATCTTTAGGTTGGGTGACTTACCTATCATATCCTGGAAGGACTTGGTTACCACAAACGTGCAGGACCAATTGAAGGCGGTGGCCACAGAGGCCGCAGAGCCACGTATCTTGGCCGGCAAAATCTCGCCCATCATTAGCCATGGAATGGGCCCAAAGCCCAGCGAGAAACCCAAAATGTAAACGACAAAGCAGCTGAGCGGCAGCCAGCCCACGTTCGAGGTGTCAATGCCAGTGGACTTGCAATAGAAGAAGCCGCCCAGCACAAACAGAGTCAAGATCATAGCCACATTCGACACATAAAGCAGAATCTATATAAAGAGAGGGAGAGAGAGAGAGAGAGATCGACATGCTATAATATTGGACTAATAACTGAGAATTTCCTCGCTCCACTCACCTTTCTGCCCGCGCGATCGATCAGCAGCGTTGCTATAAATGTAGCCATAAAGTTGACCACGCCCACAATGATGGTGCACACATTGCCGTCGATGGTGGAGCCAGCATCTTGAAAGATCTGCACAGTATAGAAGATGACGGCATTGATGCCGCTCAACTGCTGGAAGAACATGAGACCCAGCGAAATGGACAAAGGCTTCAAATTGCTGCGCTTGAGCAGCTCCAGCATAGTATTCTGAGTCGCCTGTCTGTCGGCATCCGCCTGGGAGCGCATCAAACCCTTCAGCTCCGGCTCGACATCGGCCTCCTTGCCGCGCAGCCAGACGAGCGCCTTGCGTGCCCGCTCCTCGCGTCCACGGCTCACATACCAGCGTGGCGTCTCGGGTATGAGGAACATCAGTATCAAAAACGGAACGGGCAGCGTGCCACCCAGGAAGGCCAGCATCGACCAGTCCATGTAGGTGCCGGCCACAAAGCACAGCAATATGCCAATGTTACCGAACGCCGTAGGCAGCAGACCCAAGGTGCCGCGCACCTCCGGCTGCACCGTTTCGCCCAAGTAGACGGGCAGCGAAAGCGAGGCTATGCCCACACAGAAACCAGCCAAGAAGCGTCCACAGAGCACCATCACCACGTTGACAGCACAGGCGATCAGCAGCCACGAAACGATGAACGGCACAGCTGTGGCCAGAATCGTATTGCGCCTGCCCAGATACTCGATGAACGGGCCGCCAGCTATACCGCCGGCCAGACCAGCGAGCGGCATGATGCCACCTACCCAGGATGCCTGCAAGACAAGTGGAAGACATTTAAAGTGGAATTAGGGACTTGATTTCTTTTGGATTCTGTTTTTTTCTTTCTTTGATCTGAGATAGGGGATATGAAAGTGGAAACTAGATAATTTAGTTGGCAGTCATATCTGGTATTTTGGATATGGATATATATTATATTATTTTAAAATTTATTTACAATTTTTTTTTTTTTATATTTTAGGCATTCCAGAAAAATGCAAATTCAATTTAATTCAAATTTTATGAATTCGGTTTTCAGATATTTTCTAAGAATTTATTTTAAAATTTGACAGAGAATTTAGAAAATTGCGGGAATCAACAAATTATTAAAATTCTTGTGATAAATATTAATACAAATGAAAAAACCTGACATATTAAATTCCATTAAAGTTTTCAAATTATTCAATTAACTGGGAATTTTTGTTTTCTGTTAGGAATCTATTTTAAAATTCGATAAAGAATTTAGAAAAAATATTCCGAAATTATTGAAATATTTCTAGGAATTGCAGCAATTGAAAATACTTACTGCTAAGCATAGGAAATTGAATTTAAGAAACTTTTCAATAGGAACTACAAATTTACAATTGCATAATTATTATTACCATTATTCGAATTATTGAGGAATATACATATACAGTCAAGGCCTAGAAAGTTAGCCATTGCTAAGGCTAGCTAGTTTTGTTATACATTTCAATTTATGGCTCATTCAATGGAAATATGAATGCTCGAAATATATGTAAGAATTAATTAATTTGAGTCTGGCAAAGTTGGTGGGGTAAATGCAGTTATGGAATGCAATTAATTCTGGAACTATAACTAATTTGCTTTCAAATCTGATTAGACTAACTTTTGTTACTCGAAATATGATCATTGAAACTAAATATTTTCTAACCGAACTGAGCTGAAACCGGGCCTAATTTGATATAGGCATGGGAAAATCGTTTGAATCTGAGATTTCAACTCAACTTTATTCTAGCTAATCTTGTCTGAATTATTTTTATTTAATTGATAATAACTATTCTTGACTTAAATGAATGAATTTCGTTGTTAAACTTACCGCTTGTGGTGTTACCACAAAAGATGTCAGCGTGGTGTTCGTCATGGAGACCAAAGCGGGCGAGGTGTAGGCGCTGGCAAAGCCGACGACCAAAGAGCCCAGCGAGACACTCAACGCAGCAAGCACCTGAAATCATATATAAAAAGATATATATATATATATATATATATATATATTAATAAACTATATGTTAGTGAAGTGAAAGCCTAAATCAACCTGAGAGTAGGTGCACTTGGCCTTGGGCTCATCTATGGGCACCGAGAAGGACACGTGCGTGTCCGCGCGCATAAGGATCTTCATATTGGATCAATCAAACACTGATTGGCTGGCACTGTGATGTGTCTTTGCAATGAGTCTGTGTTGCAGTTGCAACCTTGTTGCACTGCCGCCTTTCACTTTAAACTTTCGAAGCCTTGCTAGTTCCGTAGAGCTGGGGACGCTTCTAATGCATTGCCGGACGGATGAAACTCAACTGAAACTATAAACCTGTCACTTGGAGCTCGACTCGAATGCAAGCTAGGCCGTTAGATTTTGAGTACGATTTGCGCGGTCACGTACATAAAATGCATATATATGTATATATATAGTTATAAGTATATATAAATGCGTTTACAAATATGTATGGAATAAATATGTATATATATATATATATATGTATATGTATATACATATATTCGCACAAGCATTTATTAACTGATGAACGCCTTATCAATAGGCATTTCATCAGGGCTAAAGCCCAATAATTGTTTATGTCTCCGTGCACAAGTGAGACGGGCTTCAGCTACAGCTTCACACACAGCTGTTGACATTAGCTTATCACGCTGTTTACGTGTGCCTCTTCACACAAATGATCGCGATAAGGCGGAAGATGCGCGGCTTTGGACTGTCCCGCAAGTCGGTTCAAATCGGTTTCTTTAGCGTCTTTCGACGTGCTGCGGCTAATGTGCAAAATGCAACTAAGCTAAACGCACATTTGGCCAGCAGCAGCAGCAGCAGCAGCTCAATCATGATTGAAAGGGGGTAAGCGGCTCTATAAGCTACAGCTGACGGGTCTATCCAACCGACCATTCATTCAGTTCAGCTATTGAGGCGCTGGCTTGTATTTTTAGTCTCGCATAACTAACTAACTGCGTTATTTCAGTTTCAATTTCAATTAAAGACAACGAAGGGGCGACTGGGCAGGGGCTTAGTCCATCCAATCTGGGCGTGCGAAAATAGCTCGCCACGCGCTTCTTCAATGGCGACCCACAAACCAAGCGCTAAATTGAATGCTCGATTGCTTTATGGCAATATTAATGCCATTCATAAAGCCATACCCCAGGCACACATCACATCGCATCACTCTCTCCATGCGCGTCGCCCACTCGAGTACAGTCACACGTTAGAGTCGAGTGCTCCATTATAGACGCCCGTTTAGCAGTCTCGCTTAACGACCTAACAATAGGCGGGCTACGATAATGTTTATGCCATGTTAATCGTAACTAATCTGAATATTTATATGCTTCATAGATCGGACTAAGTGCGTTATTACTTATGTAATTACTAGATAATATAGTAGCAGTACTTCAACTCTTTATATACTACTCAGATCACTTCTTTGCGATTCTCAAACATATATAAACTTCACATTCTAGTCTTGTAACCAGCTCTTTGGGCTTGGCTCAAAACTTCTTTCCTATCTGGCATGGACAGCCAGTTCGTATAAACGTCATAGTTCGCACATCGTCGCATTATCAATTTGAATAAGAAATTACGATCGCATGTGACTGCTGTCGTCATTCGCTTGACCTACCTGTGTCCATATATAGATGGGATTCGTTGTGGGCCTATAGACCTCCAGCTTGGGCTTGCCATCCTCGGTAATCTGTCGGACAAAGGGAACAGCGTGGCGGATGTTGTCGCCCCTCTTATTGCCCATGTCATCCATTTCATACAGTCGACGGCTGTGAATAATAAAAATAGAAAAAGAAATTGCGTTCCAGAGTCAAGTCAAACAATGAATTAAATTAAATAGAATTGCGTCATCATAGAACGCAGCTTGAGAGATTGGGAATTGGGGCGTTAGGAATCGAGGATTTGATTGTTGTGAATCTCTGATTGGACATCAGCGATCACGTGAACAGGGGATTGAATATCAGTGATTGAGGCAGAGAATAAGGAGTCAGTATTTAGTGAGATCGGAGATCAGAGAACGAAAAGGCGGATCGAAGGTTTGTTATAGGAAAATTGATATAGGAAATTTTACATCGTAAGTCGGACATGGGCTCTAATCACTCACCTCTTGCGTGAATCTGTGCTAATGGAGCGCTGCTGTTGGAAATTCTGTCGCGAGGTAAGAAAATCCTCGTCGCTTTCGCTTTCCAGATCCTTCAGGTCGATAATGACTGGCTTGGTAATGTCCTTGGGACGGTGAATTAGGCGCTTGTGCTCGGCGTCGTCGCCCTCCTCATCACTGTCGGTGCTGGAGCCCTGTAATACTTTGTCGAGCTTGAAGGTGACCCGTGGATCGAGACTCTGATGCTTGCGCCCTTGAAATTCGCGACGCGTCTTATGAAACTCCTCCTCCGACGATGAGTCCTTGAGCAGATCCTGCAGGAAGCGTGTGCCCTTGATGTCAAGCGAAACGTGCTTCTTCGCCTGGAACTGGCGACGATTGTCGTTGGCCAATATATGACGCAAATCCTTGAGTATGCCCTTGTGATCAACGCTGGTCGCCTTCTGCTGCTGGAACCCGATGCGTTTGTCCTCGAAGCTGTCCTCGTCGCTGCTCTCCGCTGCCTTGGTGTTGCCCTGCTGTTGCGGCTTCTCGAAGGACACACGTGAACCCTTGAGCGATTGCTTGCTGCGCTGCAGCTCCTCTCCACTAGCACCAGTCACAATGCTGCGCTGCTGGCGATCACGATGCGGCTCCAATGATGTGGGCGGCGGCGGCAGAGGCGTTAGCTCCAAGCTGCCACTCGAACGCAGAGTCGTTCGCTGTTGTTGTTGTTGTTGGATCTGTTGTGGTGGCTCGTTGATATCGTCGTCCTCGAGCAGCGGACGAAATGAGAGCGGCGGCTCGTCGTCCACGTCATGCAACAGTCTCAGCTGATGCTGTTGCTGCTGCTGTTGTTGTTGTTGTTGCTGTTGCTGCTGTTGCTGCTGTGGCTGTTGCTGCCTCAGCTGCTGTTGCAGTGGATGCAAATGTGGAAACTGCTGCTGTGGATGACGCTGTGGTGCTGCCTGGGGAAATGGGAACGGATCCTCTGGCAATATTGTGTCCAGACTGGTGCCCGTATTCGATGCCGACAGATTGCTCTCCACGCGATGATAGCCCAGCTCCTCCTGCCAAATATACGAAATGAAGATCGTTGAGAATATAATAATTTGAATTCGTTAAGCGCGCGCTTAAGCTTTCAATTGCGAATTAGTGAATCGTGCCACGACTTTTTGTGGTTTATATATAGCCGCTCGCCGCGATGATTACCACTCACAGCACTCACAGTTCTTGAAATCGAAGCCAAAGGTTGTCCACTCTTATCTCCTGTGCTCAGCTCGGACAGCTCTCCGAAATTGCAGATTCTTTTAATCTCTGTAGGCTGCCCCTACCCGGCTATGCTTTTAATATATTCGGTGTCTCTAGAAGCGTGAGTTGGTGATTCTGAGGGAATATCTCTTGATATTCAAGTCATGCTGTATGAGATTCTTAACTTTTTAACTTTTGACTGGGCTTGTACCAAGTTCTATCAATGATATACAGTTAAAGCTCTTCCAACGAAATCTTCATTTGGTTTTTTCTTATATAGAAATTATTTCTGTCAGAGGAGTATCCATAAATTGTAACAAAATCTTCTCAAACTACTTTTACTTAGCTCGGAAATAAAATCTTAAAATTCCAATACAAATATTTAAAAAAAAAAACTGTCTCTATATATATAATATACATTTGTACTCCCGTTTTTTACTAGTTATATTATACTCAAATATTTCTTGAAAGCTCTTTTAAATATATATAATATAATTATTTTTTCTATATATTAATGTAGAGTTAACATTTGTACTGAAATTTCTATGGTATTTCTATGGTATACACTCTCTTGTGCTGTATCTGTTATCAGCGTCGAAAATGGACTCTATTGGTGGTTTGGTATTATCGTATTATCGGCGGATTATCGCAGCCAATCAAAAAATTATAGATAAAGCTTCAATTTTGATTTAAAATTGCAGATAGCTTAGCATACTTACACCTGCTCTGGTTAGTTTCTCCTTTAGTTTGCCCATGGCGCTGCTTAGCGGCTGGTGATGATGACCTCCACCTCCGCCCCCGCCGGCGCCTCGATTCTCGCGTCCACTCATCTTATCAAATTGTGTCTAATGTTGAACTTGAACTCTCCGCTTCTGCCTTGGAAAGTTGAATGTATTCTCCTCTTTTATATAACGATTATCAGCTGAGAGTGAGACTCTTGTGTCTAAATTGTTAACGAGGTCTTCTTTTTTTGTGTTTGAATTTTGTCTTTGCTGCAAAGAGAGAAACACGAAAAACATGAAAAAATAATTGAAAATTATACAAAAGTATAGATGTATGTATATTGCTGTTGCATATTACACAGTGAGAAATTTATTAATAATAATAACCATGAGATTTAATAATTAAATAAATAAAATTAAAAAATAATCATAAATATAATAACAGTTTAAAAATATATATATAAATATTAAGAAATAATTTTCAACAAAATATATATATGAAATATTATATATTAATATAATATATCATTAATAAAATGAAAATATATTAAATAAATATTTAAAAAAAAATTAATTTAATAAAGAAATAAAAAAAAATGTTTAAAACATAAATACAAATAAGAAATGATATTTAAGTAGTAAAATAAATATTTTGTAATATTTGCTCAAATCATGTCGCAGGATTTACATAACTTATTGAGTAATCAAATTATTTATAGTTATTGCACTTGGACTTTATCGAAAGTACGGCTGGTTCAATTAGTCTAAACACAAATGAGTTGATAACTGGTCTATCTGCAAATGCAATTTCGGTTGATGTCTGGCTTTTATCAGGGTCTTGGGTTGTTTGCTCAGTGATAGTGCGAGCCCCCTACTACATAAATATGGTCTGATATAACACACCCACTTTTCAAGTGAAATATAGATATAACTGTGTCTGCCGGATATATGTATATATGGCTACGTGATATATATATGTATATTTGGTAGTATATATAGAGGTCTGAAGTCTGCACGCGTCAGCTTCAAATGCTCAATTATGAAAATGATATCTACTTAGCCATGACTGTAACATTACTGTCTCTAATATTTCTTTTAAGCACTTGTCAAAAATATTTTAAAAATATATAGACACTTCTATTAGCTATTATTAATGATATATGTATCTGACATATTTTCTTTCACTTGTGCCAAATTTTGTTTTGCTATTGCTTTGTTGGCGCCTTTTTCACTTTCACAAAAAAATATTGTTTATGTTTCAAAGAATTTTGTTTTTTCTCTTTACTCGCATGCGCCAATTGGCAATATTTTTATTTTCAAAAATTTTCCACATTCGACTTTGACTTTGCGACATTTATACATATTTTTCGGTTTTATTTATAAGCTTAAAAGAATTAATGATCATGTTTGTGGGCCAACGAAAGCTACAAAAAAAATATACATATGTATGTACGCGTTTGTTTGCTCCTGCGTCATGTGATTGTGATGCTAACGGTAAGCGTGGGCGCCATGACGTCGACGTCGACCGGTGACTGCGGCAGCCGGCGACGCTAGCGTCGACGCCTTTCTGGCTGCTGCCAGCCATCTCCCTCTCATCTCTCTCTCTCTCTCTCTGTCTCTCTTCTATTGACTCGAGTAGTGACATAACTTGATTTGCTGTTATTGCCTTACATCTTGAACTACACTCAAGCACACACATGTATGTCTACATGCAAAAGCTATTACAGACTTTTGGCTTGCATTAATTTCGCAAATGCGCCTCAAATTGTGCTTTTGCCCTTGAAACGTTCATTAATGCATTAATGCGTGAGTGGCGCTGCTGTTGTTTGTATGTGTGGAACTCACAGCTGATGATTCACGTTAAATTCATGTGTTGTTGGTTGCTGGGGTTGCCTATCTCTAAATGCCCTAATTATGATCTATCATGATAGCGAGCAACAATTGCCAACTACATAAACATAAATACATATGGCGCAGACACACACACACACACACACGCATTCGGCGGCGCATTGTACTTAACTTCACGCTCTTAAGCGCAGCTCACAATGCGCGCTCTCTTGAAAACTGATTTTCTCTTATATGCGCTCACGTGCTGTAGACGTCACATTGCTCTCCCACAACAGGCAAACGCACACATGCGAAAATACACACACACACACACACACACACACACACTGTTGTGACGGACTCATTTGTCAACAGTGCAACGTTGCGCATTTCGTTTTGCCTATTTTTTTTGTTTTTGGAAATTTATTTTTAAAACAAAACCTTTAATTATTAAATGCCGCTTTGTTTTGTTGTTAATTAACAAAGTCGAGCCGCAAGTCGCGCTTTTTTTTAATACGAGGCAATTAATGTTTGGCTACAGACGAAAACTTTAATTTGGCTCAATTGATATCGCCCACGTTTAGACGTCTGCTTCACATTTGATATTTGCAAAATAATAAAATTGAATAAATAAAAATGCCTGCTCGTTCGTATTTTCTCAAAATACACAAATACCCTACAATACATATACTTGTGCATATCTAAACTATATGTCTCTATCTATTTGCCCACCTATGCGAGCTTTGGTGTCTCTGTATTGCGATAAAAACAAATTCTAAATTTAAAAATATTTTCACGGTCGAATGTTCTCAAAAATGTTGCGACTATTTTGCAATTTAGCTCCTTTTTGCTCATTATTATTGTTGTTGTTGCTGATATTGTTGTCGCTTTGGCTCTCTTTCTATCAGTTTGTTTTAGCCTTGGGTTGGGGTTTTTCGGGTATTTTTCAATTTTACTCTTTTGCCATTCCGCCACACACAAATTACGTAAAACTATTGCATTAAATAACTTAAGACACCAGACTGGACAGTAGGGTGGCTCATTAATACATCTTTCATTATTTTGCGAATTGACGTAGTGCGAAAGAAATTCGCATAAATTTGCATGCCGATTGGCCCATAAGCTATAGCTGCCAGACAAACCAGAGACTTGTGTTGTAGATTTTAAAATTTGTTTTGTGTTTTGCATAAAATTCAAAGAAAACGACGCGACACAGTAAATTCGATAAGGCTACGACCGGAACTTGTAGCACGAAAAACTATTACTATATACTATATTATATAGCTGTATATACAGCAAAATATATAATTCACAATTATATTTTTGTATAGTTTTTATTTTAATAAATACGAGAATTTTTTGAAATATTTGATATATATGTATTGTTGTTAACGAACGTGTAATTTTGCATAGTTTCGCTATTTCTTGTTCGCTTGACAGACAAGCTGATTATTTTTTACCTTTTAACAAACTACTAAATGTGATATCCACTTTTGTGGCACTGAAGCACGAGATTCGAATGCGCAACGTTTATATAGCGCACAACAATTCAGAGAAACTCGTCCGAGCTTTTTATGCACACCGTTCGCCGCTCGACGTTCAAACCAAGAGAGTGAGAGCGTCACTGCTCTCCTACTGTGCGCCCATATGTGTATATGCATATTCATGTGTGTGTGTGTCTGTGCCGTGCTTCGGCTAGTAGTGAGCAAGGAAACTGACAAATTTTGTGAGAGCAAGAAAAAAGCAGAAGGTCGAAAAAAAAGGCATGAATGAATGAATTGAGGCGCCAAGACATGCATGCATGTGTGTGTGGGAGTCTGTGTGTGTGTGACGACGACATTAGATGACAAGTGGAGAGCAAAGTCAAAGGTCTTTGGAGTTTTGTTGCTGTTACATTGAGCGCCGGCGCGACTGAGACGCCGCTAATGTCACGCTTTCGATGCTGCGCTGCTTTATGACGCACTATGGGCATTTCTTGGAGGACGTGCCGCGACACAGTGGCACCATCAATTTTTTATTGATTTGTTTTGGCTACAGCTGCTGCTGGCGATGCTGCCGCTGCTGCTGGAGTCGTGTTAATAGTCAATTGGTTTGCTCGCATGCGTTTGGTTTGCGCCAATTGATTTTTATTTACACATATTTTCAATTGAATATTATTAAATTGACTTTGAGGGCGCGTGCAAATTTCGCAGCCTTGGAGCACATTTTGCGTGCCAACTCTTCAGCCCCAAAAAACGCGCACCCGAACTCGAACTCGAACCCGAACCCAGCCCAACCCAATCCAATCCAGCCCAGTCCGAGTCCAAGCCCAAGTCCAACTGCGAGTCCGAAACAATCAATTTTGTTTATGAAAGTTTAATAATTGATTATTATTATTGTGGCAGCGTTTGCTATTAGTTCGCTTTCCGCTCATATGATTCCAAATCGCGCCCCCAATCGTCGGGGGCTCGTCTTTCTATGTATTTCATAACCAGGCATAAACATTGCCCATCAATGAGTGCTCACAATTGTGACCAACTGTTGTTTCGCTTTAAACGGATTGTGTGCGCAGACAAACAAATTTAAATACAAATACACAAAAACACACATATATATATATGTATATACATATGTACATATATACGCGGGCACATATACACATGCACAGGACACCGTAAGCACATGGGCGCGCAAGCAAGCATGTGTGTAAGTGTGTGTGCACGATTAACGGAAAGTTTTAACTGCGATTTTGCAGGCACTTCGCACGCATGTTCGCATGGGGTATACTGATACATCATGGAAAATACGCTCATTACATCATCGGTCATATATATGCTTGTGTGCATATATGTATATATATTAATATCTATGCAAATACCAATTTGTTATTATCGTATAATTTTATAAGCCCATAATTATAATACTTGGTGAACAGGGTATTTATTAGTCATCACCATATTTTTTTGTATTTTTTTTTTTTTTGCAGTTTAGTTTAACAAACGACCGTCATTTGCCCTCGACTCTGGTACGAGCTACACTCGTGTGTGACCAATAATTATTGCATATATCAAGGTTTTACTGTAAAATAAAAGTAAAACCAATACATATATATGTATATATATATATATATATGTATATATGTATATATGTCTTTTGTTTGATGAACAGAGGAGGCCAAGCACGAGTCAGCATCACGAGTCTTTTTCGCCGCAAAACTTGTTTGACAGCCCAATAGGGGGGATCTTAGAGACTTGGACTTGGCAAATAGGGTACGAATAAAAGAGTTAAATATTAAATAAAAAGAAAACGAAAATTAAAGTGCATTGAACTTATGTTTAACTTATGTATATATATAGCAAAGGGCATCATTACAAAGCAAACAATTGTGGAGTTTGTAGACTATAAACTATAAAACTTGCAGAATTTTCTATACAGTTCTCTGCGCTCTTTTCAATTAGTCAGTTTATATGGCTAAACATATATATACACCTACATACTTAACGCTGTATCAATATCCATATCTTATATAAACAATTCCAAGGTATCAGGTTTATGGCATTTTCCATGAATTTCGAAATAAAATAAAACAATTCATTCACAATTGATATTTTGTACTATTACAGGGTAACATAGCATTTGGTATGCCCTAATAAAATATTTACCTCTTTATTGTGAATGAGTAAGAATAATAAATTTTGATCGATTGTGGCCCATTTTGATTTTCCGCGTAATCTAAATACGTCGTGATAGGTAGGTTACTCACAAAACTAGAAATTATCTTTAATATTCATTGGCATAGAAATAACGGACCCTACGCATGACGCAACAGTTCTATGTAATGTATGTGCGTACATAATACATACATACATACATACATATGTATGTGTGCGGTGTGTGTGTGTATGTGTATTTACAGCTGTTTCTCTAACTAGTACCATAACTTCAAGGCACCATCGCTTCCTCTTCGCCTATTTTTAGAAACAAACGAGCAAAACTCGTGCAAAAAGAGCAGAGACGGGCCCCCAAGTCTTGGCAGTCGCTGCTGCACGTACATAACGTGCTCACAGCGGCAGCAGCAGCAACAACAACAATGAGAATAGCAAATTTACAGAGAGTGAGCGAGACAGAGAGAGAGAGCAGTTAGTAACAGTGTGGTGTAGAGTTTACGTTGAAGATGCTCGCTTCACATAGAGAGAGTTGAGCAGGCGCTGGCTGCACTTGACGCCTCGACAGCAACTTCGACGCATGAGCCGTCGTTCGAATTGGTTAAAAGCAATTGGCTGATGCAATTGGCCATTATTGCGTCAGCAATTTTTGTTGTTCAATCTGAGCCGCTGATTTGTGCGTTAACTGGGCAGAGAACAGCCAGATAAAATAATGTGCGTATATTGAGTACAAATGCATATAAATTACACACACATATACATACATATGTGCATGTGTATGTGCTAATTAACGTTGATAGGCCCACGCCTTTGCCATCTGACGTTTCCGGACGTTGGCACGCGCAAATTTCAATAAATTACAAGAAATCATTAAAAGCTTATTTATCTAATTGCTGTTAGGAGTCCAAGCCCGAAAATTGCCAAGCGATCAAAATTTCCCGCCTTCTCACCGTTTCGCACAGTGCATGACACGTAGTCGAGAGCGAGCGAGAGAGAGAGAGAGAGATCGCGCACTTACTCTCGCAGTCGTTCGCCCGCTCATATAGGTACTCTCACACACACACACACTTATGCACGCAAAAGAGAGCGATCTACATATGTATGTATGTATGTATGTACATTAGCTCTCTGCAGCGCTGCTGTAATTCAGCCAAATATTGCTAAATTTAGCACTCAAACTCAAAATTCTACAAATAAAAACAAAAGCAACAAGAAATTAACTTAAGCATGTGATGTCGGACGTTGCCTCGCACAACCCCGCTCGCACCTAGACCCCTAGAACCGAAACGGTTGTATGTAAATGTATTTACGTATTTGTTTTGTGTGGGCCCATTTTGGCACACGATACATGCAGAAATACCTTTCAGTGTACATACATATGTATGGGCGGGCAAGCATACATATGTGCATATATCTCAGATATATGTATGCACATACAACGTATGTATGTATGTTTGCTTGAGTGTAATGATGGCGATTGGTATGGCATTTGCGAGCTTTGCGGCCACTGACGAGCCTCCAACTATACACACAAACAGCTAGCAGCACTCACACACATACATATATAAATATATACTATAGTCACAGCCATTTGTGATCTGACAATGCGCAGACATGTCTTGCTGCTCAAAAGTCTAAAAAATAACTGATTATTAGTGGTATTGGACTTATGAAATCGAATGCACTAACCATATTAATGACGTGACGATTGTGATTATGAAGCGACTTAAGCAGCGTACTTTAAACTTTGAAGTCTATAAAACGCAATATACACACACACACACACACACAGATAGCAAGTTCCAACACGCTAAGTCATTCACTTATCCGTTTCGGGCATCTATTTTTAAGCAAACCTGTGTGCCTAATTTTTGTTGTTTCGCTCATTTCAGTGGGCATTTGCGTACTTACTAGTTACGTACATACGTAACGAAAAGAGGCGAGCAGCAGCATACACGTGCAGGGACTGCAAGTATTTGCTCTTAATGCACACTCATTCGAGTAATTATGGCTAAATGGCAAAAACAGCGCCCTTCAGTCAAGGTCAAAGTCTCGCGTCGCTTGCTGACCGGTTCAAAGTTGTCGCCGCCGCGAAGTCGTTGTCTAGCGTGAATAAAAGCTTTACGACGATCGCACCGCCTTTTGCTAATTAGCCACACACATGTATACATATATATATATATATATATATATATATATATATATATATACTCTATGTGAATCTACGATATATGGATGTATGCTTGTATATGCATATACTTACATACATACGTATAATTTTAAAATATATTTACAATATGCGCAACGCAGTTTAGTATTTTTCCATACCTTAAAATTACGTGAAAAAATGTCCTTAACACATTTTACAAAACTAAAAAGTGGAAGAAAAATAATAAAATAAAATAAATGTTTTTACTTGAATTGAAGAAGAGAAAATAAATCTGCCACGTAGTGGATTTTAAGTTAGCAGTCAAGTACGCGAGCAACATAAGCCTCGGTGGCGCAGTTGGCAGCGCGTAAGTCTCATAATCTTAAGGTCGTGAGTTCGAGCCTCACCCGGGGCATGTAAATTTTTTTCTTTCTGTTGCAATTTTTATTTATTTTATTTTAAATAAATTTTTCACACAGGAGCCCAATAAAAATGTCAAGCAAAATAACAAATGCGTGCAACTAACAATAAGAATTACTATCATATTACGCCATTGCTTTTGCTTTATAACGGTTGTCCGCTCCAGTGCCTTCATTCCCGCTTCAGCATTTTATGACATTTAATCTGTTAGACGACTGTCTGTCTGTCTGTCTGTCATTCGGTCGGTCGGTCGGTCGGTCGATCGTCAGTAATTCAGTGATAGGTGTAGCTTCTATTTACATTTACAATTACAGTAGAGGTTCAAGTAAAATGACAAATAACAATAGAGCGATGACATTACAAATGGCATTCATCACTGATTTAATTTTGTTAAGAAAAATGTGAAATAAAAATGCTTCACTTATGGAACTATTAAAAAATAAAAAAGTGCGCCGCCAATTCAAATTCCACATCCAAGCACTGCTCGAATTCGCCTGACTCAATACTCTTATAAGATATTAATTTACATACGTATATGAGTGAGAGCAGTTCCTTCAAAACGAATTTACTTAGCTCAACACTCTTATAAAATATAAGATTCAGTGTGTGAGCGCTGCCGAAATCCTTTAAATGACATTGGCTTACTCATGCTCTTATAAAATGTTAATTTACATTTGAGCGAGTTGCTAACATGAACGCAATAACTCTTATAAAATGTATATATGAATTATGCGCTAATTATAAATAAAAATAAACCCACAGTTAGCTGTAGCTAAGGCCTGAGTGCACAAATGTGAATTAGTCTCGATCTGTGTTTATAAGAGTTTTTCATGTAAATATTTACCCATATTAACGTCGCGTGGACGACAACAAAAATAATATTCGAGCTGGAAATGGTTCGTAACTGGGCTCTAATTGTTTAGGCGCGAGTATTTACATAACTTTTATATTAGGGCTAATATAATTTGTGGTTGGCATGGCCTGAGAATTACATTCTATTATTTTGCAGCTAAATAATTACATATAGATTTATGAATATAAATACGAATCGGAATTTATAAGAATATGAATATTACTAATATTAGATCTATATTTGATAATTACAGATAAGCTAATTAATATTTGTATTATTATTATTTTTATTTGGAATTTTACAAAAATTATTTGATAGAAAATATTGAAATTTCCCCCTCTGATCTTCATTAGTGTAACACATTAGTGTTATATTATATATGCATACATACTATGATGACCGAAATTCCTGATTTAATATCATATATACATATATACATATATAAAAAATACCAGAATATTCCTACTGTGGCCGCTAAATGTCTCTTTTGTTAAACAAATCTCGTAAATGATTTATCAGTTGATCGGATTCGTATTTCCCGCCTAAATACGTTTTGCTCGGCTTACAGCTGTTTCAGTTTCGGTTCCAGTTTCAGTTTCAGTTCCACTGCTTATCGCACCTGGGGCACAGTTGCCTAACTTGGCATTAATCAGACACCTTTCTGAAAGATAGAAAACACGTGCCCCCACTCTGCTCAGCTGCTTATGTAAAGCGTGCCAAAAGACGAGATATTCCAGTTCACGTTCCAGTCCCGGGCCTGCAAGGTCAGCGGGACAAGAAATTGTGATAAGAGAAAAGATATTGAGATATTATGGAGGATTACAATGTGTTCGCTGTAAACACTCTTAGCGGATAACGTACGATATTATGATCGTGTAACATAAGCTATTTACATTGCTGCGAAATAGTGGGCTGATAGATGCAGCTTAATAATTACATACATACATATATACTCTTCCAAATGGCGTCTACATTTATGGAATATTTTCGAAGAGAAACTTTTAAGCCAATGGAATTTTTTTCATGAGTTGTGGCAGCTGCAATTGGAATCTTTAGGAACGAACACATACAGTCGCAAGCGATGACCTATGTATGTATAAATCCTAAATTTAACACGAGAGGAATTTTTTTATGGAAAATTCCCGCACACACACACACTTTGCTATGTGCAGAAGTGTAAGCATTTGGAAAAGTAAATGTAAAAGGCAAAAGCGAAACGAAAATCGAAATTTTCCATTCGTTTGTCGAAGGCGTCAGACGATGGATGCACTGAAGAGTCAATACCCCCGCCCCCTGAACGATCGTACATGCTCTTGCGCTCATGCGCTCTCTCGTTCTCGCAGCACTCACTGCTCACTGCACACACATGCATACATACATACATACATACATACTTATGTGTTCGTACTCTCGGACAATAACTCTTTCGCGCATATCGATTCCGTTTTCAAAATCAATTTCAAGTTGGCAAAGCTTTCATCTTATACATTTTGCTTGTATCTTCTGCTCTCTTCTTATTTGCCATTTCGCTACTCTCTGCATGTGACTGCGATCGTTGGACTTTGGGCATGGCGACCTACAAGTGGCAGTTGCCAGAGCCTTCTGGTGCCGCCTCTGCCTCGCTCTGGTTAATGCACTTAATTACTGTTACTCTGCACGTTTTCGTAAATACCTCGTGAACGTCTGGCAGATTGCCAAAAAGATGCCAACGACTTGATTTCCGATTTGGCTTTAGGTTAATCATACTATGTAGTAGCAGGACACATTGTTTTGTTTTAAGTATAATATATGTATGTATTTATATACAGTGTGTGTACAGTGGGTCATAGCTTATTTCAAGCAGCTCTCTTAAAACAAATAAATTACTTACATTTTTTATTTATTTATTTATATGTATGCATGTATATATATATTATTTTTTAAATATGTATTTTATTTATTTATTTTATTTTTCATATTTAATTTTTTTCTTTTTAATTTAATATTTTTTTTAATATTTCTGTTTTTGATTCTTAAATAAATGAGCTCATTAATTTTTTACATATTTCTTTTAGTTTATATTAAAAAATGCCTACATTATATTTAAAGTGCGAGTTGAAATAAGCTGCGAGTCACTGTAAATACATCAGTACATTTTAGTTCAATCGAAATTCATTCTCTTAAATAACTGCGTTGTTCTTGTGTTCTTCTACTCACTGCTATTTTCTCTCTAGTTAACAGTTTCCATTTCGTCACACTTGCGACTTTACACAACTAACACATGCAAAATTTTATACATTCAAACCAAATATTCCAATTAAGCGCTTCTATAAAAAATCCTTCGTAAGCATATTTCCATTGCGTTCTGTAGATTTCCATTGCGCATTGCTGCAGCGTCTTAGGTTCGGCGCGCAGAGCTTTACAGTTCTTATTTTTTATTTTTTTTTTTTTTTGCTGCTATTTGGCCCTGGCCCTCCCTGAGCGATGCACTTAAGAGCGCAGTGCACAGAGCGAAGAGTAGTGAGCGCAAATCTAGGGTAAAAGCAAGAGCGAGCCGGTTTTGGGGGCACGTTCGTTTTATCGTTGCTGCTATTGCTGCTGCTGTTGTTGTTGTTGCTGGTGCTGTTGCTTTGCCATACAAGACAAGCCCCCGTGCATGACGTCACGTAAACGCGACCGTTACAGTAAGCGAAAAAGAAGAAGAGCAACGACGACAACGACTCGAAACGAGTTGTGTTTTGTTGAGCGAAAAATGTGCAAGGCAACAAATAGAAAGAGAGTGTGTGTGTGAGAGGGAGGGGAAGCGGCGAATGGGCTGGCCAGAGCATGGCGAATCGTGCAACGTGATTTGCGAAATGAAGGCAATTGGATCAATCAGCATTGGAAGCAGCGAGAAAAGCAGTGAGACAGAGAGAGGGAGAGTGAGTGAGTACATTAGCATGTGACCGATTTTTCATTACTTTACTTTGCCGATAAGACGCAGTTGTCGAAAACGGCCAGCACCTCGTCCCTCCTCGTCCCTCCTCGCCCCTCACTCGTGTCACAAGTGTGAGAAGTCTCGAGCTGCAATATTGCTAATTTCTGACACAGAACTGTCACATTGCTAACTGCTAAAAATTGTCATACAGCGAACCGTTCGGGCGTTTACCCGCTTACCCGCTCACCCGTTAACCTTGAACTTAACACTCGCAGCGCTGTCACAAGTTACATAAGGCGCAGACAGAGAGGGGCAGCGGAACGAGAGAGAGGAAGAGACGGCACATTTGCATATCTCGCCTAGGTCTGAATGCATTAGGCCCGGTTCACTGACGTCTAGTCAGGTGTTGCAAACCGGAATTTGAATTGTTTAAACTTTGTTATATTTATAGATGTCTAGTCGGATCAGCCGACTTGACTAATAAAAATATTTCAGATGCCAGTTGAGCAGGTTTACTGTGCTCCTCCCTCTGCCCCTCTCTCTGGTTTCGTCTCTGTTCTCTTTCGTTTGCCCTTTGATGAAATAATGCACGTCGATTGCGTTATATGATTTTGTTCAATTGAACTAGTGCGAAGCGGAGCGAATCAGTCACGGAATTGCGGAATTTTTGATTGAACTAATCGCAGCAATAAGCAGAATCTCATTCAAATAGCGTATGCATGCAAGTGTTATCTTACTATACTAAATTATTTATGGGATAAATAAAAAAAAAGTCAGTGCTCATAGAATTTTAAATTGATTTTTAATGATTGGCCCATAAAAAAAAAGACTTGAGTTAAAATTGTACTAATAAAATGTTAGTACAATAAAAATCCGCTTGGGATTCATTTGCTTCGATTCATTGAGGCAATTAAGTGGTATACCCTAAAAATGTTTCAGAAGCAGTATTAATAAATTAAGAGTGATTGTAAGAGATATATATACATATATATATATATATATGGTTAAGTGTATAGGATAGTGAAGGAGGGTATATTTCCAAATGGAAAGAGTTATTAGACACAGTTACAGTTCGACTTCCAGTATTCCACATAATTTTCCAGTCGAAAATAAATATTGGAATAGTATAGTATATATTGGAAAGAGTTGCTATACTCCTATATAGTTATTAATATTATTGCTATTTACTGTTACTATAATCGTTCCAGTATTCCAGTAAACTTTCCAGTGAAGAGTATATCGCAGCATAAAATTCATATTCAATATAATTACCATACACTGGTAGCATTCCATAGCCGGACTTCCAGCATTACAATCAAAAACCTACCCAAACCATATAAAATTGGAAAATACCAGTCAACATTCCACTCCAGACAATTCCAGACAATCTTTATGTAACGGCCGCAAGTCACCTGAGTTTCTCATTTCTCGGCTCTCGGCTCTCGGTTCCAAGTCTGCGTTTTAATCGCGTCACTTGTCACGTTTCATTTGTCTGCGCCATTTCATTACCACCTGACTATGCACATATTTAATCAGCTCGTTTTAATCGCTGTCGTCTGACTGTCACTTTCCATACTCGTTCTACTCTGGCCATTTGGCCAGAGATGCTTGAGGCCGGACACACCTTCCTTTTGTCGGCCCTAACCGACAGAATCACATTTAAACTGCTCTGATGAAAAGAACGGAAGTGCTCAGCGTGCAGATACCCTGTAAGCGGTTCTTATTCATTAAGATGAACTAACTCACCTGAACAGTTTATTAAAATGAACTTATTCAATTGAACGGTTCATTCAAATGATTACATGAACTAGTTAAGCCTATTAGCTAGAAGTGACCAATGCAGTTGAATCGATTTCCTTATTCAATTGTTCAGTCGGATCCAATAAATTATATACAGACTTAATCTACCCTCTTTCTTAGACAATTTTATTAAATACAGGGTATATAGAACTGTGCACTTAATTAATAGAAGCACTTGAATTGTTATACCAAGAATCAATTTTAAATTGCGAATTGAGCGTACACTGATTATGTAACGGGTTGGAGAAGGAGTGGCCAAAGCCATAAACTATATATATTCTTGATCAGGTCGAACCTACTCGACATTATAAAATTGAAACAGTGTTGAGTAATATTTTGTTATGATTCATTTCATATTGTATATATCTAAAAAATTAAATATTTTTATATAAAATACATAAATTAAATCATGTTAAGTGCAGCAGTGTTGAAAACAGTGTTGGACAATGGCAATTGGTAGCGCTGGCCAAGTTATAGTACATGGCTTATTATGATATGCAAATGCTATATATATACATAGTGTTAAAAACAGTGTTGATTAACATTGCATTAAAATAGCTCAAAAATGATTTATTTAAACATTTTCACAATACAATGCACCACTGTGCGCCGGCCCCCATAGCAAAACAGGCCCTCGTAAGATTGTAGACATATATATGTATATGTATGTACTATATATAAATAAATAAATATTTATGTATGAACGATATGTGGTTCTATGTGTTCGCAGTAATTGTTTATTGACTTGATTGGCCTTAACTTGCCCAGACAATCATTTTATTGTTATTATGGAAAACAGATGAATTCAGATGAAAACTAATGTCGAGCGCTGAATGGAACGGCTGCGTAATGCCCTAGCCCTACCCCTAGTCCTAGTCAATCTTCTCGAAAAACACCTGAGTTAGAGTTCGTGCAATGCCATAGGCGTAGAAGGTGAAATCCAGACGGTAGACACCTGGTGGTAGCGGCATGTTCACCTTGGTGAAGTCCAAGGCAAATTTGTCCACCATCATGTAGTTCTAAAGGGGTGATTGACAGATTGATTGACTGACTGACTGATTGACTTACCTCGGTCCAGGGACAGGAGTGATTGAAGTTGCTGTGCTGCCTGATCGTCTCGAAGATGAATCGCTCGAACGAGAGCTGATATTTGCGCGCGGCCATCAGCTTGCAGAAATCGAAGAGTGTATTGTAGACGAAGGGGCGATAGCCATCGCTGCGCTGGAAGCACTGCAGCCGGGTAGTCAGATTCGTGACGGGCAGCTCCAGCAGGGTAACCTTCAGCGACAGCTCCACCTGATTGCGGCGCACCACTTTGAGGCGGCAATAATCGTAGCGACAAAAGCCCGCATTTGTCGGCAGCTCCAAGCACTTGACATTCGTAAACTTCAGCAGGCGCGTATCCTAGGCAGGGTATATCAATCAGTCGGTTATTGCCCAAGTAGCCCTCTCTCTCGCTTACCGCTGTCTCGTTGAGCAACATCCAGAGTCCCAACTGTAGCCACAGTGAACGCATTTTGCTATCTAATTTTCAATTTCGGATTTGTCGTATCCATATTCAGATATTATTTAGTTTGCTATAGGCTAATGTTTGGTCCATTTATAAATCGATTAGCGGCAGGTTATTTACCTGCAACAGGTAAATTATAGCTCAATTTGTTCGCAACAAAGCAAATATTAAATGAAAATCGATCGATTATCGATTTATCGATTGATATAAACTGAAGGTGCAGAGGAAGCGAGAGAGAGAGAGAGGGAGAGAGTATGAGTGGTAGAGAATGTGAGATAATGAATGACAAAGGAAGAAAGATAGAGAGTATAAGAAATATGTGTGAGAGTGAGCGAGAGGGTGAGAGAAGAGAAGAAGAGCTGATTCAATAATAAGATAACATTTGGAGCTGCTTAAGGTATTTGATTGCTCTGATTCTTCGACTTATAAAGGCTATGTAGACTTTTGATTTACAAATTTGGATATATCACAGATTTGGTGTGACTCTCTGGGTGTCCTCTCTCTATATACATATATTTTATATTGGAAATTTATTCTTCTAAGAACCTAGTTTAAATTCCTATATGATTTCCTCTAAATCCATAAATTTCATCTTAGCATCTTACGATTAGAACGACGAATAACTGATATTTGAGATCAGTTTCGTTTGCTATACTTTAGAATATTGAACTCAGATCAGAGCTAAAGCACTTACAGTTATATTTTCACATCAGTGAAACTTGCCCTAAACAGATTCCTTATGGATTCCTATGAACTGATTTCTAGATCAGCATATAAAATATGAAAATTGCTTTATATGTTTCATATATATATATATATATATATATATATATATATATATATATATATCTATATTCTGTTTCAGTTCAAAGACCAATAGCCGACTCAAGTTTAAGGCGCAATTTTTACTCTACCATCGGCTGTTGACTTCATTAATCGAAATTCGTGGAAAAACCTTACAAGAAATGTTAACAATTTCCTGTTGGGGGTTTTCAATTACAAAATACAACAAAATACAACAAAATACAACAAAAATAACAAAATGCAGCAAAAAATTGTCTTTCGCTTTTTCACACCAAATATGAACAACAGAAAACACAATTCTTTGACTCATTCAATGCTAGCTGCAATCGGCGCCCTCTGCACCCTCTACCCCCCTCTCTCTGTCGCTGTGCATAATTTCTTTTATTTTGCATTTCCATTTGCTATTTCTGCCAACGTCAGCAGCCACATTTGGCCCAGCCAATGCGGCGTATACTTGTTAAATGACGACGCTCTCGATCAACCTACGAATCATGCCAAATACTCTGTTTAAATATAGCCAACGGGTATATGTATATACCAGAGACAGTTGTCCGCAGCTCGCTGTTGGTTTGGGGTTTTAGCTGAAAATTAATTTAATTATTGATTATTCTATATATAGGTATGGGATCATATTTATGTCTATTTCCATGTTTTATTTCTATTAATTTTTTATTTTTCTATAATTTGTAATAAAAAAGAATCTCATAGAATTTTTCCAGCAGCCCAGAATAATATATTCTTATTCCAATTGGACTACTAGCTAGTAAATATTCGTCAAATCAGAATATTTACGTTTCTTTTGCCACACAAAAGTATGCTACAGTTTTTTCCGCATAAATTCTAATTTAATATTTGTTGTGAGTGATCAAAATTGAAATAATAAATAATAAAAAAATACAAAATTCTATAGAAAAATAAACAGATAAAAACAAATAAATAATAAAAAATTTAATATTATTTTTATTAATATATAATCATTCATAATTTAATAAATGAAACAGAATTAAAATAATAATAGTTGAATAAATAAAAAGGTATATATTCATAGCCGAAATTAATTTAATAACTTTTTTATTAATTAATTGTTAATTAATTTAAAAATATATTTTTAAAATATATTATTCATTCAACTAGAAATGCAAACATAATAAAGTATTTAATTCATGAAGTATATCTATATTTTTTGTAAGTCTTATAAATATTAATCAATGTAAAACAATGTTAAAGTAATTAAATGTTTTTAAAAATATATACATATTTTTATTTATTTTTTTTTATTTGTTACGCAATTTTTTTCATTTATTTATTATTTCTTGACCTTTACAGAGTGTCTTATAGTCGATAGCATGCGCTAGAGTCAGCGCACTTACCTCTGTGTTATTTTTTTTTTTTTTTTTGATACTTTATTTTTAATGTAGGCAGTAGGTATTAATAAATTTTTGCAAACGCGTTCAGATTTCGAAATGTCAACACCAACACCTGCACCTGAAATTAGCGCAGCTCAGGTGATGCCTAAACACACACACACACACACACACACACAAACACACATTCTGAGTCGCAGCTTAGCTTTTCCATTGCCTTGGCAAATTTTCAAAAATTCTCAGAATAATATTTTTTGTATTATTTTTATGTGAAAACCGATGCGTTTCCAATTGGGAAAGTCAGTGACCTCTCCCACGAAAGGCGAATCTGATTTGAATCACATACGCGCGCTTAAACTGTATTTAACATAATATTGAATGAAGCGGCAAAAAAAAAACATGGTCATGTGTGTGTTTGTGTGTGTGTGTGTGTGAACTGTTGAATGAACGCGAATTAAATTGAAAATGCGATAAGAGGCCACATCAAATTGCAAATTGAAAATTGCGAAATTCGCGAATTCGTAATCAGAGTGAAACGGGAAACAGCATTAAGTCGATTTTTACACATAATTCAATTGTTCTTCCAATATAACATTTGAAATAATATCTGCGAACTTTGCGTATAAGTCTGTCTCCCTCACACACGCTCATCAGGCAGGCCACTAATGAAGTGTTGACAAATACGCCAGCTGCAAGTATAGTTGACTTTATATAACAGTTTTTTTTATTGGTTGCTACGTCACATTTTACGTATTACGTAGCATACATCTAATTGTCTGTTAGTTGATCGCTGACGTATTTCAAACTTGTCGCTTTTTTCTCTCTTTGCAGATTCGTGTTTACGTTGCCAGGCGGAGAACAAACGAGACGTGTTGGGCCGGCAAGATTGTGTTGTTGTTTGGGGCGAGTGCAATCACTCGTTTCATCACTGTTGCATGTCGCTATGGGTTAAGCAGAACAATCGCTGTCCGCTGTGTCAGCAGGAATGGTCCATTCAGCGCATGGGCAAATAGGTCGTGGCGCTATCTCACTACTTAAGCTAAAGCATGTTAACGTTTCTGAAATAAGCAATAACATAGATCCATTTAAAACTGTCAAGCTGAACAAATATAAATATAAAATAAATACAAAAATAAAAAAAAAAATTTTTAAATAAGACAAAATAAAAAAATTTACATGCCCCGGGTGAGGCTCGAACTCACGACCTTAAGATTATGAGACTTACGCGCTGCCAACTGCGCCACCGAGGCTATGTACACTTCCACGTTTAACAAAATATTTGACTCAGAATTGTTCTAGACACCTTAAAGTTGTTTGAACAGCTTTAAATATGCTTAGCATTCTTATGAAAAATTTCATAGGAAACCAGCAGGCGCAACGAGCTTTTGCTTTAGAATAGGTTGAAAAAACTCCACTTGGCTTGTATAAGTTATTGGCAAAGCGTCCACCACCTGTCCCTTTGGCGCAGAGGATAGCGCGTTGGACTTCTAATCCAAAGGTCGCGGGTTCGATCCCCGCAAGGGATGTAGTATAATGAACTTCTGATTTGGTGGAGTGTCATTAATTTTTTATTTAATTTAACTATAATTTTAATTAACATTCTCTACAATTAGGTAACATGCTATTCAGTAATCATGCTTTTGGCTGCAATGACGGCGATAAATTGCGTTCCAGTACAGGGCTAGACAGCTTTAATTTTTCCACATTAACTGCATTTTCAATCACATTTTCGGCCACCTGGCGCTGAGAGCGGATCTCTTGTATGGAGGCTATAATAAAATCATATCAATTAAGGCATGTTATGTAGTTATGGGTAAAAATATCACTCACGACTATATGGCGTGTACTTGTCCGAAAGAAGACTCTCGAGATTATAGCCAATGAAGCCAACTACGGCTGCAGCTGGTAAGGTGATGTAAACAGCGTTGCGCCGCAGAAGTGCCATAATTATCGGCCACATTTTCAGATTTTATTTGTTGATCAAATAATACAAGAAATAGTTCTGACAGAAAGACAACAAACCAATGCATTCAGCATATTCACGTAAATGCTTAACGCGCTAATTTTTGACACAAAATATGGCCACACTCGCGGCACCGGTGAATAGTGGATTCCATTGCTAAATTGTAGAGTGAAAATATACTTTATTTTATACCAACAGTATAAAATATGTGACCCTCTAAATTAATTAAAAATAAAATATAATTAAATAATAAATAAATGTCATTTATTAGATAATTATAATTATAATTACAAATTTTTAATAAAATGCGCGCATTTTCGAATTAATTTATCTGATTATCGATATTCTCCGCAAATTCTCGATAGATTATCTTGGCAAATCGATGCATATCGTATTAAATTACCATTATTGTTTAATTCGTAATTTAATTCATATTTTATAAAAATAGAAACACATTTAATTGAATAGCTGTGCATTTCCAATGCTGTTAGTTAACATAGCCTTTTAACATTTCACAGCTGACCTTGTTGTTTATGGCCCATCGCATAATACATGTTGCCAGTAGAGATGAGCAGAATCGTAGCACAGCTGATTTGCATCGATTCATCGGATTCATCGCAACTTTGTGGCTATCTCGTCGAAATTTTCACAAGAAAAATAAACATAAACAGAACAAAGTTAGTGCGAGACGCGCAAACAGTGACGAAATGTTTTTAATGTTATTGCAAATTTCATTGAAATGCTGCAATCGAAATTGAGAACAGATAAAAAAAGTAATATCTTATCGCTGTGTATATTTGTATACGTTAAGCAAGTGTAATGTGCATAAAAATAACTGCAAATAACGATCGAAAGCAAAATGAAAAAAATGCTCGACAGGGAAAAATTTATTTACGCATTAGGAACAAGTCGGCTTAATTACAGTTTCAGTTGGTTATAATGTATAATTATAACGACGCAACAGCAGCAGCAGCAGCAGCAACAACAACGCAAAAGAACAAAGAACTCCAGTGCATTAAGAACCAACTGGTACAGCAGCAGCAGCAACAACAAAAACAACAAGGGCAGCCACAGTGCGACGCATAATTTCCTGCTTACCCACACTCTCTCGCACACACACAAACACTCAGGCAGGCACTGAAGAGCGTGTGCTGTTGCGCGCGTGGGAAGGGGACGCCGTAACGGGCGGCCATCTTCACTCAGATAGAGAGCGTGAGCGAGTGAGCGCGCGCGAGAGAGAAAGAGAGAGACAGAGAGGGCAACGACAGCAATTCGCAACGCATAAAATGACCAATTCGAACCATCGCCATCATCGAATCGATGTAAGTAGAATTTCTTCTGTACATTATATACATACATTGTATATGTCCTTATGTAAACATATGTATGTTTGTTGCTCCATTCCCACGAAAAGAAAACTGAACCTTGTTTACTGTGGGGCTAAACCCATATTGGAAGCGCGTATGAGAATCTGGTGTTTCCTTTACTTTGTCTCGTCTGTTTAGCTGACTGGGAATGCAATTTAAGCAGCGCAGTGCCGATCGACAACAATCAAAGCAATAAAAGCCAAAATCAACAATAAACAGCTTCATTGCTTCTCATTGGCTGTTTCATTTAAAAATATATTCCTGTGTGTGTGTGTGTGTGTGTGTGTTCATAGTTGTTGCTCTTTTGTTTGCGCGCATCAACCACAACAGTCACCCACACCCTCACACACTCGCCCACCCACACAGCAACTCCAGACAGCGAGACAGTCAGTCAAACAAGATTACCGCCCTTTGCTCTACTTCCCCCTCCTCATGCACACGACTGCAGTTGTGTTATGCTTACACACCCATACATACATGTATTTATTTCCTTTTATGATTTCTTTACATTTTTATAGCAAAGTTGGTTCTTTGTCGCCTTTGTTGGCGCTGCACGCTGTTGCTCTCATGCCCTAACCGCTCCTAAAAGTGTAAGTGGCTGGCTGGTTGGGTGCTGCCCAACCCCGAACTTGTCTCAACTTGTTTGTCTTTTTATACAAGTTAACAGCGACTTAAGCAAAAGTGCAATAAACTCGTTGACGTCGACCCCACTGTCGTACATAACTGTTCCCATCCAGTCTAGCTCCCAGCTAATGACCACTGTTAGCAACTTCTTTGAAGTCTTCGATACACTTACACACAAACACATACATACATACATACGAGTGTGTTTGACTCAGCGCTAGACATCTAATTGGAAGCAGAGTGCAACAGCCCGCAGCCCACTCTCCGCTTATAGAGTTGCCCAACCCATGCTAATTGCCTGAAGTGGAAGGGGAAGTCGTCTGATTTGCGATTTCAGATTTGCGTTGTGGCTAACGTTCTCAACTGTCTAAAATGGATTAAAATTGGACATGAGTCAATGTGTGTACTCACACACATTCATTTACAGTTAAATTGCGTCTAGTCTTGCTGTTGAGCAAAAGTTAACAGCAATAACAAGAAATGCAAACATTGACCACAGGGCTTTTCACTGCAAAAACAGCTGATATGAAAGTGCAACTGTCTGGCAGCACTATGCACATGCAGTTAAAAAGTGAATGCAAACACACATATCTACGGATGTGTGTGTAAAATACAGCCATTCATAGTATTAGTGCTGGTGTTGGTGGCGCTTTAAACGCAGCAGTGGAATTTTAGTTGGTTCCATGCCGACATTTGTTTTTGTTTGTCAAACGCTTGCGCTCTCTCACTATCACTCGCTCGTTCGTTCGCTCTGCCTTCAGCGCACACACACATACATACATATGTACATATACACTAATGCCTACGCTCTCATTGAGACTTTCGTGTTGTTATTTTTGTGGGTGCATTGCACCGCCCCCTCGCACGCATCTGGCGCGCGCGTTATAGTATATACTTGTGTATGTATATATATATATATATTTATATATCCACACTTGTATTTGTGTGTGTAAGTGTGACCCCACATGCATTTTCGAGGCCCGAGCAGAGCGCATTCGAGCTGCAGCTGTTCGCTGCTCGCTCAGTTACCATTCTGTGCTCTGTTGTTATCCATGTCCGACGCGTCGTTGCGGTCGTCGCTGCGCTGTGTCATTGTCTCGCGTGTCTGCATTTACTCTGGTTGTGTGAATTTGGTTTTTCCAGCGCATCCACATAACAAAAAGTAAAAAGTAAAAACTCAAAATTTATTTGTGTACAATTCTTTGAAATTCCTTTGCTGAATTTTGGTGCGCGTACTATGTAAGACGTCGCACAGTAATTAAATAAGGCAAATTCAGCAGAAATTCAACATTAACAAATGGTACGAGATGTTTCTTTATATTTTATTTACTTTTCTATTGCAACTGGACATGTAAAAAGTTAAGTTTAAATGTATTTGTGCTTGCTCTTATACGTGTGTGTGACTGTTTGGTGCTTTTGCATATAACACTTTATTACAGTTGCCTTTAGTTGTAGTTTTTTTTTCCTTGTGTGTCGTCAGCTGTTCTCTGTTCTTTATCGCTGTCTGTTTTGCGCTCCAACGGTAGTTGGTGCAAAAAGGGAAATTGTTATGCTTTTGTAATTTAGCTGTCTCTGTGTGTGTGTGTGTGTGTGTGTGTGTGTTAATGTGTCTGTGTTGATAAGGTTTTATTCTTGTTCATTGTTTTTATTGCGTCTCGCTTTTGATTGTTATTTGCGAGCTCGCATAATTCTTTTAGGTACATGCATGCACTCATATACATACATACATATCTACACTGTACATACATACATATGTACATGCATATAGATAACTGTATGTAGCACAGATATGCACACGACTGACCCAGTTTTCGTTGACCTTGTGGCCTTCGAGAGGCCCATATACAGATTGTCATATACTTTTTGTGAACATACATATATACATTATATAAATCTATATGTTTGCTTTTATATATATATATATATATATATATATATATATATATATATATATATATATATATCAGTGCAATAGACTTAACAATTGACACACAGCTGACTGCCTGCCTGGCTGACTGGGCTATTTGATTTGGCCATGGCTTATATAAATACAGTGCGCTTCCCATTTTTTTATACAAATATAAATAGCTTATGCATATGCATAGGTTTGTTGTTCTTCTGGCCATTACATTGAGTCGAGGTCGCTCTCCAAAAACAGCGTTCGATATGCAGAGTTTGCATTTTAAATATTGTTTACTTTTTGAGACGATCAACACATTGTCTCTATCTCTGTCACACATAGCCGTAGCTAAACACACACACGCACACACACTCTCCCTCTCTCTCTCTCTCTCTCTCTTCTGTTAGCACCTTTGCGCTTGTTCGCTTTTTGCACCTCAATTGCGTTTACGATTCCAATTTATTTTCGACATTATGCCTCTCAGCTGTTCGTTCGTCTAGCGTGTTTTGCTGCTTCCTCTTGTTCTTCATCTATTTTGTGGGTCTTGAGCTCTAGCTTCTGCGTTCCTAACAAATCAGCGTACAACGTCCAGAATCACGTATTCTGTGTACGTAGCGAGGGCAGCTTATAAAGTTCGATGTATATTAAATGATAAACAAATGAATGCAAATTTTTGCAATCAATGATATTCGAAATTAAGAGTTCATAACAATGCCATATTTATTAAGACTACCATTATTTCTCGTACCACCCTCGTGCAAATAATAATCAAATGTTCGGCAATCTGTGTGACCGTCGCATCTCATTGTGGCAAGTGAAAAGTGTGCACCTAATCATGCGAAATGAATTGAAGCCATTTAGTTGAATTAAAATAAATAAGAATTTTGATGTGAGCTGATTTCACGCGAATGAAATACATGTGCGATAACTGTGCTCACCTCTCTTTTTGCTGCTCTCTCTGCATCTCTCTCTCTCTCTCTCTGTGTTGCTGATTCCCCTGAGCCCTTCAAGCGTGCGCTTGCTGCACAGAAATATTTGTTTAACATATCGTTTACATAGCTGCTCATAGATTTGACAATATAAGAGTTGACCATATAAGAGCATGTTGCTGTGCGCCATTGGAGCAAGGCTACAAATTAACATAGGCATAAAGCCATGCATGTGTGTACTTTACTCTGTATGTATATGTAAATATGTATGTAAATGTCAATTAAATTCAAAAGCGTTGTCGCTCGTCGCATGAGTCCTCCAATCAGCGATTTAAAGATCTTCAATGTGGCGAATGAGGAGGCATCGTTTTTGATACCTAATATACATATGTATATAAAAATACATGCATGTGCATACACACATGCACATACACACATAATCCATTAATAAGCATTAAGCAACAGGATATGTATGTATACGACATATCCGTGAACTCTCTTACTTTTGCTCGCTCTTTGCTTTGACTTCTTTAAACTACGAAGTTGATAAATGAACATGGATGGAGGAAAGGAACTTATACTGCTATTACTCTTATACATTCGTACATACTTATACGTATGAGCATAATCATTTATACATATCTCGAGCATAAGCTTGACATTATGTTACTTATACTGTGATTACTCTTATACATATTTACATGAATATTCATTTACATCTTAGATTTGATAAATGAACTATTTCTCATGACAATACTTATATTATATATTATTATTATATATATTATATTTATATTCATAATTATTTTATAACTATACAGTATTTTGCATGAAAGTCTTTTTGGTTACTTTGTTGTCACTTCCAGTTATTGAGCCGATCATCAAGTTCCAATCAGCTGGCCTGCTATGTATATGTATGTATGTATCTATATATGCGTGTGTGTGTATGTAGTTTTATTCTTTGGTCGCTTTACTCGAATTCGCAACACGTTCGATTGCCTTTTTAAATTGGCTTTGATGATTTTTCATTTAAGCTGAATGCCATACACTTTAAATATATAAGGGGATGGGGGTTGGGTGAGGGGGAGTTGGCGCATGGTCATTGACTGTTCGTCCGTTTTTGGGGTCTCAGTTGGAGGCATAACGCGAAGCGTGCGAGTTGTCAATTATGCGCGAAGCAGCAAGATCAGTTGACCATATAAAAGAAATTGTGTATGTATGTATGTATGTATGTATATGTATTACATTATAAAGAAATTCATTTGCATTTGCGTTTGCATTTGCATTGTGACGACGCCAGCCTTGGGTAATATTTTAATGTCTTTTAATATGTATTTCTGTTGTTCTATTTCTCACGTGCGCGCCACTCGTAGCTATAAAGCTAAAAGCTAAATCAAATAAATAACAAACAGAATAAACAATTCAACAAACACAAGTTCCTGGTGTAAAAAAAAAAAAAAGACGAAAAGTCAAAAACTGCACTCAATACGAAGAGAGGCAACGCTCTTCATTAAATACGCAACTTGAAGAGCGCGACGGACTCTCTTAATGATCAGTTTGTGGTTTGTTTTTGTTAAGCAGACGAAGCAGCGCAGCAGCAGAGCAGCTAAAGACAAACAAAAGGCGAAGAGAGGGAGGAAATATCACGACATACCCAAATACGCAATTTGTGAATAATTTAATCGTGCATTCACACGAAGACGCAAACAACGGTGAGCGACGGATAACGTCGTCTTTCTCTCTCTCTCGTTGAGTGAGTGAGCGCCAGTCGAAGAGTAGAAGCTTTGAAGTAAGCAAGACAAAAGAAAGACTAACCGCGAAGAGCTTACACGAACCCTTGATGTTTGCGCGTAGTGGTATTAGTGCTGCGCCCAATAGCGGCAGAGGCAGTGCTGATGACGGCGGCGGTGGCGGCGGCGGTGGCGTCGGCAGCGTTGGGGGCGGTGGTGGTGGTGGTGTTGGTAGTGGCAATGGAGTCGCTGCTGGCAGCATTGAGTTGCTGTGTCCACCCAGTGGCAGCAGCAGCATTAGTGGCAGCGGCAGCTTCAGTAGCAGCGGCGCCAGCACAACAGCAACTAATAGCACCAGCGTCAGCATTAGTGCGTCAACGCCAACCGCAGCGGCGGACTTGTTGGACGACAGCGGTCAGAACAACAACAATGCGAATGCCAATCGAAATATGAGCTTACAGCTGAGCAACAGCAGCAGCAGCAGCAGCAGCAACAACAACAACAACAGCAGCAGCAGCAACAATATGAACAACAATAATAATCACAGCAGTGGTAACGGCAGCAGCAACGGCGGCAGCAGCACAAATCTAATCAGTGGCATCTGCAGCAGCATTTGGCGCACAGCGACCTTTGGCAGCGCAGCACCCATTGCTAGTATAATGGCAGCTAACAGTAATAGCAGCAGTAGCAGCGGCAGCGGCAGCGGCAGCGGCAGCGCCGTCAGCGCCAGCTACTCGTCCAGCGCATCATCAATTTCGCCAGCAGCCGATGAGACGTGCGTTGCAGAGCAGCAGCAGCGTACGCAAATACAAATGCAGCTCGGTGCGGAACAGGACGAGCCCGTAAGAATACAAAGACAAAACAGAAAGAAAACAATAACTAGAAAAAAAAAATATTGCTTTGATTTTTGGTTTCCACTCCATTCACTCGATATGGCATTTCTCTCTCTCTTTCTCTCTCAGCTCTCAGCGGTCATTCATCAAGGCTATCATTTTGTACATAGCCCCGTCTCGCCTTGCCCTTTGTTGTATACTCGCTCCTCTACCCTCCTCTCTTTCTGTCTCGAGCATTGTTCATCAATTAATTTGTTCTTTTCGTTTTTGTTTTTGGAGCTGGTTCAATTAAGATCGGAGTCAATTGTTTTGTTTTGGTACAGCAAACGCATCAAATTTCTATTAAAAAAACAAATCACTCCATATACATACATATATTTCTCTCTTGATCTGTATATACATATATGTATATGTATATGTATATGTATATGTATGTTTGTGTGTGAACACTTGCTCATATTTTTGTCAATTCACAGCAAACATTCCTAGGCGCCACCGAACTGGACGATGAGCTAATCAAACAACTGCCAAAGGAGGTATTGCTGCGCGTTTTCTCCTATCTGGACGTCGTCTCATTATGCCGCTGTGCCCAGGTGGGTAGCAGAATATCAATATGCATATTGATTAAACTAAAATTGAAATTAATTGTGCGTTGCAGGTGTGCAAATATTGGAATGTGCTCGCCTTGGACGGTTCCAGCTGGCAGAAAATCAATTTGTTCGATTTCCAACGTGATATTGAGGTGTGTATTGAACAGTTAGTTATACCTACATACATAGTTGGTTACATTAGTTAACCTTATCTCACTCCCTTCCACAGGGTCCGGTGATCGAGAATATATCGCAGCGATGCGGTGGCTTTCTCAAATCCCTATCGCTACGTGGTTGCCAATCCGTGGGAGATCAGTCCATCAAGTAAGTAAATATATATAGTGTATAATATAAATAGAAATATATACATACATATATATGTAAATATATACATATATATATATAATATTGAGTCCGTTTTATTTGTTACACTCAATCATATGTTCGCTCTCATTGCTGTTAATGATATTAAGCAAGCAAACAGAACTAGAGCCGAAGGAACAGGAAAGAGAGAGTCACTCAACATAAGAGCAATGAGCGGAAATTCATTTGATTGCAGCAAGCAAAACGTACTCAATTCTTCTGTTATGCAGTAAGCTTAAAAATAACAACAAAATCACAACTTCACTCAAGCAAGAGAGAGGCAAACGCAAAATGGAACAGCAACAACGAAACGGCGTCAGTGTTGTTATAGCTAAAAATAAAAGCCATGTAATGAGTCAATATAGCTATAACTCTAGCGTTTTGTGTTTTGTAAAACGCCAGAGCTGACGGAGAAAATAGTCGAATTGACAGCACTGCTGAGCATACTGACCGTTATGTTGTGCCAAAGAGAGTTATGCACACCGTTAAAAGACTGAGAGAAATGAGCATAAATTTGTGCTCTTTTGTTGTTGTAACTGAAGTTGAAAGAGTGTGGAAACTAAAACTTGTACTCAAGTATCAAATTGAGTATTCTCGATTTTAGCATAATTCTAAATGAAATTTATTTTGTAACTCTTCAGAACTCTAGCAAATCACTGCCACAACATCGAACACCTGGATCTGTCGGAGTGCAAGAAGATCACGGACAACTCGGTCACAGACATCAGCAGATACTGCAGCAAGCTGACGGCCATCAACTTGGACTCCTGCTCGAACATCACAGACAATAGCCTCAAATATATATCCGATGGCTGTCCGGTAAGTTGAGTTGAGATATTAAATAAAATGTGAATTAATTGAGGTAATTTTTCTCTCCGTAGAACCTGCTGGAGATCAATGTTTCCTGGTGCCATTTGGTGTCCGAGAATGGAGTCGAGGCGCTGGCACGCGGTTGTGTCAAACTGCGCAAGTTCAGCAGCAAAGGTTGTAAACAAATTAACGACAATGCCATCACGTGCCTGGCCAAATACTGTCCCGATCTAATGGTGCTAAATCTACATAGCTGCGAGGTAAAGCCAGGCAATGAGCAAACTGGGCTCACTAATAGTGTCATAAACTAGGGAAAATGTTGTAAAATGCCTAGGCATCTGTATGTCTATATAATTGGTAGATCTCTATTTATATATGTATATGTAAAGGGAATATTCCCAAATTAAATAGATAGATATATCAAATATTATATAGATAGCTAAAGCTTTGGCTTGATAAGAGATAGGAAAAGTTAACTTTTAGTACACATCATATCTATATCTATATCTATATCTATATCTATATCTATATCTATATCTATATCTATATCTATATCTATATCTGTATCTATATCTATTTGTATCTACAGACCATCAGCGACTCGTCCATACGCCAGTTGGCCGCCTCCTGCCCTCGCCTGCAGAAGCTGTGCGTTTCCAAGTGTGTGGAACTCAGTGACCCCTCGCTGATGGCCTTATCGCAGCACAACCAACAACTGAACACCTTGGAGGTGTCCGGCTGTCGCAATTTTACGGACATTGGTTTTCAGGCGCTGGGCCGTAACTGCAAGTACCTGGAGCGCATGGATCTGGAGGAGTGCAGCCAGATAACGGATCTAACGCTGGCTCATCTGGCCACCGGCTGTCCTAGTCTTGAGAAGCTGGTAAGCTCTCAAATAGTTCTCAATTGACTTAGTTTTTATATAATTTTGTTTATCTTGCAGACGCTGTCGCACTGCGAACTGATTACGGACGATGGCATACGGCACTTGACTACGGGCAGCTGTGCAGCTGAGAGTCTGTCGGTGCTAGAGCTGGACAATTGTCCTTTGATCACGGATCGAACGCTGGAGCATTTAGTGTCGTGCCACAATTTGCAACGCATCGAGCTCTTTGACTGCCAGCTCATATCGCGTGCGGCCATACGCAAGCTGAAGGTGGGCGTGGTTGCTACCACGTATCCATACATATATATATATATATATATATACTAAACTGTCTCATTTTCCCCGCATAGAATCATCTACCAAATATCAAGGTGCACGCCTATTTTGCACCTGTAACACCGCCTGCTGTCACCACGGGGCATCGTCCAAGGTATTGCCGCTGCTGTGAGATTCTCTGAGATACGGCCATTGGCTTTGCCAGACGGATAATGCGCAAATCCGCCACGGACTGATGTTGGCCCGTTTGCATCGTCCTGATTGCCATGCTCCTAAGCCTGATGCTCATTGCGATGTTCTATTATCTCAAATTGCTTGAAGCTGTATGATGCAATGACGGAATGATGAATGATGTGTCCAGGATGGCAAACCAGAACACAGCAACGCTCACACACACAAACACCCACACACACACACACACACACACACACACACACCAATAGAAACTGTGTATAACTAAAGCAAGATTCTAATAACTCGATAATTAAGCATTGGAAACACACACAAAACTCGTTGTCCTAAAGCGAATCGCAACAAAAAAAGAGAAACACTTCTATTAGTCTTTAGTTTTATTATTATTATTATTATTTTTTGAAGGAGTTTCCAAAACTCTGCCCTGCAAACATGTAAAATTGTGATTATTTTATTTAATACGCTAAGCTGTTATGTTAACTAGATAACGTTTAAACATATTTGTGTGTATTATTAGCAATTATTATTTGTAAATTTATATTTGTTTAATTTTCTGTGCCTCTGAGAATAATTGTCAATCAAATTAGCTAAAGCATGTTTTGGCATATATGTATACGTGTGTGTACGCGCGTATGTACATATGTATTTTCACTTGAATAATTTTCTATAATTTCACACCGACACACACACACACACACATACAAGAAGCTTGCATGCTATTTAGGGTGTTAAAATATTTATGATTTTATGACTAGTGAGAGCAAATTGCATATAAAAACTACTTATATACATATATAAATATATATATGTGTATATATAATAACTGAGATTTTAATCAAGTCTAAACATGTCGATAGAACCACAAAGCGTTCACCTACACACACACACACACACACACATACCTTACAGTCAATGAATACTTTTAGGCTATTTCCCCATATAACTGTTGCTATATTCCGGGTTTTTTTTTATTATATATATTTAGTACCAGCATATACATATATATATATTTAACAGAACATTATACACTATATATATATATATATATATATATATATATATATATATATATATATATATATATATATATATCGTTACACACACATAAACTCACACACACGCATGCATGTTTAGCTGCACACAATGTCAACGAAATACAAATTGTATATTAAAGCATAACAAAACGAAAACAAACACAAACTAAACTAAAACCTAAAAACGAAATAAAAAACAAAACAAAACAAAAAACAACAAAAATAACCATTCAAGTGCAAGCAAATCTTTTACACACAAATAAACAACAACAAACAGATGGATCACGTTTCTAAAACACAATTCTCTCATACAATATATATATTAAATACTTAGTACATAAACACATGGTAAATAAATCAATATATATATATACATTATGAGAAAAAAAAAAAATATATATATATATATATATATTTAATTATATAATTCTATACACGTATAATTGTCTATTTTGTAAAAGTATTCCACACAAAAGCAGAGCGGGTACTACAAGTCCAATTGGAAATATTTTACGTCATCTCCCTTTCGAGTTTATGCGAATTGGTTTTACACAGGTTTCTTATACGAACTAAAGCTATGCAATTGGGTTATCAAGAAGCCGAGCGTATTTCTTATAAGAATTCAAACTATCCTATTGCTGATCACATATATACACACATTTATCTTATTAGAGTAAATTCAAGGCGCGCCGCCAGTGGGAATTTAACATTTAATCTATGTGTAAATTGATTGTTGTGCTTAAAACTAATTATAGCATTTAAAATATCGATTGGTTGCCTCGTCTAATGGCTTGTAGCTAATTAACTAGCAATTTATGTGTTTCTATAATATATATGAACCAATAAGTGCATCAATAGAACTTTAATTAACTTAACTTAAGGACTATACAAAAAAACAACAAATATTTATTTAACTAAATAAAATGTGCTAAGCTTTCGAAGGTGCATATGTAAGTACATTAATATGTATGCAAACAATATTGAAAAAGAAACTCGTTTTACTTTTGAGAATATTTAAAATGAGCGCGTACTCCAGTGTTGCCCCATCAACGAAAGCGTAAAATAATAAATAGGTGTGACACTGTTTGTTCCGGTAAGAAGCTATCGTTCAACCACCACACTTATCGCTTATCGCCGTTATCGCTCGATGGTTATGAGATACTTTTCGATTGGAATCGAGTTGTAGTTGTATTAGTTTGCAGTAGACGAAGGCATATCGAAATAATAAACAATTATGTGGAGATTATTAACAATCTGTATATGCAGCTATCATTAAAAAGCGTGTGTGTTGTGTGTGTGTGTGTACGACGTGCGCATAATTATGCAAAGCACAGCAGCCAAAGACGCTCCAAACGGCGGTGAAAGTGTTGTTGTTATTGCTGTTGCTGAAGCAGCCACTGCGGTTCAATTTGTTGTGGCATTCGCTTGAGCAGCAACGATCAATTTTCCCTAATAAAGACAACAACGTGGAATATAGGAGAGGAGAGCGAAAGAAAAGTGCGGTAGACAAGTGATTAACAAAAAATCAAACAATTGGCTTTTTTCTTTTAATTATTTTTCGGTTTTCCGCCTTGTATGCCAATAAACTTGCAGTGCTGCTTGCGTTTACAGTTGCACACATACATATAGAAAGATACATATGTATATGCTGTATGCTATAATAAGTTCAAGGAAAGCAGAAAGCAAAATGCGAGAAACAGAATGTGCAATGCAGTAAAAGAAATTGACGCCTGCTGCTGGGCCTCGCCTCGTCTTGCCTCGCCTCAGTCCATTTCGTATTATGTAAAAAGTGCTCTTTGTTGACTCTGGTTTGCACCTGTTTTTGAGTGTGCGTGCAATAAATATTAATTCAATTCGCGCTACATGCAATAATAATGTTCAAAACGGAGCCAAATAATCGATGTGCGAAAATTTACCGTTGTCTGCTGTAAGCTGGAGCGGGGGCAGCAACTCAGCAGCAGCAGCAACAAAGCACAGCTGAGCGTGTATGTGTGGGTGTGCGTTTGTGTGCAATTGAATAAGGAAGGAGCGGGAGAAGGCAAATAACACCAGAGGAAGCAGGAGCAACAGCAGCAGATCGACTCGTCGCAAATCAATATTTATTATGCGAAGGCCCAACTGAACTGCAAAAATGTCGACGAAGTGAAGCAACTAAACTAATTGGCAGCAGCAATATAATCGGAAAGCTGTGGGGCAACCTTGCAAGTTCTTTGCCCTTCTATTTATTCGTTTGTTAAACGGTAAGTCGGCCATTTTGATTATAATTCGCTTTGGTTTTGCGTCTTTTGGTAAATTACGTATCAAATTTGCATTACGTATGAAAAAGTTTACATATTACATACATAAGTATGTATATGTGTATGTGACATATAACATTTCTGTATACATATGAGTGTGTATTCGTATTAACAATTTTAATGACAGTTAGAATTCGAATTTCACAAGAGAACTTTGAGGATTGCGTTGTTGAGCTTCAAACTTGTTTCTGTTCTGAATGTGCTCGTGTGTGTGTATGTGAATGTATGAAAAGATATGTACATCGCATAGCAACGTTCTACTTATATAGATTGTATACTATATACATATGTACGTATATACTGTGTACATATGTACATATGGATGTGCCTCATATGGGCATGAGTAAATGATTTCAATTCACGTCTCACTGCGTCTCATTTCAATTTTTTTTGTTGACAGACAAACAGCAGTAGGTACTAGCAGCAGTAGCGGCAGTAGCTGAACCAACCTCCCTTCTGCCCATCCATATTTCGTACTCCCCCGCTGCAGTCGCATACGTTTGGTTTTGTTGTAGCCGTCTTAATCAGCTGTATGAGTCTTGCCGACGTCAACGTCGACGCCGACTTCGTCGTCAACATCATCGTCTGCTTTGCTTGAGTTTTTTTCTCTTCTGGTCTTCGCTGCAGACAAAGAACGGTTAGCGCTTGCTCTCTCTCTCTCTCTCTCCGTCTCGCTGTGTATCCTTGATTTTTATTCGTTTGCGTTTTGAAGCGTCATTTTATTTCCTTTTGACGACGCCAGCACCGCGTAGACAACAAAGACAAATTAACATAGTGTGTGTGTTGTATTAACATTTATTTCATATTGCAATACATACAAACATAACTTTTTAAAGATCATTAAACGAGAGTAAATGGGAGATAACAATAAAATGTTAAGTTAACAGTTGAGAAGGGCTTAGAAATAAAATATTCATACATTGACATTTGTTTACTGTTACATGAGATTTGCAAAATACCAACCAGAAAATACCAACAATAAAATACCAAATGCACCGCAGCTAATTACGTATAATTCGGAGTATATATGTATATGTATGTATGTACATACAAATCATTTATTTCATTTACCTGAATAACTGAGCAGCAAAAGCACTTACTGTTGATCTTTGAGATTCATTGGAGCTTTCTGTACTGATGACTAAGTTGAACAATCATTGAAACTACTAGCAGCATCTCTTAAGTAATGGCATCGCAATTTTAGCAATTTCATTGTACTATTTATAAGCTCTTGGGGTCTGCCTGTTACTTGTTTTCCGCATTCATAGACTTATCATCATGGTCTTATCTTTGATTTATTTTATTCATATTTTTCACTCGTTCTTCTATTTATTTTGCATACCTTTGTGGCGTCGTGGCTACAGCTTATGGCTAAGCAAACATACATATATGTATGTATGTACATAAATACATAGGAATATACAGACAAATATTTATAAAATATTTATATAAAGCAATGCGTAAATCCATAAACATTTATAAGTCCCTAAGAATCTAGATATGTATATAAATAAAATTAAATCCGAATTGATTTCTATTAATATATATTATTTGAAATTGATTAAATTCTGAATTATTTTAATTATTTATTCCAAAAATAATTAAAATAAATAAAGTATATGTATACATACTGTATGTACAAATGTACATACGTATACATACTAGTTTGTTTTGGAATGACCATGCTTATGTTATTTTATTTATATGCTTAGCAATCTGACACGGTAGTTAAGTATATTTATATATCATAAAAGTAAGATTGCCATAAATAGAATTGTATACATACATATACACATATAGACGTACAGCAAATTTGAAGTGAAAAGAATGAAAAGGCAACGCTTGCGGTGCATATTGAAAAGTGAATACATTTAGCGTGCTCCATTTTGCATGTAAATACTGTAATTTATTTTATGAATTTAACCCACTTTACCTATCTCAAAAAAATAATATTTGCTCTCCTTGTGCTCACTGAGCACAAAGGGTATTTGCTGGTCGTTAATGATTGTGAAATGCAACAAATTGTTTTTTTTTTCTCCCATTTTGAGTCGCAATGTCCGTTTCATATGGGCCTGCGGGCCAGATAACGGAATATAAAGCGGCACAGTGGTCTAAGCTTATCAAATATTGCCAGTAAGTTTTATTTCAGCTGATTATCTGACAGTTGGCATGGGAGTTGGAGAAGGTCTGTGCACAGTTCAGAATCATATATTAGTTTTAGATGATAACAAAAAAATGAAAATTGTTGACAAAATATTTATCAACAACGCCGTATGTACATATGTATGTCACTGTTCTCGAAATTAACAGACTGTTAGGCTAGCCGTTACACGCACAAACACATACACACGTTCCTCTCTCTCGCTCCCTTTGCGAGTTGATCTGTCATTTGTGCTGCACTCTAAATGAGTTTCAATGAGCACATCCTGAGTCAAGCGTTTCTTCTGGAGCTATTTGAATTTGAGGGAGGCTGGTCACACTGACCACACTAGCAGCACCCAGAAGCACTTGTTTCATTATTTTGGAGACCCAAACTACGCAATATTTTCAAATTTGAACGGTCGCGAAGGAGAGTATTGGGAGAGAGTGAGAGAGAGTGGGTGAGCGCGCACAGTGACCCCTCCGTCACCGACGCTTCTGCTGCTGCTGCTTCCCGTTCCGTCGCTGTCGCAGCCGCAGCCGTCGTTCTCCTCCTTTTGCGCTTTATTTTACGTTATTTGGTTTTTGGGTTGAATGACTTTGGACAACGTGTGCGCAAAAAATAAAAAGAAAATAAGAAAATAAAGAGCGTAACATTTGAGCGTTGCCAGAGAGCCATTGAACCCACCAAAATGTAGACAGCTGATGGACGCCACTTTGTGTTAGAGACGGTGCGAGGGAGTGGGAGAGAGAGCTGACTGAACGGGAGTTAGAGATGGGCAGTGTGAAGGACTGGCATGTAAATGTCTCGTGGCACCCTTCAATAACAGTAACAATAATACTCTTTTTTCTTCTATTATGCTATGTTCTCATCTAACTTGTGTAACGGTATGGGTGGAGGGGGTTAGCCAGCAGACTTCAACGATTTTACTTTGATTGATATTCGTGTGCATTGTTTTGATGGAATTTGCGTTTCAGTTTTGTACACACACACACACACACACATACACGCATGCGAACAGAATTTCTCTAAACACGTTAGCACAAAACAATTTGTTTAGATACACAGACATACATATATATATATATATATATATATATATATATATATATATATATATATATATATATATATATATATATATATATATATATATATATATATATATATATATATATATATATATATATATATATATATATATATATTTGTTGTGCTTACTAAAATAAACGGAATGGAGTCATCGCACGACAAGAGCTGACGCCTGCTTCTTGGACTCCACTCATCTCACCTCGTCTCGTCTCGTCTTGTTTCATTAAAACCGATGGCAGCATTCAAAATTGAATTTAATTTGAAAACTGTTTTCTCCGCTTATAGTCGGGTTCTTTGTTAGCCAAGTTAATCACAGTGCGTCAATGCCCACATCTTTTTGTTGTTGCCAAATTTACATTATTTACTAACATATGTATATACGTAGTTACATATATATATATTTATGTGTGTATGTAGGTACGGGTGTGTAGTACATATGCATGCATGTATATCTAATTATAGAAATATATATTTATATTTTGTGTATAAATTTCAAATTCTATTTCGATTACGTATTAGAATATTTATTGCCAAAAATAATTACTCGGAAAAGTCTTAAGTTAAAATCTTGTTATGTGAAATAGTAAAACTATATATGTATATTGATGTACATAATTTAGTTCAGCCAAAAATGTTGCTGTCTATAAAAAATTGATGACACGCGGTACAAATCTACTAAGGTACACAAAATAAAACGTCTATTTAATTCACATTTTTTATTAAAAGATAAATAAATACACATGTGTATGTATATGTAAACATCTTATACAAATTTTAGTTATTTTTAAAGCATGAAAATAAAAAAACAAAATAATATTTTCGAGCTTGACTGTAGTGAGAAAATCTTGTCACTTGTAATAATACTTCAAGGTGGTAAATAATAATAGTTTATAATGTGATATGTTTGCAAAGGTATTTTTATCTCCTAAAAAGGTTGCTCAGGTGGTAAAGTCTTTGTTTGCCTGGAGAAAAAAGCGAGAAAAACGCATTTGTGGAGGAAAAACCCCTACAACGTGCATATCCGCGTGCATAGATACATATGTATGTATGTATGTGTGTATATAAGTGTGCGTACGTCATATACATACGCTATATACATATTCCTTTTAGTTACATATATTTGTACATATGTACATTCAAACGTATTTACACAGTACCCGTCCCTTGTATAACAATCGTCTGCCGAGCGTCTATATTTGCTCGCAATCAATCTCAAGCGGCAGTCCAATGGTCGCAATACAAACACATACACACACACACACACATACATACATAGAATCGACAACAATTTGAACAATTGCGTTCTATACAATTTCACATTTATAGCAACGTGCGGCCCATAACAAAAGTAGAAGCTCTATAATTTATAAGTTATGGTAAATAAGGCACCCACACAAACATTGCTATAAACACACATGCAAACATAATAGACACATAATTACAGAGTTATACCGTTAGTATCATGAATACATATGTACATATACATATAATGTTATTTTGTCGCCTGCTGTTCATTTAATTATTGTTCTATCTTCGCTTTCGTAAGGCTCTTAACCGTTTGATTCTCAAAACAGCTGATCGCCGTAATTAAAAACAACTGCGCACATACAAACATATGCACACACACACAGACACACACACACATGCAAAGCAGCCAACAAACACTTGCACTCACACACATAGCAAGAAGCGCTGTCTTTTATCAACACGTATTATACGCTCAACCCCCAACACTCATCAAAAACAACAACAACAATAACGGCAGCAGCAGCGGCAGCAGAAGCAGCTGTGAAGCTTAAGTGTTGCTAGTAAAAAGAGAGACAGGGACAGAGGGAGTAAGAACGACAGCGTGAGGAAGAGAGCACAGAAATGAGTGCGCAAGCCAGCAACATTTTTAGCATGGCCCCCCACATACACAAGCGCACACACACAGACAATACCAAAACAGTGTGTGTCCATTTATGCTAGTGGAAAATGAGCAACTTGTTTAAGCGAACGAAAAAATAATATAATAATAATATTTGAATACGATTAGATATATGTATAAAGATCTTTGACGTATGTTATAATTATTGCTATTATTATTATTATTATTTAATAATAATTATAATTATATTATTAACAATTCAGAGGGGTATTCTCTCGTTCAATTCTGCTTAATTAGAGTTTTGCTTGAGTTAATTGGCTGTTGTAAGTTGAACGTTTTGAGTTGACTTAATCTTCAACTGCTTCTGTTCATCATCTTCTTCGTATGTTTCTTCGCTGTTTCTCTTTCGTCACTTGTGCGAGATCTATGCGACGCACCTTTTTACCGTTGTCTTTGTGTTGTTTCTCTCTAATCATGGAAAATTTTGGAAAACGATTCGGTTTGTAGTTATTCTCATTATTTGTTGGTTTTTTCTTCATATTTTTTGGTGGGAATATGTTTTATTTGTACTTCTCTAAGTATGTAACATGAGGAACGAACCCGTCAATATTTGTCAGCTCTTGATAGAGCTCGATAAGCTGAAAGAGGGAGACATATATATATGTATATATAGATTTTCGGTTCGGTAGAATTTAAGAATAACTATATTTTTCAAATTCTAAAAAAAAAACAGAGTTTTTTCAAGATTCGAGAAACAATAATGAACACTATATAATTATATAAAAAATGTAAATAGATATAATGAAATACAAAATTAGTATTAAGATACCAGAAAATCAGATATTCCAAATTTCAAGTATCTGGCTATAATACAGCATAATAAAACTGATAATTTAATATTTTGTATAAACAACTGCGAATATTGTATGTATGTATGTATGTATGTATATAGTTATCAAACTTCCCTCTCGCTTAGCTATGTAAAGGTGTGCGTGTGTGCGCAGACAAGGCGGACAAATCCCAATCCCAAATTCAAGGGTTCAACAATTTCTTTGCTTTCCTGTTTTGGCACAGCCAAAGGCAGACACATGCATACATATGTATGTATGTGTGTGTGATGCCAGACCAGACCAGAGAACCCAAACAAGAAGAACACGCTGAGCATTTTCTTTGTTTGTGCTCTTTGCTTTTGCTTTTGTTTTTTGAGTCTTTGTTGTCGCGACGCTGTTGTCGCATGTCCTCCGACTTTGGTTGCTTGGGTCATTAAAGTTAGCGCTATGTCTGGCCGTTAAGTGATTTTATTTGTGTGCACTGCACTGTATGGCACGAAGCAAAGCAGAGCCAGAGCAGAAATCGCATTGAAATCATATCATATCAGCTTGGCTGATGAGAACAATAATAAAATATGTACATATGTGTGTGTGGGTGTTACTGATAAGGTCGTTTGGTGCAGTTCAAAGCAATGGCCGAAGCATGAAAGAACGAAAAGACAAAATGAATCAAACAAACATCAATCGAATCGAACCTTGCTGCTGCCGTTGTTGTCTGGGTCGCTAACGGCGGCGCATGCGTTTTTGCGATGTTTATTTGCTTTGCAAAGCAAGTGAGGAGCCAACAAGTACTCAACAACTACACACACACACGCAGGCCACACTCAGAAAATAGAATCTGCCTTATACATGAATGCACACATACATGCACACAGGAATAAGTATATAAAGCAAAAGCAACATCAGCACTTAACGAACGACTCGACAGCAGCAGCGCAGCGTCAGCGTCAGCGGCAGCAGAAGCAGCAGCAGCAGCTATCAAACATATGGAAACGCGTTCGTTGTATGTGTGTGTGTCTGCATGGTTTTGTTATTGAAACGCTATCACCAACACCACCAACAATTTGCCTTTACATATATGTACATACGTGTACTCTCAATACATACGTATTTCCTTTTTACTTGTCGCGCATATGTTTTGATGTGCTTGTTCTTATATTTTGGGCTCTCTTCTCTCTCACTCGAGTCGCAATCCCATATGATTTTTGTATACATGCGCAGCAACATTGTTGACGCAGCTACATCTTGGCAACATATGTTGCTAGCAACGTGCTGTGCCTCTAATACGTATTGCCCTGCCAAAACTAGCTACATAAACGTGTACATAAATAAATGAACGGCGTAGTTTCAATACATAACACACATACACAATCATGTATATAAGGCACGTTCGCTTTGTACATAGGCAACTCACTCACACAACGGCAAGCAACAAAGCAAGCAGCGTATATACCTCCATATGTATTTATCTGGCGTGTGTTTCGCTGCTGCCGTCGTGTGGCTGGCTGGCTGGCTGGCTGGCTGGCTGGGCTGAGGCTCGCTCAGCTGTTTTAGAAAGTTGCTGGCAACGCTGACGTTCATTCAAGCAGCGACAGCGTAAGCGACAACATCAAAACGTTCCCAGGTCCAAAATCGAGAGACAGCCAAAGCAAATCAAAGCGAAGCAAAAGCTCCATCGAAGCAAGCTAAAACTTGGCTAGCTGCTGGTATATACCACGGCAAAAGTGCAAGAGACCAACAAATAAATATATATTGTAGCATATATGTGTAGCAAGAACTAAACAGCCAAATATCAAAATCGAATCGAAGTGAACAAGTTTTTCAATAATTTTTTGTTGCGTTCAGTCGCCCAGGTGCCCCTGCCCGTACCCAGTGCAAAGTTTACCTTGCCTTACCACACACTCTCGCAGTTGCCTGCCTGCCTGCTGACGTTTGTTTTCTTTTATGTTTTGTTTCGCGTTCTCGTGTGGAGTATATACGAAGAGACATTGAGCAGGAAAAAGAGAGAGAAAGAGACTGATACGTGTGCGAGTGTGTGTGTATGCGTGAAGCGAACGTCCTCTTTTAATATATTTCAATTCAGTTGAGTTCAGTTCGAGTCGATTTCAATTCACGTTAAAATCGCAACGCAAAACCGTTGAAAATTCAAATGCTACGTTCAAATTTGGAATGCTGCTGCCGTTGTCAGCCGCCAAGAACTAAAACAAAGCAAATACACCAACAAAAACAACAACAACATCATCAACAACGGCGACAAAAAACTAATACGGTGAAGAGCTAAAATAACAAACAAAAAGGAACTGTTGAAAAAAATCTTGAAAAGGCAAAATACACTCAGAGCAAAGGAGTGCTAAAACAAAAAAAAAACAAATAACAATTTGAGTAAAAGGTTTGTATTTATTTTCAATATACATATGTGTGTCTGTATGTATGTATGTATGTATGTTTTGCTTTATTTACATGCGCATGCATGTGTGCCTGCCTGTGTGACGTCGCTGCAGGCACTCAGCTGTGCGTTGCGCATGTGTTGGTGACGTAATACAATGGGCATAGAACAGCAGAAATAACAGCGTAATAGCTAAAGCTTATAAGCTTGCACACCCACATATGCGCATATATATATATATATATATATATATATATATATATATATATATATATATATATATGTAATCTGAAGTGACACGCGCAGCTAAGCTTTACAGTCAGCGTCAAAGTTGAATAATTGCAGATCACATATATATATATATATATATATATATATATATATATATATATATATATATATATATATATATATATATATATAGACACACGAACAGTAAAACACTCTGGGAGACTATGCGACGCCCCCTTCAGCGTTGGCGTTACGCTTGTATAACAAATAAATAACAGAAAAGCAATTCAAATATCGCTCTTGCCTTTTGCTCACTCATTTGCTTGCCTCGCTCACTCACTCACTCACTTGCTCGTTCGCTTGCTCGTTCCACTCTCTCAAGTTACTTGCATGTGTGTGGGTAACGGAGAGACTCTGCGTTTGTGTGTGTGTGAAGTCAGGAAAAATACTTGCTTTTTGAGTATTTTTTTTTTTTTTTAATATAATTGACACACATTTTCTAATTGTGGAGTAAAGTTGCCGTTTGTTAGTGTTGTCTCGCTCACACACACACAACCACGTATGAAACGTGGATCGTTTATCAAGTTGACAAGTTTTGAGGCGCGGCGCTGCCAACTTGAGCCACAATCAGCTGGCACATCACAGGTGTGAACAGAGGAATAAACAACATCGTGCAGTCGGTAGTTAGAGCTTTGGTTAACTGATTTACATCAACCACCAGCCACTGACTGGCCTTCTGTAACACGCAGAAACGATAAGAACTTTTAAATTAGAGCGTTCCGTTGCGCAACAGCAGCAAAGATAAAATTGCTGATCGTCAAGGTTAAGCCAACCCAAAGCAAGCGCTTGGTGAACCGGTTCAAGCTGGGTTCAGATAGTAAGTTGTTCAGATAGCGCATTGGATTTGAGCTGGTTCGCGTTAATTTTGAACCACTATCATTTACAGTTGCTTTTTAATTCCAACTGCCAATTAGATTCATTACAGCTTTCACCTATACACACACACACACACACACACACACACACACACACACACACACACACACACACACACACACACACACAATCATGCATACGTGTATGTGTGTACAGACGATTCTGCTTCATAGATAAGAGAATGCCAAAAATGGACAACCAAATGCGAGTCTCGAAATAAAAACAAAAAGCAAAACAGACAGCAAACAGCTGTTATTATCTTATATATGTATGGATGTATATGTATTTATGCATACATTCATACATATGTATGCATAAACTAAATTTATTTGCTTTCATTTTGTTGCTGTTTTGGGGCCAATTTGTAGCTATTGTTGCCGTATTGGGCACTGTAAAACTGTAAAGTAAAATGAAAGAGCGATAAAAACAACTCACACACACACTCAAAAAGAATTCAAAAATGCGTCGCTTCGCGTGTAATTTTATACGTGCGCAGTTGCTAATGTAAATGAGCAGAGAACTGTGAATGTGTGTATGCATGTGTGTGTGTGTGTGATGCAGAATAGCAAAAGTTTTTGGTATTCCATAATCAAATAAAATAAGAAAGCCAAAGAAAAACAAAGACAAAATAAAAATAAAATCTTGCAATGCGCAGAAGGAGCATTGGCTCTTCGCTCAGCTCCTCCACACTTGGATCGACCGAGCGGTCATTTGCTTTTGCCTTTGCTCCTCGCTCGACACGTTCTGAACGTGAACGTGAATGTGCATGTGCGTTTGCTCTCGATTTGCGGAGCAGGCAGCATTTTGAATATTTTTCGGCTAAAAATAGCACGCACACTCACACGCACGCATACAGTTGTAAGTAATTGCGTCTTGTTGTCCTGTCACCGTTGAGCTCTCTTCTGGAGACGTTCCCCTTCCACTATGTGTGGAAGCGAGACGTACTCACGTGCTCACGTTACAGACAAAGAGGAAGAGTAGAGAAGCAAGAGCAAAAGTAAACGCGACTGCCGTTGCTGGCGCTGCTGCTGCTGCTGCTGTCGCTGCCGCCGCTGTCGGTGCCTTGCGTTTGTTTACAATTTAATCGTGTGGTTGTGTTTTTGCTCTTTCCATTTACTGCGCACATGTGAGCAACGCTCGGATTGTCTGCGTGTGTGTGTGTGTGTGTGTGTGTATGTGAGGGAGAGTAAATGTGTAAGAGCGGGAGAGCGCGAAGCCATGTAACTCTTTGTTAAGCATTGTGTAAGAAACAGGGTGCCTCAGTCAGTCTCTGGCAATTGAATAATTTAGCTTCGTTTATTCCCTATTCAATGAGCACAGATAATAGCAATATCTAAACAATAACTTATTATGTACACGTGTATGTATATATGTATATACGTATGTATGTGCACAATTATCAATTTATATATGTATTTAACCTTGTTTAACTGCAATTAAATAACAGTCATTCTCTCATTTTAATTGCAGCAACAAAGCAAAATAATGGAATTTTAACAAAGTTACCAAAGGTAAGTTTACTAATGCAGAAAAGTGGAGAGAAAAAGGTTCAAATTGTTTTAGTAATTATTATAGAAAATGATTCAGTTTTAATTACATATAAAGTACAGGCAGGGGAAATCAAATGATTAACAAAATGGAAAATGCTTTAATTTATTGGTAATGATAGAATTCTTTGTATTAAGATTCAAATGTAACATTTTAATGAAGGGTTTTCAATACTATAATATACTAATCAATATCTGCTTCTTTAGCTGGTGTGTAGGGTATTTCAGCTTCGTTGCGCCGAACTGTATTATTCTTTTTCGTATTCTTTTTCGAATTGAAAAACCTTGAGTTTGTGGTATCAAACGAAACGTTTGTCAGCTAGCAAAATGTCGTGTAACGCCTCAGCTTATGGCCTCTCCCGTCTATGATATGATGTACATACATAGATACATATATACATACAATCATGCATGTACATATGTATGCAAGTCTACACTTATTGTTTATGTATTACACTTCAAAGCGAACCCCGTATCGGTAGGTGCGCCCTCTGGAGGCGCCCACTCAAACGCAACGGTCGCTCAGCTGTGAAACGCCAAAAGAGGGCGGTACTGAGGGAGGGTTGTCGCCACACGTGTAGCCACATAGATAACATACAAATGTATGTACATAGATAGATATGTAGATATACGGACATAGATAGATGGATGGGTAGCTTGTAACATGGGTACTTTGTAAGGTCGACAACGAGGTCAACAGCGATTTGAAAAGCTCTATTGTCTAATCAAAGTCATCTGCGGGCTCATACACACATATATATATATATATATATATATATATATATATATATATATATATATATATATATATACTCACACTCACATGCTTGAATAATTGGCCAGCGCGTGTAAAATGGCATTCAATATGAGTGAAAATATCAGAAAGATAGCGAAAGACACGTACATATAACTACATACATATGTATGTATATATATATGTGTGATGTAACATGCGATATATACGTATGTATATGTATATATGCATACATATATACAAATATATATTGTCGACTTGTCTTAATTACGATGCGACACTTCCGTCTTTCTTATGACATTTTGTTTTGTTTTGAAAAATGAACTGAGAATTAAATGCAAGAATATAAAAACCCACACAACACACATACATACATCTATACATACATATGTACATGTGTATACTTGTGACGCACATTTGACCAAAGGGTGACTAAGTAGGCAAAATGGATGTGAGATTTGGGAAACTTTTCCATGTCGTTGACGTTTTTTCGCTGCACTCGCCGACAGCGGCGTCCGCTGCCTTTGGCGCATTTCATAATCAAATGGCAGCCAAATCCAAAGGAAGCAGCAGCAGCCAAGCGAAAGGCAACGGCGACAGCGACGGAGACGGCGACGGCGACGATAGCGTCGGAACTTGTTTTCCAAAGTTTTGCAACACTTTTTGCTTTTTCAAATATATACAATAGTGAACTGGTTTTTGTTGTGTGCAGCGCCACCTAGCGACGGTGTTAGCTATTATTATTGTATATATGTATGTGTGTGTGCGTTTGTGGTTGTGCGCACATAGTTTACCTTTCACTGTTGTTTTAACATTACATTTTGCTTTTCTTCCTTTCCGCAATTTTGCATAACGGCACACTCAGGCATACATACATACACGCATGCATATTTCAATCAAATACATAAATGCAAATTTTGCGCTGCGCCTCAAAAAATAAGTGCATTAAATAAGCAGAACGCAATCAGCTAAATACATACATACATACATATGCATGCATATATGTATGTACATATACTACATGTATACAGACAGTGAGAGCGAGAGGAAGAGAGACAGCACATGCATTGACACACAAACGATTATTGCAAAATCAAAAGCATGCCAAGGACGGCTAGCAAAGCGAAATTTAATTAATTCACAATGAAAACAAAAAGTGCAATTGATTAAGTATGTTGCCAAAATGCCGTTCACTTAATCTCAGCTAGCAACACACCCACACACATACATACACACATACATATGTCGCCATCCTTCTTTCCCTCCCACTTCCATTAGTTGCTCTGCCACGTTTCATTTTGTTACGTTCCGCCACGAGCTGTAAAGCATTTCAACTGCGTCATATTTTAAATGATTAATATCGGCCTCTTTCCTGGTACCCAAAAAAAGAAAACACATGTGTTCAAATGAATATACACACGAATATTCATATACATAGCTAGCAAATAAAAATATAAATAAAAGGAAACATAATTAATGCATAAATAAATCAACAAAAAATAAGTAAAAGCGAAAATGCGATAATGTAATCAAATATTATTAAAGTCAGCTGCTGCTACTGTTGCGGTTATTGTTGTTTGGACTGTTACGTTCCATTCGCTTGCCCTCATTTTCGTACGAGCTATTATAACTGTGTGTGTATGTGTGTGTGTGTGTATGTATGCGAATGCTTGTCTATTGTGGGCCAAGTGTATATGTACATAAGTATGTATGTATGTATGCGCGAGCGACCATAAACAAAACTGCTTACGCTCACATTTACACTCGAAATACGTGTGAGCAAACATTACCAACTGATTGCGAGCAACCAATACAAAAATCATATGTTTTCTAACAGCGCTCGCACACGAGCACACACACACTCTCACGCTCACCCAGTCACTTCTCTTCCTCTCTCTTTCTGTAAGGCTTATACACACATATGCATACACATAGGCTTCGTCTCGCGCGCTAGTTATATATTGTGTATGCAGGTCAAGAAGAAACGCAAAAACAAAAGCAAAAGTAAAGACAAACATGTTTACCAGTTGACTGAGACGCAGAGAGCGACACACACAGATAGAAAGAGCGAGCAGCAGAGAGCGATGAAAGCGCGCTCTCTGACATTTGTGTTGGTATTGAGAACATGTTGCCAACGTGTTGGGCAACACATGCTTACAAAAATTTAACACAAATACTGAACAGCTGTTTTTAGCAATTTGTATTGGACATTTGTTGCCAAGCGCGACTTGAGTAATTTTTAGCTGCAATTCCTCTATTGCCTGACCTTCGAAACATTGCAAATTGTTTATATAGAAAAAAAATTGGATGTTGCGAACTAAGCCTGGCTTTTGCTATGTCAAATGACGTCACAGCGTTAGCAACATGTGCTGTTGCTACTGGTTGTATGAAAAGCTGCATCGCCAAATGCATATTTCCTCTCCCACCCCCTTCGTTGCTCTTTAGTCTGCAGCTGTTGTTGTTCTTGTTCTGTTCTCTGACATAGCAACAGCTGCCTGATTAAGTAACGACCTGGTTGCCTGGTTTTTGTTTTTGGTGCCACAATTTTTGAGGCCGTGCTAGTGTGTCGCCGTCGCCGTCGCCGTCGTCTGTAGTGAAACGCATGCAAAATGCAAATGCAACAGAACCTTTAGGATCTAGGCCAAAGTAAATTTCTATCAGTTTATATAATATATACGAAAATATATAGAAAGTATGTATACATATGTTTGTATAGGGAGACCTTCACAGCATAATTCAATTTGACATACAGGGTGCCTCTGTTGACCCAGTTTCCATCCAAAAGCTGGTGACATTCAAGCTGCATTTTCCCAATGCCATTTCGTATATATTTTTTTTTATTTACCTTTTTCTCTTCTCATATACACAGATAGATTTACGTATGCATGTGTTGGACCATGGCAATCAATATTCATCAAACTATTCATGATAGGTGAATGCGAAAATTTAAGTTTAAGCTTTGAAAATCTGTGAAATTTAGAGAAATAAATGCTGAAGCTGGGTAGATGTTTAACTGTTTGATTAAATAGTTTAAAGAGTTTTATTAGTTTATATTTCTCCTCCTCTCCTGCTGTTTTCCAGTGTACTTCTGGTGCAGGTGCGAGAGGACGACAACCACATCTAAAAGGGGAAGAGAATCAGTAGGCGCGGCAGAAGTATACAAGCAAAGAGGAGAATTCTGTTGAGAGTGGAGGAGGAGAAGGAGCAGGAGCAGAAGCAGAAGCAGAAGCAGAAGCAGGAGCACCACCACCACATGATACCCACAAGCGTTACCAACTCACCGCCAGCCGCTGGCCTGGCACAGAATGGAGCCGGAGGAACAGCAGCTGCTGCTGTCGGCGGAGCTGCTGCTGCTGCTGCTGCTGCAACAGCGGCGGTGGCAGGGGCATCGTCGGCGGCAGCGCAACAAAGCAACTACAATTCAGTTGTGTTGGGCCTGGCCTCGCTTATTCTAGAGGGCAGGCCCATATCTGACGACGAGTACCAACCGCAACAACAAGAGAAGCAGCAGCAGCCACAGCAACAGTTGACGCCAGCGTCGAGCAGTGGTCGCCATTCGCCACGGCCCTCCACATCACGGGCAGCCATCAACATAACAACGAATCCCTATGCAATTGCCAGCGGAACGCCACGTTCCGCTTATGGTCAGGCGCACGGATATGGACATGGATATGGATATGGATATGGGTATGGATATAACTATGACTATGGACAGAGCAGCAGTAGCAGCGGCAGCAACGGTTCAAGTGTCAACAGTGCCACCCACCAGCGCTGGACTCAAAAGCTTTGCCAGCTGCGTCAGGTGTCGCCGGCGGCTCAGAGCATGAGCGCCGAACCGGAGCTGGTGGCGCTATCTATTAATGACCTAAGTGCGGATCGTGGTGATTTCGAGATTGTGCGTCGCGTCACCTTGAATCGAGCTGGCGCTGGTGGAGGAGGCGGAGGCGGAGGAGCTGGAGCTGGTGCTGGTGTTGGTGAGCACCTGGCCAATAATAGCTCAAGTGCTGCCAGCTCACCTGGCTCTGGCTCCAGCTCAGATAATATATTACACTCGCTGCAATCGCTGGCAACCACCTGTCTGCGAGGCGGACCTGTTGCGACCACCGAGACGCGTCCCTTAAGCCTGGGTCTAGGCCTGGGCTTTGGGTCGCCAACAACAACAGCAACAGTCAGTGCGGCCAGCCTGCTGGACTACAACTGCAGCAGGACAACATCTGGTGCAGGGTGTGCAGGAGGCGGAGTAGGAGGAGTCGGAGGAGTAGTAGTAGGTGCAGCAGCCACATCAACAGCCACTGCCAGCAACAATGCAGTTGGAAATGGAACCAGTTCAAGTTCCAGCTCCAGCTGCAACACACGGCCCAAGCATGGGCCACACTGTGATCAGTTCCTCAGAAAGATGGGCCTCGCCAAGGGCGAGTCTGTCGCTGATACCGAGGAACATTTCTGTGATATGTCTTACGTTAATATAACCGTGAGTTCAACTCGAACTGGAAGCCAATTGAAACTAATGAAACTAATTATTTGCAGTGTTCCCGCTGGCGTGCCCACTGTATGAAAATGGAGGCCATCCTAGGACGTCGCGAGCCCGTCTGCATCGAGGTTTATTTGGGGCCTGCGGGGCATAAAATTCTGCTGGAGCAATGGATCATTAGCGGCAAGGAGAAGTATGTGAAGAAGACCTATAGCGTAAAGCTCTATAGTCAGCCTAAGCAATCCCTAGTTTCTAGAACTAAAATTGTAGGACACATATGGAAGATGGATGCAGAAGCCCAACTATATCTACATTATTATTAGCTCTTTGTTTCTAATCCTTGATATGTCTGATTTTCCTTGATGTATGTATTTTTTGAGTGCTCTCTCTTTGTTATGCCCTAGTCTCTAGTCTTTAATCGTAGTTCATTATTCTGTTCCTTTAACTAAATCTTGTTTACTCTTGCAGAGTGCCGCCGCCGACGATGACACTGCCGTCGCTGTGCAGCGCGATTCGGAGCCAACTTTACTTTTCGCAGATTGTGGCCTGGTGCGATCTGCTGCGCAAATGCGATCCCTCGGTCTATGACAGTGGACGCGTCATCTTTGCGAGCGGCAACAGCAGTAACGCTGGTGATCTGGCCGGGCACAGTGGCTCGACGAGTGCGGCAGCAGCAGCTCGGACGCGACGGCCGCGTCTCAACATCTTCTACAGGATCAGGCCGCACGATCTTAACTGCAGCAATGCCAATGGCAATCACAACGATGGCGGCTTCAGTGCCAAGGCGAACGTGCACAATTTTCCGCACGTCAACATTGCTGAGAACTTTAGCGTTGCGGTCTGCGTGAAGAGTCTGCCGCGCTTCAATGGCGGGTTGCCGCACGTGTCGCCAGCGGTGCCCAAGCCGCGTGTCGTGCGGCCTGTACCGGCGGCTAGTACACCCACTGGCGGCGGGGGTATGTGCGCGGCCACGCCCACCGGACTGGGAGCACGGATCGCGATTAGCACAACACCGCCCGCAAGCAGCTGTGATAAATATGGAGCCAGCAGGCAACAGGAGCTGGTCGAGGCGGACGACCTGGACGGGCATCGGGAGAAGCAGCTGCAAAAGTATCGCAAGCGAATGCAGCGACGCGACAAGAAACGTGAACGCAAGCCCTCGGAGCAATTGGAGTCCATGGAGCCCATGGATGAAGGCAACGAGGAAACGCAAACGCAGGCCATGGCGCTCACAGTGCTGACAGCGCCGCGTCGCATTGCAATGATCTCGACAGGCACACAAACGTCGCTGAGCAGCTGCCAGCAGTGTGGCAGCGAGAAGACGCTGCTCTGCCTGAACTGCGAGCCAGGCGGCAGTGGGCATGGCAACGATGATGCCGGGAATGATGATGCAGACGATACAAGCGCCTCTGAAATGGAGGACACATCCAGCTGCAGCTTGAGCAGCTCCGATCTCATTGTCGGCACGCCGCGCAGCAAGGCCGAGCTGCTGCTGCAGGCCATACAGCGCACGCCAAAGAACCGCAAGCCCATGCCAAAAGAAACAACAGGAGGAGCAGCGTGTAACGATCTCAAAGTTGGATTAGTCCAGGGTAAGCAGAGTTGCAACAATCAGAACAACAATCAAGTGAAGCCGGCGCCAAGCAGCGGCTGTCAGGTGTGCAAGCGCCAAAAGACGCAGCACAACTTTGCCAATGGGAAACCTCAAGAAGGTCAACAGCAAACGGAGCTGCCTGCAAATGGCTCGAATGGGCATAGAAAAGGCGTGAATAGTGAAGAGGACAACAGCATGGAGCAGGAGCTGGCAGTGGTAAAAACAATCGAGTTTCTATTCATCTTCCTATTCATAATTCGTTTCTCATTTATTCAGAGCGCCTCGACGAAGCTGACGCCCAATATCGATCACTGCTCATTGAACGCTGGGCAGGAGCGTTGTCAGACGCCCACAGATGTGGCTGCTGGCTGTGCCTTGGATGAGCGCATTGTGGTGCAGTTCAAGACGCCCATCAGTCATGTGCCGCTCAAGCTGCAGGAGTTTCAGAGCCAACAGCAGCAGCTGGCGCAACTGCCTGCCAAGGCGCCAAATCAGTTGCGGCTCAACTGCAATGGTTCCATGCTGGACAGGGAGACGCCGCCGCCGCTGTTGTCGCCGCTGCTGCGCAAGGCCTTGCCCAAGGTCAACTTGACAACGATCTTCTGCAGCAGCTCGGCGCCCATCACGATTGACAGCGGTCTGGCCTTTTGCTTCGAGTCGCCAGCACTAAACTATGGCCAATCTCAGTCACAGTCGCAGTCGCTATTGACGCCACCTGAAGTAACGGCTGCTAATTTGCCCGTACAGAAGTCCTATTCGGCGCCAACGTTGCCCAATGCGCTGTCTGTGTCGCCGCGCTTTGCCAAGCAGGCGGCGTTATATAAACGACGTTCGCGACATCTGAGCGATCGCTCAGATCGCAGCTCGCTGGGCTCTGATGAGCAGTTGTCGGACGAGGATCTCGAGTCGGGCATGTGCAGTCCAGCTGGCTCGCCGCTGAAGTCACGTGCGCGTCTCGCCTCGCAATTCGGGGGGCGACCGCTCCTTGGCAATTTGGAGGAGTCGCTGCTGCAGAAGCGGCTGCTGCCCAAGATCGAGGTCGCAGGCTTTCGTCTGCAGCTCGGCGCTTCGGGCGGCTTCTGTCCCACACAGCTAACCATTCCGGCTTCCTCCTACTTCTATGAGCTGCACGGCGAGACGCTCAGCACGCCCTACCTGGTGCGTAACGCCCACTTGATACCTATCTGTGAATGCCTAAACTAAATGATTCCTCTGTTTGGCTCTCATTACAGTGCGAGATTCGATTGCCACGCAAAGGTTACTTTGTGCCGCGATCGGGCACTGTGCAGGCCACGCTGCTGAATCCCATGGGCACAGTGGTGCGCATGTTTGTCATTCCGTACGACATGCGGGACATGCCGCCGTTGCATCGCACATTCATACGACAGCGCATCTTGGCCGAGGAGCTGCCAGGCACAACGCCCTGCGTCGGCAGCATCGTTCTGCAGCCCAAATCTCGCGAACGTGAGCCCGGCAGCCCAACAGCGACGAGCACCACCAGCAAATTGGGCCACTTCATTAGTGCTGAGCAGATGAAGCGACTGCGCTACTCCATCCACCTGAGGTCAGTGCTAATGAGAGTAAAGAAAGCCAAGATAGGCTGAAGATTGATAAGTGGAGGAAGAAGAAGAAATTGATTTAGGAAGGCTAAGCTCAATTGAATGAAATAATGTATTGAAATTTGTTATCTTTGTGGCTTACAGATTCCAGACATCTCGATCGGGTCGTCTGTCGCTACACACGGACATTAGGCTGTTGATCTCGAGGCGAACGGATTGCGATACGGCGGCGGCGCATGCCAAAGGCCTGGTGGAGGCGCCCAATGAGCTGGTGACGGATACGCTGATGCCACAGGAGCCGCGCTACAGTGCGAGACAGGAGAGTCCCGGCAAGATTTAGTAGTTGCTGAACGTTCTGGGCGTGGCATGTGTCAACACCAGCTGTGGCGGCAGCGACATGATGCAACGTCTGTGGAAGCAGGTGCAGGTGCGCTGGCAACTCTGGCAACACTGTCCCAGATACCAACTGTAGGCAACCCTTAACAACGGAAATCGAGACAAATTTCCAATAACACACCGCTTCATTAGTTATTCTGTACCTACTCTGACCTGCCCAGCAATACGAACCCTCTCTGTTTAAGTCACCTTAAGGCCTCTAGTTTAAATTTTTTGAAGAGAACATTTCAATGTACAGCTAAAGAACACAACTCTAACTCTATCTCTGTTTGCGAAGGGGCCAACAACAAGAAAACAAAAACGAAACAAAAAAAAAAAAAAAACAAAGAAATATCTCAATTTACACTGAATCCTTGGAGGTCCACATTAATATGGGCAGCTATCTCTCGTCCCGGACTGTAGTACGGAGCAGGAGCAGGAGCAGCAGCTCCGCATAGCAATACTAAGAGTAGTTACAACAAATCATATGCAATACGAATATAGAAATGAGTGCGAATAAATAAGCGAATGTGTGAATGAACTTATCAAAGGGGCGATCCGAATTCAAATGCCCTTACCAAATGTAACCCATTGATGTAGACAACATCTTACTCTATTTCAATTTTGTTTAACTATGAACTAGATCTGGCTAACAGACAACAAATGTATTGAAGCAAAGTTTAATCTGGAATAATCTGTAAATTATTACAGACTATTTCCATATATATCTCTGCTTAAGTTTTGATATGCCAAAAGCCTTATCAACTGTATATTCTATTCAAATTCTTAACACATAAAGATGTTCAAATGTTTTCGTAAATCGGATTGAAGAATATGAACTTAAGGATAGTGATTATCTGATTCGATGTGTGCGTGTGCGTGTGCGTGTGTGTGTGTGTGTGTAGAGTAGATCATCTCTAGAAGTGTTTACTGCAATGCAAATTTGGCAAGTTGTGAGTGCATGAGCGAGTGTGTGTAAGTGTGTGTGTGTGTTGGCCAGCTCATATCGATCGTTGTTGTTAGCGTAGCGTGCGATCTACAAGCGTAGAAACTCCGTCTATTGTTCAGATCAAATTGAAATTGAGTTTCTTTGCGAATTTCTCGATTATTTCAATTTCTTTCGCCATTATTTTTGTTTGTGCATTGAGTGAGGTTTTTGAAAGCGTGCCTGTGATACGATATGAGCTGCTTAATGATGTGAGGTATTTCTATAACATATATAGACCTTTAGTTAAACACAATTAAACAAATTTAGTTTGTTTGTTTTTTGTTCACTGCAACAAATGCAATTTAAATGCTAATTTAGTCACTTTTTGTTTGATTGTTGTTTTTTTTTTTTTTAATTTTAATCAAACTCTTGCATATGCAATAAGTGCTTGAAACATTTGCCAAGTAAATATATATACTGTATATATGTTCTCGTAATTGAATCGAGCAGCTTTCAAGCACAACTGTACTTCAATAATAATGCTATAGTTAGTGTGTACATGATATAGGCACAGGTATGCAGTTACCTGTGCCACATACATATACTACGTCAGCGTGTGTACATACTTACAACTGTGTTAAATTCTACTAAACTCTTATTTCCATTGATACCTGACTATAACTATGTATGACTAACTACCGCTATTAACAAATTTTCAATCTAGGTGGTATACAAATTAAAGAATAAAACGAAAATAAAACAAAAAAAATGATATACAAAAAAGGACAACAGTTCCACACAAACAAACAAGTGAAACTAACAGCAGAAAATAAAAAATATATTTAAAAAAAAAAAAAAAACAATTTGAATACACAACACACTAAAACAAAAACAAATGTTTCTTTATTCGTTTAACTGTTTTAAGTAGAGAGCTTAATGTGCCCAGTCAATAGCAATTATATAACACCAATATACAAAATGAATCAAATAAAGGGTTTTGTGTTTTTAATCCAAATTAAGCAAATTGCATTCATTTCTTATTTAAAATGATATTAAAAATCAACATTTTTGAGCAATATTTCAATTATCAAACGTCCCATTCTCTCACAGCTGAAATTCCATTTCATTTCATTCCATTTCAATCAAGCAGTATTTCAAATTGCGCGCCTCTCCTCAGTGAGAGACTCACAGCTGGTTAGCAACTTTTTTAACGGTGAATCCCCAGTTCCACTGTGCTAGTATTTTTGTTTTGTTCTCAAACGCTCAGCTTGACCGACACCATCAGTTCAGTCTACTGGCGCGTCTCATGGCGAACAGTATTAGAAAATGGGCAATTTGAGCGGAAAATACGATTTCGAGGCGGGGTTAAGTGACGCCTGCTGGGAGCTTATAATATCTTATCTCGATGTGGTCAGCCAAGTGCGTTTGGCTCAGGTCAACAAGCGACTCTGCAGCATCTTTCGGAAGTATGCAAAACAACGGTATAAGCACTTGGATGAGAAGCTAATCCAAAGGCTTGGTGCCGAGGAGTTGGAGGACCTGCTTCAGCTGATCGGGGACCTGGTTCACAGCTATGCGAAATGCAATCGTGGCAATGCATTCGAAAAACTCTACAAACGCCACTTCGAGATCATCCTGCGGAACTGTAAGCAACTACAACGATTCACCCTATATAAAGTCTTGTTGAGCCCAGAGATGATGAGCCAGTTGAGCCAGCTGCAGCACCTGTATCTGCGCATCGATGCAGGCGCCTTGCGTTCCAATATACTGGAAAGTCTCATTCCACTTCAGCTGGAAGGGCTTGTGCTGCGGGGTCCACAACTGAGTGCAGAGGAAATGCAGCACATTTGCAACATCTCCAGCCTCAAGGAACTGGACATATTCTGTGCTGAAATACCCATTAAGCAATTCTTTAAGTTGTATCAACTGGAAAAGTTTCACATGTCGATGCCTTGGATAACAGAAGATCAGTTTTTTGAGCTTATAAAAGGATTGCCTCTACTGGAAACCATCTATGTAAACGATTGTCCGTTAATTGGTGGAGATGTTCTGAGACAAGCACATGCTTGGATCAGTGCAAATGAACAAAAACGACATAGCCTTAAGGTCAACTTGAATAAGTCTGCCATAAAAACGGATTTTCCCGACGAAATTATTTCAGTAAATTGAGTTGTTAGAATTTTATATGTATATAAGTTATTATAGAAGCATGTGTTCTCAAAATACTTTTTAAATCTCAACATGAGAAATGTAATTTTAATTAAAGAAATGCTCGCCATAATTATCGCCTTAAAATACTATCGATATATTGATATTGAATCATGCAAAGAATATAAATAGTGATTGACCATCAAAGTATGCGAAATACCAAAATGGAGCTCTTAAAATTACCGCATCACGAGAATAAAATACTAATTGTACAACTCGATTGTCCGTTAACATAAGCTAATTTAAACCAATGCACACAAAAATGTACTAAAAATGCCTTGCATAAAGTACCGCATCACGAAAAACGATAACAACCAGTCACTCGTTACTATCGATTAAAACTCAATATAAATACAGAATGCCCATCGCTATTGTCCGTTCGTTCACATTACCTAATGCAAGATGCGCTATCATATGTTTTCGCGTGCCGTAAGAATATTAAATAAAAATCATAATAAATGTGGTACATTTATGTTGGCGCGTTGCGCAGGCAGCAAAGCGACCGCCACGAGCAGTAGCAGCGTCAATGCCCAGCAATGGGCAGAGGATAGTCGAGCAGCGGAGGAGGTGAGCGCTGCAGAGCAACAAGGAATACCGGCACGGGAACCGCTGGTAAAGAACTTCTTTGCGGGTTTGACGGATAAGGAGCTGCTTGGCTATCCAGAAGTTATAGCACGCGAGGAAATGGCCAGCTTGCAAAACATGCTGCTGCCGGTAAAGAATTTCTTTGCCGAGGAGCAGCCCCACTCACTGGAGAATCTGCAGCAGCTCGGCCTCTATGGATTGAACGTACCCACAGACTTTGACGGCAAGGGATACCAGTGGAGCGCCAGTCTTATGGCCAGTGAGCCGGAGTCGAGCCACACGAGCTTGGCGCTCGGCCTGCAGTCGCATCGTGTTGTAGTGGACATGCTCCGGGAACTGGGCACGCCGGAGCAGCAGCAAAAATATTTGCCGGAACTGGCGAGCGGTAAACTAATAGCCAGTGATGCCATTTTCGAGTACACACCGCCGGAGGATGAATTCTTTGCCACCCAGGCTATCTACGATCTGGAGACGAAGAACTGGACGCTTAGCGGCGAGAAGGCATTCGTGGTTACCGCTCCAGCTGGCGCACGCCAACTGTTCCTTGTGCTGGCCCAGACGCAGAACATAAATGTGCCTGGCGAACTGGGCCGTGAGCTGACCTTATTCCTAGTGGACAGCCAGCAGCCAGGCGTGCGTCTGGGTGAGAAGCATGCCACATTCGGTTGCCGGGAGGCGGTCATGCGACGCATCCACTTCGATCAGGTGGAGTTGAGTAATCAACATATATTGGGCAAGGCCTACGAGGGTAATCGCCACTCGGAGCAGCTGATGCGCTTCAGCCGCCTGCGCAGCAGCCTGCTGGGCATCGGCATATCCAAGCGGCTGCTGAATCAGCTAACAACGTTCAGCGTGGAGACAACCCAATGCGGCATGCAGATCAAGTGAGTGGAGCAGAGCATGAGCATGAGCATCTACCCTTCTAACCAAATCTTCTTGCAGAGATTTGGAACTGACCAAGGTGAACCTATCGCAAGCCATGTGCTCCATATATGCCATGGAGAGCATGCTCTATCTGACAGCTGGCCTGATGGACGAGTTCCGCAATCAGGATGTCACCCTGGAGGCTGCCGTTACCAAGTACTACACGTTGCAGCAGCTGCACTCGATCTCCACACAGAATTTGAGTCTTTTCGGGCCCGCGAGTCTGCACAGCGGGCAGCCAGCGGAGCTGGCCCTCAGGGACAGCGCTCAGCTGTGCACTCAGGGTGAATCGCTGACCACGCTGAGCATGTTCATTGCGCTGTGTGGACTGCAGCATGCTGGCGTGAGTATTCATTTGGAGCAACGCCAGGTCAATCCTCGCTCAGCTGACATTCTCTTTCTAGAAACTCATGAATGAGGACGTGCGCAAGCTGCGCAATCCGCTCTTCAATCCCATACACATATTTGGCAAATTCCTGGGCACAGCCAGCCTGGAGAATCCCAAGACGAACTTGAAGCTGGCCGAGCATTTGCATCCCACACTGGAAGCGCCTGCCCAATACATTGAGCACTCGGTGGCACGCCTGAGCATGGCCGTGGAGCTGCTGTTCACGCGTCATGGCAACGCCATTGTGGAACGGCAGAACGAGCTGCAGCGCCTGGCCAACATCTCGACCATCATCTATGCCATGTGGGCGAGCATTTCGCGTGCGTCCCGATCCTATTGCATAGGCCTGCCGCTGGCGGATCACGAAATGCTAACGGCCACGGCCATTTGTGTGCAAGGGCGCGACGATGTGCTCCGCCTGGCCATGGAGATCCACAATGGCAACTATATGAACAATGATAACAATCTGCTGCGGCTCTCGAAGCAGGTGGCCAAGAGCAAAGGCTACTTTGCGGTGCATCCGCTGACCTTTAACTTTTAAGTATTTCATTGTTAACGAAAATACCAAATTGAAGATTGAGTTACAGTGCATATAGATACTATATAATCGGATCTGATTTAATTATTTCGGGGATCTGTTGAAATTGCAATTTAAATGACAGTCCAACAGCTTCTGTTAATTAGGTTAACAGAGCCATGTTAAATAAAATCTCAAGCTGCATTGAGTGAAGTTTGAACTGACTTGCTTTTATTTTGCCTATTTTATGAGAAAGGAGAGGAAAGTAACAAGAAAGAGAGCAATGTTGATTCAAATTCGACTCATGTCTGCTCTCTTGCAAAGTTTTCCACTCACATATGTTAATGAACCTAATCAAATATATAATTAACGAGTCTTTTCTGAGCTGTTGTATTATTTTTTTCCTTTTTTTTTTTATTTATTCCACTCATGTAAAAATCACTCAACAAAACAGACATTGTTCAGGTGTATTTAGTTGCACTCAAAAGTGAGCTCAGTCATGCTCTCTTTTCGGCAGCGCTGCCGACGTCGGCAGACACACTCGATTCCACTTCATTTCAGTTGGCATATTATTGCATCGGTTCATTTTCGTTTCGGTTGTCGTGCGGTTAACGTGCGGATTTATTGGCGGCAGTGGAAAGTGCGAAGAGTGCTGTAAATTTAAAGCATTATATTCAATTCAAACAAGAATTATAAATACTATGTGCAGTGGAAACTGTCGTCAGCATTGCGGGCGGCTGCACTTGTAACAGTTGTAGCGGCATCAATGATTAAAATACAAATTAAAAAAAAAAAAAGCAAATGTGAAGAAGAAAAACGCCCACGGCGAAAATTATTGCCCCGTATCGACGTGTGCGTGTGCCCGCGAATAAGTGTTTGTGAGTGTGCGGGCAAAAATAAGGGGAATAGGTGAATTGAGCATATGAAATTGTTTGCCAAAAAAGGGAAAGCCGATGAAAATCAAATGGGAATTGCGGGCAGGCCTAAAGCTACGCAATCGCCAAATTTCGACGTTTCTGTGTGAAAAGCAGACAAACAAAATACGAAAGTGCGCATCAAAGCGTGGACAACGATAAGCAACAGCAGGCGTTGAGCAGAGCAGAGTTTAACTTGACACAGGTAAAGTTTTTCAACAAGACAACAGCTTGGCCGCATTGCTCACCAAATTTTACCCCAAAATGTGGGGTGTTACGCACAATTTCTATACGTATTCGGTTTTTTTTTCTTCTTTTTTTTTGCCGGCTCGCAATTTTTCGTTCCCTTGTGTGTAGGGAGAAACGGAATATTGCTGTGCTCTGATGCGAAACAACAACAATGGAACAAAATTGAACATGAGAAACGGAACTAGAAATGTCCCTTTACACTAAAAAAAAATAAAAATAAGATGGAGTGAGGGATCCCATAAATTAAACGCCTTAAAAACAGAGAAATTGAAACGGACTCTTGAGGGCAGAAATGTGAGAGCCAATTCTAAGTTAGCACACGCACAAGTTAACCGCCCCAAACAATAAAAAAAAAATGGTAGAAAGAAAAAGAAGAGTACCAGCAGCAGAGTTTTGCCTTCTATTTCATTTCGTTCCGTTCCGCAGAGTATGTAATTTTTTGTTTTGTTATTTTTTTTGGTCTCGGGGACAGTGAACGCCATGAGCATTGGCACACGACACACACACATACATATATACATGTGAGTTTGTTGATTGCAAGAGAGGGAGGTGACCAAGGAACATAAGACATGAGCCGAAAGAGTCACCGGCCAAACGATTCCACTGGATTGTATTTTTCTCGGCCCGTCGTAGCTATGCGTGAGTGTTCATATATATATATATATAAATTTTTGCTTGTGTGTGTGTATGTGTGCGCGTGTTTGTGTGCTACAATCCATCAACGCAGCGGAGCGTCGTCGACTAAGGCAGCGACGCGGCGTCGTCGTCGTTGACTCTGCTTGCTTTAATTTGAGATTTGCTCACGAACTTTTCCTATGTGTGTGTGTTAAAATTGGCAATGTGGGTGTATTGTTGTTGTTGTTGTTGTTGTTGTTGTTGTTGTTATATGGCATCTAGTATTTGGCCTATGTCGGGCAGACAAACAGACAGCGACAGCACACAGTGCCACGAAGTGGATTGAATTTGGATTTTGCCATCTTTTTTTTTTTTTTGCTTCGTTTCTCTTACGGTCCAATCTCACAGTTCCCCCACACACTGAACATGTTATTCTTGTAGTTGTTGTTGTTGTTTTAAACGTATGCCTAAGCTTTTTTTGTCGATCGAAACTTATTAATCAATTAGCTTTAACTCGTTTTTGTGCGAGTATGAGTGTGAGTGAGTAAGCATGCAGGGCTAGTGTGAGCTTTGTTTGTATTCGATTCTTAAGCTTTTTGATTGTACTTGAGCATTAATGCATATTAACGGTTCGCTGCTTGCGCCTGCGCTAATTAGCTCAGCGGCTTAACTTAATTGATAATTATTTATAGTTAAGTTTTTTTAGATTGCTTGCTAGCATTTCGTAGGTAATTGTGGGTGTGATACGCCTTGCTACACACATACTCTCACACACACATACACACAAATCGATTTGGCAACCCTCGTTTTTCGATATGTTTGACATAAATCATTTTAATGACAACCAATACATTCTATGTACACACACACACACACACACAATGTCTATTGTACATATATATTTATTTCTGTACATTTGAAATATTATCCAAACTCATAAAATCGATTTCTAATCGTGTAAATAAATGGCGACAAATGCTGCGCCCCCAAATGGCAGGTGGCGATGGCTGCGGCAGCAACCGTCACATACTTACATGCACATAAACACATACATACATACATGTGTGTTTAGTTATGCATGTGTGTGCGAGAGTGAGTGAGAGAGAGAGAGAGAGCGAGCGAGCGATTGCCATTTGTTTCACGACGCGTATGACTGGCCCATGCCCATGCCCAGGCCCGTTGCCAATGTTGCACCTTGGGCTTCCACTCGAGAGATGCGCGCGGGTACGAAATGGGAACGGGCACGGGCATCGGGCGACCGAAATCGAAACGACGAATGTTTAAGCTAAAGCAAAAGCAGAGCACAGTGCAGTTCAGGGCAGCGCAGCAGCAGAGGCAGCAGCGGCGTCGTTTAATGGCAGATAAGCGTAAGCGAAGAGTTCGGAACACAACAACAAGACACAAAATGGCAAATGCCGAATGCAGACAGCAGCAACAACAACAACAACAACAACAACAGTAGCATCGAGAGGCCATAAAAACCAAACGTTGTTGGAACAATGAGAGTGGGAATCAAAACTGGCTCTGACTGATGTCAGTTGGGGCTGCCCACTAATTGGATATTGGATTGGGAAAGGTGGACAGAGCTGTTATACTCGACCTCCTTCTCCTCCTCCTCCTTCTCCTTCTTCTGTATTGCAATGCTAGCCACACATTTTATTTGTTTTCGGCGCACTCACTCATACTCACATACGCAAAGCTGAAAGTGCAAAAAATCACACGCCAAATGGGCGGCCAGAAAGAGATAGCAATAGGCTGTCGCATAGATGGATAGATGAGCCGCTGGATAAATGAAAATTGAATTTGCTGTTGTCGGTATTGATGGTTGTTGCTGTTGCTGCTGCTGCTGCTGCTGCTGCAGTTGTTTCTGTTGGCAACAATTGAATTTATGTTGCAACGAAAAATTGCAAATGCTAAAGATGAGTGCGAATTGTAAAGTCCCCAAACTGCAGCTCATCGCCTGCCACTCTATACCTACATACATCTGTCTATCTCTTTCGCTCTGCAATACAAAATTGTTTCGTTGGGTGCTTATTTGTAACGCGCTGTCGGCGTCGCCGTCGCCGTCGCCGTCGCTCCTAACGGTAAACACTATTCCATTGCATTTTGTACATTTTCGTTTTGTTTGTGGGAGAAATTTAATTTTTTTTTGTTTTCTTTCTGTGTGTTCTGTTCTCGTTTTCATCGCGCCAGAGTTATAAAACATTTTTAATTAGCTCTTTTAATTGGATTTAATTGTTTGGCTGTCTATGCTTACAGAATAGAAATTAAATTTACATATGTATGTACATATGTATGTAAAATGAAAAGAATAAAAATAAAATAAATAAGAATTATATGTACATACATACATATGTATTTCTCTACTAGGAACTTTAATGACTCAATGACTAATATAGCGTTCTTATTGGAAATGGATGTTATTCTAAACAAAAAGTGGACAACCTTTTAAATTTCAACAGAAAAAGTACCGTTTCACTTGGTTTAAGTTTTGTGTACATGAGACAGTAGCACCTATTGTCATAAACGGTATACATATGCATATTCCTCAGAACTGTATACATATATTTATACATAACGTATAATTATTATTATAGCAAGAAATAAACCAAAATTTGAATAAAGTCTTATCTAATTAATTCACTTTATTTTGGAATGCTACGGTTTTAGGTCCAAAAAGTCTTTTTACGCCGTACTTTGCTGGAACGTAAGTTGCAGACGGAGAACAAAAATGATAACGGTTGTTTTCCAACGTATGCATGTTCGGTTATAATTTATTAGAATCACAAAAACTATATTAATTAAATTAGAAGATTGAGTTTACCACTAAGATATGGTTAAATATACCGTTTTACCCGATTTGCCACGCCCCAAATGTGCGTAGATATATCCACTGCATATAGTAATATTTCTGAGATACAGGAAAATGCATTTTCCGCATTGCCACGCCTATACTATATTCAAAATTTCTAGTTCGGCGTGACGGCCATTACTGAAAGCCAATATACTCATTTCAGTTATGTGAATATGAATAAAATATTATTTATTATTGATGCTTATTTATTTAAAAATACAATTTTGTCAATGTACAAGTAATTCGACAATTTAATAATAATAATAATAATAATAATAATTTTACAATCACAGATTTGCATTGAGCTTGTACGCATACTTATTCTGCCCAGTGTATTCGCCAAAGTTAAAGGGTATTTCGCAATGGGCAAACGATACAAAAGAAAAAAAAAGAATGGAAAAGATAACTGTTCCCGCAGTAGCTGCGAGCAGTTGGCATAAGGACAGTTATTCCCTTTGAATGCATATACACATGTATATGTGTATGTGTGTCCGTGTCCGTGTGTATGTGTGTGTGAGTGTGTACACATTTATTTACAAACTAACGCAAAGCTCTTAACAATACTGAAAACCGGAAGCGCTGCGACAAAATGGGTTCACTTGCGAGCTGCAATGGGCCTTATCAGAAAGCATTTGGCAACACTTCGAGCTGGCGTTGCCCTGTTGTAGTCCACTTGCTTTTGTTGTGTGAGAGTTGCCACCAAAAGAAAAAAAAAAAATTGAAACGAATCATCGAAAAAAAAAAAGGAAAAGAAAAAAAAACTAAAACGGTTCTCGTTATTCTCTTTGCTTGTTGTTGGGCTGCTGACGCGACTGCGGCTTTGGGTGGAATTTGCCGTTGTTGCTGCCTGGACACGCGATTGCCTGACTGGAATTGGGAGAGTGAACGTAGCAGAGAGTGAAAGAGAAAGAGAGAGCTGGATGCAGAAGTACAAGCAGACAGAGGCAAGAGCAGCGCAACCCCAAAAGCTTTTACGCTATACTTTATTATGGGCATGACAAATGTTCAAGTGTGACCCTGTGTGTGTGTGTGTGTGAGTGTGTGGAGTGGGCAGGTGGGCGGGTGAATTGAATGCTGCTTATAGCCTACGACTGCGAGGACGACTTCGCCTTGACGGCCGTTATCCAACGAATTAAACGACTCGCACATGTGGCTGTGACTATGTATGTGTATCTATATATAAGAGTGGGAATGCTGTTGCTGTAGCTTGTGTTTGCATGCGGCGCAGGTTGGTCTGCCCCCACCCCACGGCCTCTCTCTCTCTCTATGTGTGTGTGTGTGCATCTTACATCTTATATCTCTGCGCAGCGAGCAGCACTTTCTTGGCTATTGTGGCAATGATACAAAGACGACTGCGAGGACGACAACGTTTGTCACCATATGAAGCACTCAACTGTGCCGCCAGCCAGCCTGCCCCTTGCCGCATTTGTTGTAGTTGCATTATATACACACGATGCAGAAGAGCGAATAAACACACACACACACACACACACACACACACACACACACACACACACACTGACAACATGTTGTATCTATTTCTGTGTCGTGTATGCGGAAATTCTTGTAATTTGCAAAACTTGCCCGGGAACCCGCTTGTCGTTGGGGGTGTGGGCGTGGCTGGCCGTGCTGCCGCCCACTGCCACTGCCAGCAGAGGCAGATGTAACGAGCGCCTGCAGCCAGCAGCCAGCAGCCTCTGCACATTATCAATAATTAATTAATGCACGCTGCATCAACTCTCTTGTTATGTGTGCGTGTGCCTCTCTCTCTCTCTGTGTGTGTGTGTGTGTGTGTGTGTGTGTGTGTGTGGGGCACAGATGTCAGTTGGCAGCAGGACTCGCATAACAATTAGTAGCAGCTCACGCTTCATTTACGGGACTTTGTTACAGTTACATACGTTAAACTCGTGAGTTTTGTCAACGGCAACTTAAAAGCTTTCGGATGGGGAGCTTAGCGAAATAATTGAATATATAAATATTTGTAATTGAATTTCCAGATAATTCGAATGTTTTCGAATTAATAAAGGTTACAAAAGGAAAGAAAAAATATTGAAAAAATATAAATATGATTTATATTTATAAATTGATCAATTTTAGTATTATTATATATATGTATATATTTTTCTTTTGTTATACAAAACATAATTTCACAAAAAAAATATATAAAAAAAATAAATACATAAATAAAAACACATACAATAATTTACAACGATTATATATGTATGATTTTTCTGTCTTAGCAGATTTATTAAATTTAAAAAACATCTCAGTTATAGTAAAATTGTATAAAATATATAATTAACAATTTGTATAAAAAATAAAAAAACAAAATGTACATATGATATAAACGTCCTTTTTTTTCACATTAAAAAAAAAATGTTATATATATATATATATATATATCTAATAATATACAAATAGCTATCAATGATTTAATTATCCACATAGATAAAAACAATAAGAAATTAAATCAAATCAATAACACAAGACAAATTTTAAATAATAATCACTAAACTGTTATCCCAATGTGCGTCCATAAACAGCATATCAAACAGAAGTTTTAAACTAAACAAATATAACTGTAATGTGTACATCAATCTCAGTCAGTCAATTAGACAATCACTTAACTAATCGAAAAATTTGTATGCAAAACGTTTGCATATGGGGATTCCCTTGACTAGGGAACTCCTTTAACTTGTTTAATAAGCTTTTACTCAATGCACAATACTCCCATAAATATATATTATAGAAATGTCCATTACTGATTCCATATAAATATATATGTAAGATTGCATTCGACGGAAGTACTTAACTAAGAGATACCCTTGAGCGCGCACCTATCGAAATTACAGGGAAACATGAGTAAGCTTTTTATTGTGTAGGAGAATGACGCATAACTGTTCAGAAAATAATCGTTCTATTGAGCTAGTAAAAGCTAATCACCGTTACTAGTTGCCTACTAGTTCATGAACTGCTTGAACGAACTAGTGAACAAACTCACCCTTCCAAAGTGAACTACTTCACTTCAGTCATCTTATTGAATTAGAATTAGCTTGTTGCATTGATAGACCTGAGTAACTTGTTGATAACGGCTCTTTATCAAATTATCATTTAAGGTAATTTGATTCGAATAATGTCCCATCCACGCATCAGCCAATTAGTTGAGTTCGCCTTTGGCTTCATATGTATTTTTGTGCTCTTCTGCGCTGTTGCTGCTTCTCTTCCTTATTTTTTTTTTTTTTGGGCGCTGCTGCTGCACTCATTTGCTCAACTGATGAAAATTAACAAAAGCACAGATGAAGAAGAAGAATGAGAAGAGGGGGGAAAAAAGCGTCGCTCGTTTTGTTGGCTTTGCGCTGTTTCGCTTTGGCTTTGCTTTGGGCGCTGCTTTTTGGCCGCGCTTCGCTCTCATTTATTTTGTGCGACGTCGGCAGAGTCTGCGGCAGCGGGAGTAGCCGCAGTTCCTTTTCATTTCAAAGCGGCCACAAAAACGTCGACTGAGCGCGGGCAGCAGAAGGGCTGTATGTATATGTATATATGTATATATATATATATATATACACGCAAGCATACAAACACTCTTATACACACACACACACACACACACACACACACAAGCAGCAAGTCATACAGTAAGACACGCACGTACTTATAAATTTTTTCTTCCGCACAGTTTTTATGCATGTGTATTCATCTTGTTCTTCTTTGGTGCTGCTGGTGCTGCATCGGCCAGTGGAGAGAGGCAGAGCAAAACTTAGCCCATGTTGTTGTAGCTGCTGCTGTTGTTGTTGCTGTTGCCAATGCCACCTTCTGCACGGCACGACTCGACACGGCATGGCACAGCTCCTCTCTCTCTCTCTCTCGCTCGCTCACACTTCCACTTCTACTCTCTGCCTCTCCATACCTTCTGTCTCATTGCCTCGCGGCAATGGCAGCCAGCCAGGCACAGGCAGGCAGGCAGGCAGGCCGGCAACTCTGGCTGACGAGCAAGTTTGAATTGTAATCCTTGTTGTTGTAGTTGGCACGCTCGCCTTTAGCTCGCTGGCATTGTAGTTGTTGCAGCAGCAGCAACTTTGGCCCGGCTTCCTCTGTTGCAACTCTTTGCACGCCACTCCCCCGCCAACAAGGCAGCCAACGAACCAGCCAGCCAGCCAACCAAACCAACTATGTTCGACATCAGCCACTGGCTTTGTCCCTGCCCCACCTCCTCCTGCCTCTGCCCCTACCCATAACTGCTATTGCACTATGCGTTTCCATCGTGTTGTTGTCCTTCTTCTTGTTGCCCTTTACATTTCATTTCTCTTCAGGTCCACCAAAACATTCAGCGCTTAATACACTTCCTAGTTGTTGTTGTCCTTGCGAATTTCTATGTATTATGTTAATCAGATTGGAAATGCAAAGTAAAAAAAAATATTGGTAATTCTCTTTGGCTAATTTACGATTTGTTTGGTAAAAATTATTATTAAAAATAAAAAATATATAATTATATAATATAATATATATAAATAATAATAAATAAATTATGATTTTAAATATATATATATTATTTAAAATTAAATTCTACTAATAAATATATAAATAATAGTTATAAATATTCAATAATTATTTAAGGTCACATATTATTTATTTTTTAATTAATTAATAATTTAATTTTTATGGGAATAATAATAAAACAAATATTTTATATATATTTATTCTTAGTTATTTTGATCAATTGAAATACATAAATTAATAATAAATTTTGGTGCGCTTTAGAGTATTTGTGAGTCGACTTGCTTGATATTGTTTATTCTTTTAGTTATATTTGCGCATAACTGTGTACGTGTGTGTGTGTGTGTTTGTGTGAGTGTGAGTGTGTTGTACTTGAATATGGATGTGTGCGCGCTGTCTACACATTTTATTTAGATTTTAGCTGACTTTTGTTTCTGCCCGGACTGCCCACTGGCCACAACTACAAATACAACAACAAAAACAACAAGAACGACAACGACGACGGCGACGACGATGATTGCAACAAAAGTGCTCCATTAGCTACAGCCGCTGACGCTGACTGCGCATTCATCTGCAGCGCGCGATTGCTTTTATTTGTTATTTGTAGTGAATGTTGTTGTTGTTGTTGTAGATGTTGTTGGCTATGCCCTTTTTTGGATAGCCTTGCAGCTTTGTCGCAGTATGAAAATAGATAAACAGACATGCACATATGTGTGTACATATATATGTGTATAACTATAAAAATATAATATAAATAAATATGAAATCAAACAAATGAACACGCATATGCCTCATCCAATACAGTGTGAGCAAGGGTATTTTATTGCTCATGCACACAGACACTGACACAGACACAGACACAGACACACGCATGCCTCCTCCTCCTCCCTCAATGTACACACTGTCAGCCACTGGCATGCCACGCCCCCGACTGGCACTGTTATGTCAACTGCAATACATTGCATTGCATTGAAAAGTCTTGTGTAAATGTAAATATACACACATTCATATGTATTAGTGTGTATGTGTGTGTGTATAGGTGCATCTTGCTGCCAGCTTTCACAATTCGTCCATTTTCCATTTCCATTTATCATGCGCGCAATTTTACTTGACATTATTCAACAATTTGCATCGCTGTTTCCGCACCAGCAGCCAAAGCAGCAGCAGCAGCAGCAGCCGCAGCAGCGACAGCAGCGACAGCAATACGCATTTCCGCAGCAAAACTTTTTGGCAGCGGCAGGAGAAACAGTAACAGCAACGGCAACGACAACGGCAACAACAATAAAAGCAACATGGCGATGGCGGCGAAGAGCAGCAGCAGCAGCAGCAGCAGAAAGACAGTCAAACTGACAACCGAACACCTTTAGCCAGCTTCATTTATATTACGTTACACTCACACACACAGACTCACACTTCTACGCTCGCTCACTCACTCACTCACTCATGACGACTACAAGCAAGTACAAGCCGCAACATTGCAAAATTTGCTTGCTCACTTCCACGCGCCTGGCGTGCTGTAGTTTTTGTTTTTGTTGCTTTGCTGTGCTTCTCCATGCATTTTGCTTAATTTCTCACTTGTTCCTTTTCCACATGCACAAACACACACACACACACACACACACACACACATATATATATATATATATATATATATATATATATATATATATATATATATATATATATATATATATATATACATATATACAGACACGCACACGCATTCACTCACGCAGCTGCTCTCCGACGCTCATTTGATTTAGTTATTTGTAGCAATTTTAATTACCAGCACTTGAATGAGCGTCGCTGCCGTCGCTGCTGCTCCGTCGCAACCGCAACAACAACAGTTCCAAAATATATATTTAAATGTAAAAAGAAATTGAAACAATACAAATGGCTCTGCGGAGTGACTGCTTTCCACTTTGGCCCCTGACAACCGCCAGGCTCTGCTGACACCTTCTTCGTCTGTCTGTCTGTCTGCCGCTGCGCTGCGCCCACAATTTCAAACAGCAGCAACAACAACAACAACAACAAACACGTTCGTTAAATGCTGAATAAATTTTCTCATATAATCGTCGTCGCAGTCGTCGTCGTTATTTTGCTCCCTCCCTCTCTCTTATGCCGCACTTCGCATACTCCTCACTCTTCGCACCCCACACCAACCCATTGGCAAGTGTTGTTGTTGTTGCTTCCATCAGCGCTCTGCTGCCGGCGTCGATGTCGATGTCGCTGCCGCTGCCGCTGCCATCGCCTCGCCTCGCCTCGCTTCGCACTTGGCTTCGGCTTGGATTCGATGGTGTCGTTTCGTTAGTTTAGTTCGGTAACTCGTCGGTCGCACAAGCAATAACGGCAGACGGCTAAAGCTGGAAGCTAAACCAAAACCCAAAACCAAAAGCGGGCGGCAAAGCTAAGAAAAATTACGACAAAAATTTCCTGTGCGCCACAAAAATAAATTAAACGTATGTGAATTTGATTGTGTGTGTGAGTGAATGAGTGGGAGAATCAAATCAGATGAACAAAAAGTGCTGAGCAGTGTGTGTTCCCCACTCGCATGTGTATATCAATATTTATTTATTATTGCAAAAAAAATTTTTTTTAAAACCGAATAAAACAACAATGTATGGGCCAAAAGACGGCCGCAGGAAGTGCGACAGATACAGATACAGACACAGATACAGATACACAAATGGCAAACCAAAGCAAACCTAACCAAATCGTTTGGGCCAAAGCCAAAGCAGCCAGAGGAAAGCCAGCGCGAGAACTCAACCAAGCGAGCAGAGCAGAGCAGAGCCCGCAGCAGAGGCAGAGGCAGAGGCAGCAAGTTCTGTCTGCTTGCCTGCATGTGTGCGTGCGTCTGTGTGTGTCTCTCTGCTGTGCATGTGTGTGTGTGTGTCTGTTTGTGTGTGCACCCTGGCCACCGTATATATTCTTTTGTCAGTTGTGTGTGAACTCTATGCCCTCTCTTTTACTCTGCTGCGACTCCTTGAAAGACGCAAACCGAAAAGGATTTAAAATTATTCACAGTTGCGAGATGCTGTTGTGCGCTATTTGCTATACCTATACATACCTACATACACACATGTGTGCATACAAATGTACATATGTATGTATGTACAGACGTTCAATTTGCAGTTATCTAAAGCCGCCGCCGCTGCACGTTATACACACAAAACAAAATTGTCAAATCAATAAAAACGCGAGCAATGTGTCGCCGCAGTCTCAGTCACTGTCGCAGTCAGCGCTAGCGTCGCAGTTCGCTGCTTAACAGTTGCCATTAACTGTAAAATTCCAATAGGAGAGCAAATGACAGATTTGGACAAAGCACAAAAGCTAATCACAAAATGTATTGACTTTATATGAGGACAAAGTGCAGTTGTTGCTCTTATTGCTGCCGTCTGTGTGCTTAAACAAGTTACTGACCAATGCAATAATTAGCTAATTGCATGCATACACACACATACACAGACATATCTACAGCAATTGCAACTCCAATTGGATTTATTGCGTCAACTTTGGCGTCGGCGTTTTCAGTATTTTTTTTTTTTCTTTTTTCATGTATCAATAATTACGGCGAAGAAACGTTAAGAAAAACGAAATTGAAGCAGCGGCGCAATGAACGAATGGCCGAACGAGCGGCCAGTCGACAACAACAACAACTACATTGGAGACATGTTTGCGCGCGGCAGCGTCGCTCATTTATTTTATGTCTCGCTGTCGTGGTTGTTGTTGTTGTTGTTCTTATTCTTCTTCTTGTTGCTTGGCTAGCTGCTTTTGTTATTGTTGTTGTTGGCGCTGGCTTGCCCAGCCCGGCCTTTATGTGTATATATGTACATATGTATATGTGTGTGTGTATACCAAATGTGTGCATGACACGACCCGCAGCGCAGCCAACGTCGCCGCAGTCGCTGTTAGGTTGGCTATGCTTTGCGCTTTTTGTTTTGTGCTGCTGTCTCCCTTTGCCGTGCGACGATCGCTTTGCTCCACTGTGCAAATCGACCAGTATTTATGCTGTACACACACATACACACACATGCCCATGCATAAATAATAGAAAAGTGCGTAGATATTAATATTCCATTTCCATTTGCATTCCAACTGCACTTTGTTGGTTTAGCTAACTGACCGATTTATAAGACTTTTTTGACGACTTGTCGTTGAGTTAAGTTTTACATTGTTCCATAACTCATTCCATCTCAGCGTCGTTCAGTTTACTCATTCCACTTGCTGTTGTTTTTGTTGTTGCTCGCTCAGTTGCGGATTTGTGATTTCGATATTTAGTTGGATTTTCTGATGTCCGTCGGTCTGTCTGTCTTTCGCACTGTTTGTCCATAAAAAACGTTGCCGTCTGTGTTTTGTCTGTCTGTTTGTCATATTGTCGTTCGAGTTTTGTGATGCCGCCGCCGTCGTCGTCGTCGTCGTCGTCGTTTTTGCCACTGCTGCTGCCGCTGCCGTTGGTGGCGGTTTTGTCTCGTTCCTCGCTGATTGCTTGCCTTCTCCCCCTTGCCGTTCGCCTTTCATTCCCCTTGCCTAGCTCGATTCCAGCTCGTTTTGGGTGTACGCCGCTGTGCAGTGTTTCTTTTTCATATTGTTTAATTTATTTCGTTGGTTTTATTGTGGTCGTTACCGTCGTTCCCTGTGTGTGTGTGTGTGTGTGTGTGTGGGCCTGTGTGTGTGTGTGTTAGTGTTTTTGTGAATTCGTCATTTCGTGCTGTTGTTGCAGTTCCAACGGCGGCCTCTAGTTTTGTTCGCTTTACCTTTCGCTCCATCTCCCTCTCTCTCACTCTCTAGCAGTTTTCTCTGTCCATTGCACACAGCTTCGCATTATCACCGTCATCATCCCTTCAAATTGAACTCACATTTTTGAGGCATTCATCATGATTTTGTTTTCTTGTTTAATTTTAGTCATTTATTTGCTTTGGGCCCTTTTTGCCTCTTCCCATGTTTCCATGCCGTTTCACGCCAGTCACCCTCGCACACACGCATACAACTGCAAATATACATTTCATTTCGAAACACACCGACAGACACACAGACAGATACACAAACACACTCAAGCTTCTGTTGCATCTGCATTAAATTTGAATCTTTCACGCAGCTCTAAGCGAAAATTGCACATTTGCTGCGCCTCTCCACTAGCAACAACAACAACAACAACAGTAAATCAGCAGACATTTGATCGCCTTTCCAGCTTCCAGTGCACAAACTTATCAATTTCTTTTCATAGTTAAACATAAATATAATATATAAAATAATATAATATATAACAAATATAAGATGTAAAAATATAATAAATGAAAATAAAAATATAATAAATAAAAATAAAAATATAATATATAACAAATATAATATGTAAAAATATAATAAATAAAAATAAAAATATAATATAGAAAATAATATAATATATAACAAATATAATATGTAAAAATATAATAAATGAAAATAAAAATAAAATTTAATAAATAAAAATAAAAATATAATAAATTAAAATAAAAATAAAAATATATATATATATAATATAATAATATAATATATAACAAATATAATATGTAAAAAAATAATATAAAATTAAAATAAAAATATTATAAATGAAAATAAAAATATAATAAATAAAAATATATAATTCAGTCATATATAATACATTCCAGTTATGTCTTATACAGATACATATGTATATGTCTGTATATCTATCCATTTGACCCATTATATTTATACATATATAATCCAACTGTTTTTTGTATATCGCTCGCATAATAATAACAACTTATTAATGGCTTAAAATAAATGTTTTTATGGCCAACATTGTATTGGATGGGGCTTATCGTTAGTTATCTACACACGTTCACTATATGTATGTGTAAATAGTTAGGTTAGGTTAGTTTGTTATCAGCTGCGCGGCGAAGCCGCCGCTTCCCGTATGCCGTATTTACACCTTTGCTATGAATTGGTTGCGATTTTGATGCTTTGCAGAACTAGCACAAGCCGTTAATTGCCCCCACTCACTGTCTGATTGCTGTTCCTCGCGTCTTCTTCCGTTCTCCTCATCGTCTGATTCGTTTCTTGCTCTCCGCCTTCGTTTCATAACTTGAAATGCATTGCTTTTAATTGAGAATGAGTGAGCTTCGTCTGTCGGCAATGCTACTCGCTCACGGCGTGAACAGGGTATATTGGTTTTGTGCCTCTCTCTCTCCCTCTCTCTCTCTCTGTCTGTCTGCTTGTTTGTTTATGTGTCTCTCTATTTCTGGATGTCTCTCTCTCTTTCACTGCTCATTCTAGCGCTCTTTGGTTAATGGAAATTTTCGCATTTGCTTTGAGTTCAATGAGTCAACTAGAAAATAAATACAAATACCAATGATATATATGTATATATGTATAGATATATATATGTGTGTGTATATGTATATATGTACACTTATCTGTGTCTGTTATATGGCTCTTTTGATTGAAGTGTCTAGCGTTTGCGGCAGTTAGTTAGTTGCCTTAATCTGCTTAAGTAAACGAGTTGCAGCTGACGGACTTTAAGATACCCTTTACCAGCCATATGTAATCAATCAAATCATAATCATAGAGATATGACATATGGATTCATCAGCTGATTTATGAATAATTAAAAGATTTTAAATTTAGTTTTATGTGCAGCTTAACAGTTCAATCCCTCTGACCTCACGGGTATTCCCATTTCTCTCTTCTTCTCTTTTTAGCCTCTTAAATTCCACTAATCATTTATAACAATTACTGTGAACAACCATCGATCGTTCGTATGTGTTCGATATCTCTGTGAGTGTGTGTGTGCGTGTGTGCGTGTGTGTGTGTTAACCGGGCAAAGAGCCGACAAATATATTCAAAATGAAATCATTTCAAAGTATTCCCGGCAAGTGAGTGAGTGAGCAGAAAAAACAAACTGAAATAACGAAAACAACAACGTGACGCAAAAGAAGAAGAACGACAAAATTAATTATTTAAATATGAAAATTTGGATTACAAATCAACAAAGACAACAACAGCAGCAGCAACAACAACAACAACAACAACAACAATTGCAAGAGCTATGAAACATCCCAATTGGAGAAAAGAACAATAAAGAAGGATCAAAGTTTGTTGTGGTGAGTACTATGAGAGGCAGAAAGAGAAAGAGAGAGAGAGAGAGAGAGAGAGAGAGAGAGAGAGAGTGTAGAAAATGGGACATATAGTTAGATAGAGAGACCTATATGTAGATCTCAGAAATAGATAAAAAAAAAGAGATGGAGATGAAGAGATAAACTGGTGGAGGTGCAGTTGGAGGGTATGAGAGGGAGAGAGAGATGAAAGGGGAGAGAGAGATAGGAGATGGAGTCAGAGGAAGGAAGATAGAGAGACGGTAGACAGGAAGGAGACACAGGAAGAACGCGTAAATGAAGGACAGCAGAGCGAGAGTAAAAGATGGATTCAGAGAGAGAGAAAGAAAAAAACGACACTATGGAGGAGAGAGGGAGTAAGATGTATAGATAGAGAGAAATATTTACAGATAGATCGACAGAGAGATGCAGATAGAAAAATATATAGAAAGTTATCCAGTATATATATATATATATATATATATATATATATATATATATATATATATATATATATATATATATATATATATATATATATATATATATATATATATATATATATATATATATATATATATATATATATTTATTTATATATCAATCAATCACCGATTAATTAACTATTTTTTAATACTTCATATTCATATTCCAAAGTTACATAAATTCATTCTCCCATAAATCTTATAGAAATGCCGTTTTCAATACAAATTTCAATGTGTTTATAAACAGTTATTTAAGACTTTTATTTGAGTTTATGCGATTTAAATGAGAAAACAATTCTCGAGCTATAAATATATTCTGCTTCTACTTCTGCTTCTGCTTCTGCTTTTGCTTCTGCTGCTGCCTCAGCTGCTTCTTTGTCTTCTTCTTACTGTTGTTGCTTGTGGCGCTTTGTGTTTTATCCTTTTGTTGAATAATCCGATTTAAGCATTAATTAAATAGCAGAGTTGCTCTGTCTCTCCCTCTCCCTCTCCCTCTGGCTCTCTTTGTCTTTTTCTGTTTGTCTGTTTGACTGTCTGTCTGTCTGTCTGTGTTACATATTAGATTACGTGCAACAAGCATTTTAATTGTATTTGTTGCCTAATGAAATCACCGCATCATTTAAAAGCTTTTCCACTCAAAGAGATGGAAACGCAAGAGGATTGGGCAAGCAGAGTGAGATAGGTAGATCCTCTCTCTCTCTCTCTCTCTCTGTCTCTTGGCTATGCTGGTACAGTCGTTATCATTAGTGCGAACCGACTCAATCTATTTGATCTTAATACTTAATCACTTTCAGAGCAGCAGTGACTATGATTGATGTACATGATTGCTCGATTTGATTGATGTCAATCCAAAAATTGGTTAATTGCATTACGCTGAGCTGTGAGATAATCTAAAATGCAACATGTTCGATTCTGCAGCCACCGTTCCCACTGCTCAGTTCCCAATTCCGCAGTTCCGTTCCCATTCTTCCTCTCCCTCTCTCTAGCTCATGTTGTTGCTGGTTAACAACAATGACAGGGGGCAGCGGCAGCGGCAGCAGCAGCAGCAGCAGCCACTGAGCACATTTGGGTGAATTCTGTGTAGCCACAAAGCCGCCCAACGCACATACTAACGCGCATACACACACACACACACAGAGGCATATTCCTAACCCCTAACCGCGTCTATTTCGCAAAGCTTCCTCTGTGCCATGCCATGTCATCCCATGCACTTGTATGTATGTAAGTATGTGTGTGTGTGTGTGTATTTATATTTGTATTTGTGCACTTGCTCCAACTGCTGTCAAAGTCGGGACAGATGCTGCCTGCCTGCCAGCCTGCCAGCCTGCCAGCCAGCCTGGTGCTGTGCTACTTGCACTGCGTGCAACGTCTCTGCTCTAGCCAGCTTGTTGTCGTTATTGTTGTTGCTATAGCCCGAAGCTCGCTTTGAGTTTTGAGTGGGCAGCAGTAGCAGTGGCATCGGCAGGCGACAGCGAAGCCAACAGCGGCTTTGGTCTGTGTTGCAAATGGCAAATACGTCAATGCCTGCCCGCCATTCCACTCTCTCTCTCTCTCTCTCTCTCTCTCTCTCTCTCTCTCTCTCTCTCTGGCTCTATCCCTCTTTCTCTCTAGCCGATGCTCATACTCTCTTTCATTTGTTTGCCCGTTTCGTCTGCTCATCTATTTGCTCGCTCTCTCTCACTCTAATTTATCGGGTCGTGTGCGCGGGCGCCCGTTCCACTTCGAGCTGTCTTTCCCATGCATTCCACCTCCTGGCTGCAGCGGCAACAGCAAATACAACAACTATTTCACCGTTACATAAATACCCAACTACAACAACAACTGCAAGCTGGTGCTGCTGCTGCTAGCTGCTGGCTGCATAAATTCATTTGTTTGTTGTTGTTATTGTTATTACTAGCGCTGCCAGCGTCGCTGCTGTCACTGTCACCGTTGCTTTTGCTTTTGCCGTTGCCTTTTCCCCTTTCGGTGCTGGCGTCGTTGCCATTTTCAATTTTAGTTTTGCTGTTGCCGTTGCCGTTGCCTTCGTTCGTCGGTTTGGGTTCGTTACTGCCAACTTCCACTCTCCACGCCATCTACACCTCCCCCTCCCCCCTTTGTGTTGTGCCACCCACGCAACGTGTGTCCTTGCGCGCTCGTTTCCTGTGTGCTCGCTCGCTTTAGCCAAGCCAAGCCACGCCACGCCAAACTGTGCGACAGCCCATGGCTCTGGCTGGGACTTGGTCTGACTCTGACCCGACCCATTGTCCCGGCTGAGCTGCCCCCCTCCTCCTCTTCCACCTAGCCATAGCTCGGCTCAACCATCCCGTTTCGGTTCAGAGTTTACATTTTATGTATGTTTGTGCAGGCGGCTGTTTGTGTGTGTGTGTGTGTGTGTGTGGGTCTCTGTGTGGCCTTTTTTTACACAATTTCCTTGGGCGCACAGCCGACAGGCCCAACACCTCCCGGCCCTAACCACCAACTGGTTAACGATATCCTTGATAATAATGTGTACAACACCAAAAAACAAGTGGACGAGCGAACATCTTCTACGCCCACACCTCCACACCTCCACCTACGACCCCTTTAACTTAACGTTCCACTTACTCGCTTCGCATTCCAGCTGTACTCAAATCCATTTTATTTTATTCCGGTTCTGTTTGCTGCTCTTCTGCATTTCGTTCCCGCCTCGTCGCTCGCTCTTACACTTTGTGTGCAGAACGAAAACCACAGCGGAATTAGCACCCGTTAGAGTACAGTGAATATAACAAGAGAGGGAAATGCAATATATTTTCGGCTTTACTTTAGAGTTGATCTTAAAATATGATAAATATGCAAAATAAAATAAAATATAGTAAATTAACATATATTAAATGAAATATAAGTCATTAAAAATATAAATAAAAGTATAATAAACAAAAATAGAAAAATATTTACATGTATATAAAAAATAAAAATAAAAGATTTAATTATGCTATTCATGTGAACTTACATATGTATATTTTGTGTTCATTTTCAAGTTCACGTTAGGCATATTCCACTGTTGCAATTTTAATTGAACAAGTTGAATTCGAAATTCTTTGATTTGTGTGCAGTTCGCAACTGAGAAACTAAATTTATTTTAATCCGCTTAAAAAATGAAAGGCGACAATTAAATATTTCATAATTTAATTTGTTGATAGTGTTAATTAAATTTGGAACATTTTTGAAGATTTGTTGAGTTTATGCTAAACTAAGCTAAAACGTTAGAGCGAGGGAGAGCGAATGGAACGGGAGGGAATGGCACATAAAAATATATTGAGAAAATTGAAAGAGGGCAAAGCAGTTTGCTGTGGTGTACTTGTTGCTGCAGTCGCCGTCACCGTCGCCGTCGCAGTTGCAGTTGCAGTCTGGATACAAACGGTGCAGAAGTGGGGCATAAAACAGAAGAGCAAACGAGTGAAGAACAAATGAAGATCGCGATGACGGCGACGGCGACGGCGACGGCAATGGCAATGGCAACGGCAAGTTCTCTTATACTCTCTGTGCGTCTCTGTCTGTTGCTCGCTGCTGAGTCAATAACCTCGCACCGAAGGAGAAGAAGAACAAGAAGAAGCAGCAGCAGCAACCAACAAGCATGCGAACAAGAGGTATAAGCCCTCGCTACTCCAGTCGCTCTCAGCAAGAGTCGACGTGAGTAATGAGAAAAGGCGAAGTCAAAGTGAACTGAAAATTGTCGGAGCGTTATAAAGCCGCCAACAATCAAATGAAGGCGCGACGCGACGCATGGTAGGCAGCGGCAGCGGCAGCGGTAGCGGCAACAGCAGAAGCAGCAGCAAGAACAACAACGACGTGTACCTAAATCTAAATCCCCGCCCCAAGAATGCCAGCAAAATTACAAATGCACACATACATACAAACATGGGTATATGCTTGTATAAGTGTGAGCATGTTTGCCTGTATGTCGAGTCAAAGATGATCAGCGAATGCGCGGACAAGTGAACATAAATAAATAAAAATGTGTGTATTTAGGCATGTGAGTATGTAGCGAAAGCGCCACGGTTGGAATTGAAACGCGCCAAAAGGGACGAGAGTAGCCAATAATCAAAGCGACCCACACACACACACACACACACACACACACACATGCAAACAAACAAACACAGAGACAGTTGGCCGTTCAGTCATTCATGCGCTCACACACACGCAAAGCTCGCCTGCCTTACATATACATACATACATACATGCATATGGGAATGCTTTTGCATGTCTATGTTACGTATGCACGTTGCGTTGCACTCAAACTGTTTCATTTCAAATTGACACTGTTTTCTATCACTTTAACCCACACTTTGCATAGATATGCAAAAAATAAAATAAAAATATATAAAAAAAAATAGACTTTAATTAAATAACTTCATTAATGCAAACACAACCAACTTTGAATTCTTGTTAACGAGTCTATATAGATATATGTACATACGTATCTATATATGTATATGTATGTGTTTGTTGGAAATTCTTTTAATTCGATTGCGGATAAATGGGTGCAAAGCATTTTGCATGGAAGCGTATATTGTATCAGCATTTTTAATAGGAAATCAACAAAATTATAGAAGGCAGCTGCGGCGACGATACTGTTGTTGTTATGTGTACATAAAACACAAAAGCGGCGGCATTTGGCAAAGATACACAAAAAAGCACACACATACTCGCTCACTTGCACACACTTACATATATACATATATATGTATATATATATATATATATATACACGCTTAAAAAGCGACTGACGGCTGCCAATTGAGCTAGAGATAATCAAGAGCACAAAAAGAAACAGCAACAACAACAACAACAGCAGTAGCAGCAGCAACAACAACAAATAAGAAAAACTCGTGTGAGTTAGCAAAGGGAGTGGGGAAAGGCAACGGGCAGAGGTAGAAGGGAAGAATGAAAGGGGAACGGGGAACGGGGAACGGGTGAACAGGGAGCTGGAGCAGTGTGAGTATCGACGGGCAGTGACGCCAGCAGCGACGTCGTCGGTCGGAGCACAATAAAAAGAATTTCACATTTGTACTGTCAGTCACAAATATTGAAACGACAGCAGCAGGGTAGAGATGGTCGTTCGGTCGGTCTGTCGGACGGACAGTCGGTCACTCACTGAAGTCGAGAGAGTCAGCAGGCAGCGTCAGCCATGGTCAAAAAAAAAAAAAAAAAGAATATATCTACACGTCAAGTTTGCGCAAAAAAAAACAACAGAAATGAAAAATAAAAAAAACAAATGTTCTCCCTCCTCCATGCCCATACGCACGCTCCGCGCACCTTTTCATTGGCAGCGCGTCGACGTCGGCGTCGCGGTTGACGTTGTCGGCGGTGACAGCGTCAACGATAAATGCTCGAATCATATTGCGAACGCTTTGCTGTTGTTTCTATTGTTGTTGTTGGCGCGCGCTTGCTCAGCTCACACCCTCACACACACATACATCCCAACAACACAAATACAACCTTTTTTTGTTGCCGTTGACGACGCTTTGACCCGAGCGGAGGTCCAACTGTGTGCGGTTGCCGTCATAAAACTTTAACCGAAGTAGAAGAAAAGACAAAAACAGCAAAAGCAGCAGGCGAAGAAGAACAAGAAGAACGAAGTTATTTACTTTGCAATATTGTATGTATGTATGTATGAATGTGTGCAATTGTTACTCTAGCTCGCGTCTTACAATTTGTTAGTTTAAATATACATACATATGTACATATCCCCTTCGACTCCCTTAAACACACACATGGACACATACACACACTCACACGCACTCGCTTCATCCTCCGCTTGCTGTGTGAGTGATAAGCAGAGACATCTGTCGGTTGATGCGTGACAGCAGCAAGCGCAATAACAGTTATTAAAACGCAAGAGCGGCAATAGGGGCAAAAATGAGCTCCACCTTTATGGTGGCACTGTGGGTTGCTAAACGTGTGCTCATTAAAATGATTAATTCATAAAATTATGCATTTTCTTTTTCGCAACACAAAAAATGTGTAATTATCAACCACTGTGAAAACGCGACGCGTTTGCCGTTGCCGTCGCAGTCGCAGTCGCAGTCGACGTCAGCGTCAGCAACGGTCCATTCATTGCCTCTCACATTCGTGCCATGGCCCATGGCACGACTTTGGCTCTCATGTTTCAATTCCACTTGTAACGAACCGAGCGCGTTTTTGTTTTCTCACTATTGTCGCTCTCAGTCGCGACGTTATCCCACAGATATTTGGTTTGCTTTTCGGCACCGCTCGTCCGTAAATTATTTCTATTGTGCATTAAATATACAAAATACGTTGAAAAAATATCGAAAAATATGTGAAATGTGTAAGAAAGTATGCCAAATGCATTCTATGTGCAATTTTTCAAGTAAGCATCTGCCAATGTATCAAAAGGCCGACAGTCTGTGTCTCAGTCAACGCTTAGTCAGCGGCGTCGGCAGCGCGGTGACGTCGTCGGCAGAGGCGGCGTTTATATGCAGAATGTGTGAAATGCAAATGCAGACAAACTTTATGAATGAAATTGATAAAGAGAAACCAAACATATGTGAAAGAAAATCAAAAAGAAAGAAGATAAATATACCGATATAAAATTTACTCGGTTATAAGTAAATCGAATAGCATTTTCTTTTTCGCCTTGTGTATGCATCGCTTGCCGCTGCGTCTGTAGGGCCTGTGACTGTGTGTGTGTGTGTGTGTATTTGTGTGTAGTGTGAGTGTGTTTTTGTATGAAAGATGCATACAAAAAATTGTGTTTAATGATTGGCACAGTTTATTAAAGTCTACAAATTTAATTTGTTCATTTTTCACTCAATTTCAAATGCAATTTATTCGTTTATTTGTGTTCGCCGCATTTTTTCACTTACGCCGTGTGTGAGTTGCGCGCTGCGCGACGCCGTTAATTCGCTCCGTTTCTGTTTGCGCCTGTATGCAGGTGTATTGGTGAGCGAATCAGTGAGTGAGATACGCCGTTCTGTTCTTACGCTCTTTCATGTCTCTCTCACACACACAATTACCGCTGCCCGTTTCCGTTCGTTTTGTGTATGGAAGTTGTGTGTGTAGTTTTTTTTTGTAGTTTTGTTTTGGTTTTCATGTTTCTCGTGTGTCCTCTTTGCGTTCGACATTCATATAGCTACCGCCGCTACCACGGCGTTGCCAGCAGCATTGAGAGCGAAAGCAAAATTGAGAGAGCGGCATATCAAGCGAGAGTTGCAGGAGAGAGAGTTCATATGCAAGAACTGTAATTTCAATAATATGCTAACTATTTGTGTTCCATTCTCTCTTTTGTGCATTTGCAGAAAGTAACGAGCACAACATTAGCAATAATAAAAACAACGGATATAGAAACAAACAACAACAACTTTGTACTTTAACATGAACAAAAATGCCGGCGATGGCAGCGGCAACGATGGCAAAAACTCAAACAATCACGGTGGCAAAGGCGGCTCCGGTGCGGGTGGTGGCGCAGGGGCTGGAGGTCCCCATGATCCCACCGGACTGTTAGATGCGGCATCGCTGTTCGGTAAGTAATCCAAATATAATTAAAATAATTTTAATATTTTTCATTTTGTTGATTTTTTTTTGCCTTGCAGCCTATTGGGGCCGCGATCCTACGGGCGCTGCAGCTGCGGCTGCTTCAAATCCGTTATTCAACTCGCAGTTCAATGCAGCCGCTGCGGCTGGATTGGGCTTGCTGCCGAATGCTGCGGGCGCAGCGGCAGCTGCTGCCAACGACCGTTATTCATCGATGGCCGCAGCAGCAGCAGCCGCTGCCGGCGCCCACCATCATCAGAACACAATGGCCGTCGCGGCCTCGCAGGCAGCCAGCCTAGCGGGCCTGCATCCAGCAAGTGAGTAAAATGTCGGCATCGACACTCGTACACATTAATTAGCATACGAATAGGAAGAAAACGAAGAAGAAAAATAGTAAAAGAGTTAAAGAGTAAAAGCAGCAACTATGCTGCACGCAACACAGCAGCTGTGTTGGCGCTGCACGCTAAAATGTTGTGCAACAACTGAAACTGAGACGTGCAAATTGTTACAGTGAGAGAGAAACAGAAAAAAGCGCCGGTTCGAGTCCAGTTTTACAGCCAAGTGAAAAAATTATAAGTTTGTATATATGTATGTGTATGTATGTATGTATGTATGTATGTATATGTGTGTATATATATATATGGAGTGAAACAGCAAGTGCCTCGTCCTTTGTGCGCGATTCGCTTGAAGAAAACGCTCCTAGATAAATATAAATCGCTGTCCTATTTATAGCTTTACGCTTGTCGACTGCGACTTTCAATAGTTATAGGTCCTTAAGTGATAAATGGTCAAACAAAAGTTTTATTTTTCATTAGATTAACAAAAAAAATGTTAGTAAAATAATGTAAACAAATTATTTATTAATATATACTCTGTTTAGTAACCAGAAATTAACTATATATATATGTGTATTCGACCTTTCTCGTAATTTAATTAAAATAAGAAAAATTGTTTGAAAAATGTTTGCCATTTTGTTGATTAATAAAATTAATTTGTTTAAGCTTTGCTTAAAATTTAAGTTATTAATTAGAAAAAAGTATAAAAAATGTTTGTTTAGATTTTCTTTAAATATTAATTTAAATATTTAATTATATATGCATTACGTTTAATTTCGAACTCTGATACAAATTTAATTTTAACTTCAAGTATTTATTTCTGTATTTTGTTATATATAAACTTATTTATATTTTAGTTTTTAATTTAATATAAATATTTTATATTTATATGTATGCATTTATTTTTTTAATTCAATATTTTTAATTTAATATATGAAATCATCATTATAATTCTTATACAATCTTTGTTTGTTTCACCACACAGGCTGGTGGTCAATGGCTCAGTTGGCGGCGCAGGATTATTTTAGTCGTCTGCAGGCATCCGGCCTCTCGCCATTTCCCCATCCTGATCTGGCCGCTGCCTTCGGGCCCGCCGCCATGGCCATGGGCGGTGGCGGCACTGGCTCTAGCGGTGGCGCAGGCGGCGGTGCCGGCATGGTTGGCGTTGGTGGTGGTGGAGGTGGCGGCACCAGCGGTGGCAGCGGCTCCAGCAGCAAGTCGAACAAATCGCGTAAAGAGAAGCGCGCCGCACAGCAGCAGCAACAGCAACAACAACAGCAACAGCAGCAACAAAATCTAGCCAACAGCTTGAATGCGGCAGCGGCAGCAGCAGCCGCAGCAGCTGCCAATAATCCGGCGGCAGCGCTGGCCAGCATGCACGGCTTTGGACTGCCAGGCACCAGCATGCCGGCCTCGGGCAGCAGCTCATCAATATCAACAAGCAGCGCAGGTCACGGTGGCTACAAGGTGGGTGGGCATGGCCTGATTCCCCCATTTGGGTTCAGGGTTTAAAAAGATATTACCATTTATAAGCTAAAATATCATTGAAATATATATATTTTTTTTATAGAGTACTGCCAGCGCGTATGGGAAGCCGTCGACCATGACCAGCAGCGGTAGTGGAAGTAGCCTTACAAGCAATCCCGGTTCCGCATACGATCCGGTCACCCTGCACAAGGAGCTGTTGGCTATGCAGGCCGTTGCAGCGGCTGCCTCTGGCTCTGGAGTTGGCGGCATGTCAGGCTTGGGCAGTGGCGGCAGCTCCAACAGTTCCTCCGGTAAGAAATCTGGCGGCAGCGGTGTTGGAGGTGCCGGTGGCGGCGGCAGCAACTCATCTCTGCATGCCCACGGCTTGTCCAATCTGGCCATGAGCCTCGGCGCCGGAAATAGCAGTGGTGGTGGTGGCAGTGGAGGTGGCATGTCTAGCATGTCTAGCACCAAATCCTCGACCAATGTCAGCTCTAGCTCGAGTGGTGGCGGCGGCTCGTTGGGCAGCATGCACCCGGGCTTGGCAATGTCACCGCATGGCAGCATGTCGGGCAGCGGCATTGGCAGCTCGGGCAAGGAACGGGATCGCGATAAGAACAATCCATCGCTGAATGCGCTCAACTCGCTGTCGCAATTCGGAGCACTCGGCATGACGCCCCAGCAGAGCATGCAGGCGGCCATGAATGCGTTTGCAGCGAGCACCGGTGCCAGCGCCACGGTGACCTCGTCGGGGCATCCGTCACAGCAGCAGCAGGTGCCCAGTACAACGATGGCCAGTGGCAGTGCCGGCAAGGTCAAGGACTATATGAGTAATGCGGCCATGATGAGCAGGTGAGCGAGAGTGAATGAAGTATTTGTGATTTACCATTGAACTAATGTAATTTTTGGATTGCAGCAGCAGCGAGCATCCTTCGCTGTTGGGCGTGAGACTGCCGCCGGATACGGAGATCATTAAGTACACGTCGTCCATCGTGGGCCCCAAGATTCCTGGTAGTACTTCACGCGGTCGCAAGAAGACCATTTCTGAAACAGAACAACAGCAACAACAAGCCACACAGAAACAACAACACCAAGCAGAACAACAACAACAACAACACCTTACACAACAACAACAACAGCAGCAGAAGGACTTAGAAAGCACAACAAATGCAATTTCCTCTCTGCTTGCATTTCCAGGGCTCAGTCCGGCAAAGCGTGCCAGGCTCGAAATTGAGTACGCCGCAATGGCAGCGGCGGCACAACAACAGCAGCATCTACACGGCATGTTGGGCGCGGCCGGCATGCCCATGGGTCTAGGCATGACTCCCATGGAGCAGTTGAGCAGCGTCTCCAAGGCAGTGTCGGCCGCATCGTCATCATCGACGGTGACCAGCACAGCTGGCGGCTCCTCGGCGGGTCACAGTCAGAGCCACAGTCACAACCAAAATGCGTCCAGTGATCGCGTGGAAGTGATCAAGTTGCCACCGACCATCACCTCCAACGGCGCATACAATCTGTCCAGCAAGGGGTGCGGCAAGGAACTGCACGACTTGACTGGGGATCCAGCGCTTGCCTCTGGTGTCAATCTTAGCCTCAAGTCGGGTGGCCTGCCCGCCAGCGGTGCTATTGGCTCTGCCTCCAATCCCATTACCATAGACGACTTCGATGCTCCACTTAATCTGTCCATGAAGCCCTCGGACAAGAGCAGCGGCAACAATGTGAATTCGACAGGAGGTGCCTCATCTGCAGCCTCCTCTTCAACGGCCTCTTCCGCGTTGGGCAATTTGGCCAGTGATTATCAAACAGGTCAAGGCAGTAGCGGCAATGGGTCGAACAGTTTGCAAAGTCTAAGCTCTATAACTGCCGCCTTGGGTGGCACTGGTGGCATGCCCGGCGGTTCCATTTCTGGTAGCGGCAGTGGAGCAGGCGGTGCATCACCTTCGCCGGCACAAAGCAGCTTGCCTGTAGCCTCGGGCACGTCTAGCTCTGGTTCCGGATCGGGTTCATCGACCTATAAGGAGGGGCGACCACGTAATTTGGGTCGCGGCGTATCTAAGCCCAAGAAGAACACGGTGGCCTCGCTGCTGGCGCAATCACGAGCCGTGGGACTCAAACCCATGCTGGCCACACAGCAGCTGCTGCAGCAGGGCGCAGATATTGTAAGAAAACGTAGCTCTCGCTCGCACTCTTAACTGAGATTAACGAATTTAATTATTACAGGAGAAGATACGCTTGGCACTGAGCGAGGCAAATGCACACATGGAAACATCGACAGACTCGGAGAGTGTTGCCGCCGAGAGCGGAATGTCGGAATCGGAGAGCGAGGATGCCAACATATTGAACGTGGCGGAACTGCGTGTGCCATTGGACGTCGGATGGAAGCGAGAGACAGTCATACGTGGCCTAACTAAGCAGGGTCAGATCCGCGGCGAAGTCACCTACTATGCACCGGGCAGCAGCCTGCCCCTGAAGACCATTGGCCAAGTGTTTGCTGTGAGTTTGTAGGGCGCATTTGTAATTTGTAATACGTGAAACACACACTCTTACACTTTTACAAGCAAACCCTCTTCTAATTGGAAAAGCAGCTAAGACTTGAGTAACACATATTGTTTCCTCTCTCTATGCAGCTCTTGGATCAGCAGCCCTCGAACTTGACCCGTGAAAACTTTAGTTTTTCGGCACGCGCGATTGTCGGTTCGTTCCTGCAGCCTGCGCCGGCGCCTTATGCCAACGATGGCGAGTACATACGCATGACGGATGAGGATGTGGCCAAGCGATTGGAGGATCTGAAAGTGTTCACGCGGCAGACGCTCAACGTGGAGCAACGAATTGAGATTGCCAAGCAGCAGCAGGCCATGCGCGACGCTAAGAAGCAACAGAAGGAGGAGCTGGCACGCAACAAGGAGAAGGCGCGACAGGAGAAGAATGCCAAGCTGGAGCAGCAGCGCAAGGAAAAGGAGCTCAAGAACCAGCAAGCCATTGAGGTGAGTCGACAGACGTGTTTTAAGGTCAACAATTACTAAACTGAACTACATTTGCAGGAGCGTAAGAAACGTCAAGAGGAACTGGATCGCCTCAAACAGGAGGAGTTGCTCAAGAAGCAGCAGGTTAGATACTGTTCACTCAATAGACTCGCTTCCATGAATAGTTCTTTTTAAATTCGAAATTTTCTTTGTAATATTTAGGAGAAAGAGAAGCGACGTCAGGAAGCAATTCTAGCAAAGGAACAGGTACAACAACGACAATTATTGAACATATTTGTTACTCTATGCGTATCCTGTACTCCTTTTCTTCCACATATTCTGCTTATGTTTGTTCTCGATATGTATTATATTGCTGTCTGATTTGGAATTATTTGCTTAAAATGCTTTAAAGTTTAAATATCATTTTGTATGTTCGAGTTCAAGTCTAATTTACAGTTTCTATTCCATTTTAAAGAAGTTTCATCCTTAGGAATGATCAGAAACTTATGTGAAAGACAGAATATATATTCCTGAATTGGACATATCTAATAGTATTTTATTTCTTTCCTATTGTGAAGAATATCTGTTTTGAATTAATTTAAATGTTTAATTCTAAAGTCTGTTTATTTACTTAATTTTGATTATTCATTATAATCGTTTAGTAAAGTTTGTTTAAATTTCCCCCTTTGATTGGATTCAATAGTTCATAATTTCCCACCTATTTTCTTATCTATTGCATTAGTTTTTACTTTCTAGTCAGCGCTTAGTTTCCATTTGAACTTGCATAGTTTCATTCGCAATACTTAATTATTTTATTTGTATCACCAAAACAGGAACTCCAGAAGCAAAAGGAGCTGCTGCTAGCCGCCGAAATGGTAACTGATTATCAATTTAATTGAGTATTCATATATTTACTTATATACTTTTCTCATTTGTAGGAGCGTGAACGTCGTCGCCAGCACATGAATCTGATTCGCATGCTTGAGTTGCGGCGCAAGTTCGAGGAGCGCGAGAAGAAGAAGCATCAGCTGGTGCTGGATCGGCTGATACTGCGTGAGCGTCGCATGGCCGAGCGTAAGCGTGATGCGGAGATATTGCAGCTGATACGCAAACCGAATGAGGATTCGGAGTTGCCGCAGGAGCTGTCTGTACCGGATCTGGAGCGCATTGCTGGCAACCGGTTGCCTGGACAGGCGATGGCCGATCTGCTGATGGTGTTCGAGTTCTTGCACAACTTTGGCGAGACGCTGGGCTTCGACATGGAGTCGTTGCCATCACTGCAGAATCTACACGATGCGCTGATCAGCGACAGCAACGCGGACGCCGAGGAGGAGTTGTTGTCGGTGATGACACATTTACTGGTCTGTGCCATCGAGGATCCGGGCGTGCCCAATCCCGGCCGCCATACCACACTGCTTGGCCAGTCGCTGCGCAACGCGGACATAACCAACTCGAATGTATCGGAAATTCTGCGCATCTATTTGTACGCCACGGCCACCGGCGAGATACGGCAGATGCACGGCATCACCGTGGACAGGGAGCGTGAGCGACGTGTGCCCGATCATCATCAGGTGGATGCGGACACGGCCACGCACTCGGCCAAGAACCACGAGTACTACAAGCTGCTGCACGAGAACGACACCTGGAAGCTATCACATGCGCTCAAGGATCGACCCTTCGTGGCGCTCAATCCGACGCGCAAGGCGCAGATGCTGGCACACCTGTGCAACGACCTGTTGATGAACAAAGCGGTTCTGCGGCAGATCGATGGCAGCCTCGAGACCTGTGCTCAGATGCGCAAGGAGAAGTACATGACTGACATGAAGGTGCGCAAGTACAAGGCGCTGCACCAGCGCAAAGCGCGCATTGAGGCCTACGAGAAGGCGCAAGCGGAGCGCGAGGCGGCCATGCAAGCGTTGCTGGCTCAACAGAAGCTCGATGCAGAGCGTGAGCGGGAACGTCTCGCCAAGCAGGCGGAGGCCGAGGCAGAGGCGGAAGCCAACAAATTGGCTACGTCCGACTTGTCGTCCGATGGAATCGCCACAGCAACTCCGATTGCAACTGAGGGACTTACTGCAGGCGTAGACTCCAACAGCGAGGATAAATCGCTTGAAGAGAAGGAGAAGCAGGAGCTACAACAACAGTCGCCAGAGGCGGAACAACAACCACCACAACCCATGGAATTGGATGGGGATGCAGTAGTGCCAATTGCAACTGGCAATGATCTAGTGGCACCTCAGCCCGCAGCTGCCTCCATAGTTGATGTGAGCCCTTCCAAGCAGCTGGCCAAGCTGGAGGAGTACCAGCAAAATGGCGGCACAACAGGAGTCGGTGGTGTAGTGACGGATGGCGGAATGACAGCCCTGCTGCAGGCTAAGAAGAGCGGCGCACGCAACTCAATCAATGAGGATGGACATACGCAGAGCCATGATGTGAGCATCATTGAAGATGACCTTTCCGATCTGGACTCGGAGATAACCAATGTGGAGGAGGACGAAGACAATCGCCTGAGTGCCGATGAGTTACAAAAGAAACTCGACAAAATAGTGCGCGCCTCGCTCAACTGCAAGGAGGCACTGGAGAAGAGCACCAATCAGCTAAGAGCCGCTTGCTTTGGCCAGGATCGTTTCTGGCGACGCTACTGGAAGCTGCCAAAGGCTGGCGGCATATTCATCGAAGCGCTAGAGTCGGCTCAGAATGACATTTGCGACTATCACGAGGCACTGGAGGCCATGGACGAGAAGCAGCAGAAGCCAGAGGATCAAAAAGCCCATACAACAGGACAGGTGACAGCTGATGCTGCAGTTGTGGATGAAGAAACAACCGAAGCTGCAGCAGATGCACTGCATGAAACAGGAGCAGCTGGAGCAGCCGCAGCGATAGCAACTGCAGCTGAGCCTATGGAAGTTGATGAAGTAACGGCAGTGGACAGTGGGAAGGAGCATCAAACGAATCATCAGGCGGAGCACGTGGTCGACGACGACGATGACGATGATGATGTGACGGAGATTAACAAGGTGGAGCCGGAGATTGTGGATCTGGGCGATGACGATGACGATATGCCAGCCGCCATTGTGAAGCCCATTGAGCCCATTGTGACTAGGCCCGAGATTAAGGTCAAGTCGGAGATGGAACTAATGGGACCGCCGCCGACGGTGATCTCGACAAAGACCGACTTCGAGGCCGAGATTAAGATACCCACCATTCCGGGTCTGATACCCACGCTGAGCAACAACAACAATAATAACAACAACAACAACAATAGCAACGGAAACTGTGAGAAAATGGAGGCAATGAGTCAAGATGATCTGAAGAAGGAGGACGACTGCATCATTGTATCCACCACGCAGGTAGGCGAGGACACCACGCCCCGTTGGTTCTCGATAGTGAAGCGCGAGGTGCCGCTGATCAGTGAGCTGCCGGCGGAGGAGGGAGGCGTGGTGGCGTCAGAACTGCAGCTGACCTATGCTAGCTACCAGAACTGCAGTGCACAGCTGCAGCTGCAGGGACATCCGTGGGATCTGATCAACAACATGCAGTACTATAGCATACCCATGGAGGAGTGCAAGGTGGATCCGACCAAGTTCAGTCAGGAGTGCATCTTTACGCTGTCGGGTCTGGACGAGAAGCAGATGCAGGCCAAGCTGGATGAGTACGAACAGGCCAAGTTAACGGTGTCAAAAAACGGTCTGGCGTCTCCTCATCGTTGCCAGCCAACCGATGAGGAGCAGCAGCAGCAGCAGCAGCAGCAGCTAATGAAGTTGTCCAAATCCGAGTCTGAGTCGGATTCGTTTTTTCGTTTGCGCGCTGATGCCGCACCGGACACAGGCGGCGGGTGTGGCGAAGCCGCCGAGCTGAAGCCCAAGATTGAGCTGCGTCTGGACGAGGCCTTGTCCCAGGCATATTATCACAACATAGCGAACATGTCGCTGAGCAGCGTGCAGACCTATATACCGATCGACATTCCGTTGCCCCTCTCGATGACGCCGGACGAGCACCGGCTGCTGGAGCAGGTGAAGCTGGCCGGGTTCCCGGAGAAGGTGCACGGCGTCTATGTGCCACGCCGGCAGCGCTATGGCTGGTGGCAGCTGGACGATGAGCAGAAGCTGCGCCAGCTGTTGAAGACACTGAATCCATCGGGATTGAGGGAGCGGGAGCTGCAGGAGAACCTAACGCGCTTCCTCGGACTTGAGCAGCCGCTGGGCATCAATTATCAGCTGAAGCTGAACGAAGCACACGCCGAGCTGGTGGAGTACATGATGCCGGATCGGCCCGCTGACTGGAACCCTAAGGTGGCCAGGCGCGTGGAGCTGGCACTGTTGGAGCAGCTGGAGTCACTCGAGGATAAAATTGCCAGCGCCTCGATGCAGCTGAAGAACTGGCAGCTGCCGACGCGCAGCGACAACGATCTGAACTTGGCCGACCAGGAGGAGTTGAGCGAGTCGGACTTTGTGAGCATCATACCCATGATCAGGGAGCGTATCATTGATCTGGAGGCGAACATAGAGCGACGCTATCTGAAGCCTCCGCTTGGATCGCAGACGGGCGATGCCCATCTGGCTGTCATTGCCCAGAATCAGCATACCTCGACGCAGACCCAAAACTCTGCCTCGGCGGCCGCATATCTGCTGCAGATGCAGCAGCAGCAGCAGCTGATAGCCCAGCAGCAACAGCAGCAGCAGAGCCAACAGCCCGGCAACAGCCTCAATGCTTCCGCGTTCAATGAGCGTGCCATGGCGCTGGCAGCGGCAGCTGCGGCCGCTGCTCCAACCACCAGCCTTGTCTCCTGCGAGACAGCTGCGGCGGCAGCAGCAGCAGCAACAGCTGCAGGAGCAGCTGTTACCATGGAACCCTGCTCTGGCGCCGCTTCGCCAGCTAGCAACTGCGACAGCGACAAGGACGAGAAGGTGGAGAATATACCCAAGGGTCTGGTACAGTGGCGCGATGCTGTTGGACGATCCCACACCACCGCCCAGCTGGCCATGGCGCTCTACGTGCTAGAGTCATGTGTGGCCTGGGACAAGAGTATTATGAAGGCGGTAAGTGTTCCTTCATCTCGTTTTCTTTCCACTTTATTTTGTTTTTGGCATTTGCTTACCTCTTAGCTTGGCACCCCACTACATTCCACCAAAAGAACCCACAAAACTCCCCACTTGAGCCCCCTCCATACTCCCATCTAAGTAGTTGGCATTCAGATATACTAACTGTACATATACGCACATCCAAGTACTTGATACTAAATGCCCTATAACCTGCTCACACACACACACACACACTCATACCTACTCACACACACTCATACACACACACACACATGACATGTGCACTAACCATATTTCACCAGCTTTCTTTTAATCTTGAAATAGTTTCTGTAGGATCTATGTGACCCAAGGGCTAAATTAGAGAAATAGTTTTTTTAATACTCTAAATTGAATATCAGAATAGTATTATTTTCTATATATACCAAATTGTATTATCAAGTTTGAAGGTCTACATTTTGAAGTCTTAGACTAAAATTGGAAGTTTGAAAAAATAAATTGATTTTATAGAAATTTAATATGTTTGAAATATAAAAATTAATACACATAATTCAAAAGATGAAATAAATAAAATAAAGCTTAAATAAAAATAATAATAATATAATAATAATAATATAATAATAATAATATAATAATAATAATATAATAATAATAATATAATAATAATATAATGATAATAAAATAATAATAATATAATAATAATAATATCGTATAATATATTGAATAATGAATATAATACAAAAAGTATTATACAAAATTAATAAAATAAAACTAAATATTAAAATTAAATTTAAATTAAATTTCCAAACAAATTTTTAATAAAATTAAAATCAAATTTATTTAAAAAAAGAAAAATAAAAAAATATATATATATATATATATATATATATAACAACAGTGGTCATCAAGATGTTGTAACTGACAACTACATGTTAGGCGTTTATTTAAATCATATATAATATATATTTCTCGATAAGCCTTGCCTTGCCAGATGAAGATTCTAAGGCATATAGAGGAAACATATATGTGATATAGATACATACTATATGTGTACAGTATAATAGTAGCTCTCAATTGCAGTATTATATTGATGACCACAGCTGTATGTGTATAAATATATGTATTAAAATATAATAATACAAATAATATTAATAATTGATTTATATAAAATAATAATAATATATAATCAAAATATATTTTAAAGCATTATAAATTATGTTTTATACCCATATCATACTCAGGCCTGTTGCAATTCCCCAGGTAGTTTTCTTCTGTTATAATAATTATTATTTTTGGGTCACATTTAGAAGTTTTTTTCTTATTTCGCATGCTTTTCTTATAGAATTTTTGTAGAATTCAATTTCCTTTGCAAGCCCTTTCGTCCTTAATTGAACAAAATTATTGACTGCCTTGAAATTAATTCGATGTTTTTATTGTTTGTTCTGTTTCTTTCTTAACACTTTCGCTGAATGTTTGACTTGTTTGTTGTTTGTGGTGTTCAATGGTGTTCTCTTGTTCAAAAATCAAAAAAACGAATTTAACGCTTTCATACTCACACACACACACACACATACACTCATACATACATACACACACAACAACATACATTCATACACCCACCCACACACAATCAAACATACATACATAAACACACGCCATTTGTATCACAATCGAATGCTTTTGTTGCCATACCCGCTACCGTTATCCGTTTACCCGTTTGCCCGCTGCAACGAACGCAACATTTCCTTCCAACTGTGACTCGAACGCAACTTCGACTCGAACTCGAACTCGAACTCGAACTCGAACTCGAACTCGAACTCGAACTTGACGTGACGACTGCGTACAAAAGTATGCAATGCCCGCAAAGAACAACAACAAGTCCAACAAGAAGAAAAGTAACGCCAAAAAGCAGGCAACACCAAAGAAGAAGCAACAACAACAACAGGATCAAGCCTCGTCGAAATCGAAGCAGTCCAAGAAGGACAAGGATAAGGAGAGGAAGCAAGCAGCGAAGGCAGCACAGAGCAAGTCGAAGCAAACGGAAAAGGAGACGACGCCAGTCACTGCTAAGTCGACTGCACCGATGACTATCAAAATCAATTTGAAGGCCCTGGCACAGAATGGCTGCGATCCCAACAATTCCAACTCGAACTCGAACTCCAACTCAGACTCAGACTCGAACTCGAACTCGGACAGCGACTATTCGAATTCGCATTCGAACGGCAAACGGAAACGACGACAACAAGGACGACGTTCAGGCACTACTACAAACTCTTGCAAATATTCAAACTCCTTACAGAATTGCCAGTTCTGCACCTCAGGCGAGAACGAGGACAAGCTGCTGCTGTGCGATGGCTGCGACAAGGGCTACCACACCTACTGCTTCAAGCCCAAAATGGACAACATACCCGATGGCGACTGGTGAGTATATGAAGCCAACCAAATCAAATCAAACCCAAAGCGAGCTAAGCCAAGCCAAATCAAACCAAGCCAAATCGAACCATTTATCATTCGGTCATACACCAGATCATCTCTCTCCCTCTCTCTCTCTCTCTCTCTCTCACACACACACATTTGTCGCATTGTTTTGAATTTTATTTACTTTTGTTACCGTTGTACCGCCCACCCGCCCATGCCACGATTGTGTCGCGTTCCGTCCCCTAATTCACCTGCAACCATACTTCTTAGCCACTGCCGACTAATGAGCCTCTCCTGCTTTACAGGTATTGCTACGAGTGCGTCAACAAAGCGACCAACGAGCGCAAGTGCATCGTCTGTGGCGGCCATCGTCCGTCGCCCGTGGGCAAGATGATCTACTGTGATTTGTGCCCGCGCGCCTATCACGCCGACTGCTACATTCCGCCGTTGCTGAAGGTGCCGCGCGGCAAGTGGTATTGCCATGGCTGCATCACACGTGCTCCGCCGCCAAAGAAGCGCAGCGCCGCCAGCAGCGGCGGCAGTAGCAGCAAATCGCGACGGGATCGCGATGCCAGCACCGCGGCCAAGCGAAGAGGCAGCGACAAACACCAACTGCTCGCTTCAGCCGGCAGCTTGGAGCAGCTCTGCTCCATCGATCCACACCAGCAGCAACTGCAACAGCAGCAGCAGCAGGCACAGCAGCTGCAGCTGCACAGCTCCCAGCAGTCGCTCAACTCGTCGCATGATGAGTCCATGACATCCTTGCCAGCGCCGCTTAGGTGAGCGACCATAACCAATTCTCAAATATATACCATATCCAATTTCATGCATTCATCAATGTAAAATGTAACTCAAATGTGTTAATCCTGTACATACATACATACAAACATACATAAATACGTACATCATATGTATAAACATAAGATATATTTTAAATACATGCACAACAATTTTAACCTCACACAATTTTGTATTCAAATTATGGGCATACTAATAACATTCATCGAATCGAAGTTATTTATATATATATATCGTTTGAGCTGCCTTTCATTAAATTTATGCATTTTTTGTTATATTTATTATATTTTGAAAAATATTCTTTCGAGGTTCTCTTTCCCCGTACATCATTAGACTGTCTTTAAGTCAATTAATGAATAGCTCATCCTCTTCATTAGTTCACCAAAATACTGTCTAACTTGCTTGAGTCGAATCTGTAAATTCAATAAATTTGAGGATCGTTCATATTCGAAATACTTTTTACTACATCAAATGAAATTGAGATGGTTGGACAGGCTTTACTGCTTCCCTTCTTTCAGCTGCGCGAACTGTTTTTGTTGAGTGTAAGAAATCTCAGAGTTTCTCACAAAATTTGCACATTATTAAACAAAATTTCGTCTGCTTTGTTATTTTGCTAAAAAGAAATCTGGCCTCGTCTCCTCTTTGCAGTCCGGCGCATTCGATCGCCTCCGCCACGTATGATGAGCACCATCACAACAATTCAATCGATGCCAGCCGCTTTCAGGCGCACGTCGGCAATAACAATGGCGGGGCGCAGCTGGAGGAGAGTGCTTCCTTTGCCACTGGCTATGCAGCGCCGAATAGCTTTGGCGTTGTGCCGACGCCGCAGTCGCAGGGAATCCAGTTTGTGGCCATGTCGCCCAGAGCTGTGACGCCCACACGCACACCGACACCCACGCTGACGCCGACACCCACTTCGACGCCTGTGCCAGCGCCAACGCCACCGCCGCCGATGCTGTCAGCGCCGCTGCAGCCAGCACCTGTGCTGATGCAGTCCTCGCCCACGTCGCTGCTCAACGTTGCCTGCCAATCGCCGCCGCAGCATCAGCAACAGCTGCTGGCCATGCCGTCGCCTAGGACATGCACGCCCACACCACCGAGTGCTGGGACGCAAATGTCGCCGCCCCCGATTAACATACATGCCATTCAAGAGGCCAAGGAGAAGCTGAAGCAGGAGAAGAAGGAGAAGCATGCCACCAAGAAGCTGATCAAGGAGCTGGCGGTCTGTAAGACGGTGCAGGGCGAAATGGAGGTAAGACAAACGATCTGGTTGCAATGGCTTAAATTTGCTAATTGGCATATCCTTTGGCAGCTGCATGAGGACTCCTGGCCGTTCCTGTTGCCTGTGAACACCAAACAGTTTCCCACATATCGCAAGATCATCAAGACGCCCATGGATCTGTCCACAATCAAGAAGAAACTGCAGGATTTGAGGTGAGTAAATCGATTTAATTAATTAATTAACTTTGCTTATCAAATTAAATCTTGTTTCAGCTACAAGTGCCGCGAAGACTTTTGCGTGGATGTGCGGCAAATCTTTGACAACTGCGAAATGTTTAACGAGGATGATTCGCCTGTGGGCAAGGCGGGCCATGGCATGCGCAAGTTCTTCGAGTCGCGCTGGACGGAGCTCACTGACAAGCACTCCTGATACCCTACCCTGCCGCAGCTGAGTCCAGCCGCAGCTGCACTAGCGATTGCAACTGCAGCAACTGGAAGTACAGCAATAACAACAGCAGTAGCAACATCAACAACAACGACGACGATGACACTGCAGCCAACAGCAACAGCGACAGCACAATTCTGGTAGAGATCGGGGCAGGTGTAGGAGCAGGCAGCTATAGAATTTGTATATAATGAAAGAAGAAGAAGAAGAACAAGTAGTAGAGGGCTAAGCATAAGTATGTAGCGATCGTTTGTATTATTACGCATTATATTAAAACAAATATACATACACATACTATATAGGGACAGAGATAGCGGGAAAGAAAAAGAGATAGAGAAAGTATTCAACGTCCTATGTTTGAGTTACATGCAAAGATCTTCGATCTGTGAATATATCTGTAGCCACAAACTCATAAGAACTCAAGAAGAGAGAGAGAGTATAACTATTTAGTTACTTTGCAAGCAGCAGCAACGGCAACAGCAGCTAACTTTAGACTACAACTACAACTACTTAGTTGGTAGAAGAGCTGATGGAACTAAACTGAACAGTCATGTGTGTGTCTATGCAACATTTGAACAGTATTTGCGCACAAAGCTGCTTTTGCTTTGTTATTATATTTGATTTGGATTAATTTAGTTATTCGGATAGTAGTTAAACTGTAACTGTAACATGTAACTCTTAACTGTAATTCTAACTATACCTACCTACTATAAATATAAACCCTATGCTTTATGGTTTACACTATTGTATTTGATTTGTTAGAAATCAGTGGAGCGCTCATTTAAGTTTTAATTTGTATCTGTACTTATATAAATATATATATTTAGTGAAGCATTCAATTGTATTTATATATATATATATATATGCTTACACACATATATATGTATATATATATATATATATATATATATAGAAATGTGACCCAAACCCTAATCTAAACTTAACTTACCTATAACATACTCAAAAGGTAGATGGCCGCATTTTGTAAATGAATTCAAAATTTAATTAAATGAATACAACAAATTGTTTATTTCAACAACAAACAACAACATTTATGCTTTTACATTCAAATGTTTTAGGCAGAACGCATAATCGTATAGTATACAGTATTAAAGGAAGCACACACACACACATAATTATTTATGAATAAACAAAATTATATGGAAAAAACGAAAATTTAAGGCAATTTTACAGCTTAGCTTAGAACCGATTAAAATGATTATGAATGTGGCATATTAGGAAAGTGCAGCAGCAGCTGCAATTGCAACTGCATCAATTGCATAAAGCACAATTTTTTAGCTGTAAATACAAGAAATTAATTAAATAAATAAATGAAATATTAAACAAAATATACATAATCTCTTGAAACACACACAAAGTCAACTTAAATATACAAAAAATATATATATGAGAATATTTGCATAATGTGAATTTTTCAATAAAATTATTAATCATTTGCAGTGCCGCACAATAATTGAATGAGAACTAGAAAAACATACAAAGTTGACAAAGCCAAGCCTAAGCAAGTTGCATCGAAACCTAAATACAATCTGAATTCGAATTGTATTTGGTTTCCACCATAGACAGAGCCACAGAGACAGAGAGAACCTCAGCAATCGAAACTACCTACAGAAAGACAGAAATTGGTAAAAACAAATAAAGAAAAACTCAGTGCCCAAACAATATCCACTTCCCAAATTAAGCCACGATTTTTACCCTGTAAATAGTTAGCTTCACAGTTGATGATCCCATCCTCACGCTTCCCACCCACTCCCCAAACATCCTTTTGTACATATTTTTGGCGCCCTCTCATATCACACACACACACGCACGCACGCACAATTGATTTGGATATATAGTCGCAGCCCATTATTAATCCAATTATCTATATATAGTATATAGAGCCTGATTTGTCGATAAACAATAACTGAATCGCATGTGTGTTGTTGTTTTTGGTGATACATAACAGAAATACATTTATTTTTAAAGCGTATTTAACTACAAATAAATATTAAACAAATATCTTAACATATACAAGAAAACAAAACCTATTTAATGAAGGAATATTAAACATATGATTGTGAGCGAAACAAAAACAAAATTATTAACAGCAAAAAAAAAAAAAAACTTACGATAAATCGAAGATGAAATCATAAAAAAGTAAATTTTGACATTTGTGCACTCATGGAAAACAAATACAACTAAATAATATCAAAAATGTATCCTGAAAAGTGTTTTACTTAACTCTGGGTTCTTGGCTTCTATAGAAAGTTAAGAAAAACCTTATAAGGTATGCAAGAGTGAGATTGGTATAGAATACCGTATTTATGGATATCAACTTTTTCTTTTTACGATATTCGTTGCATCTGATTTATATATATATAATTTCGATGGAATGTTTACGATGGAAGGGCTACAGAATTTGAATATTTATTTTAATAATTCTCTTTTTTTTTTTTAATTTTAAAATAATATTCGAGGAATTTAATTTTAACCTATCATTAACCTTTATGTATAATATTATATATTATAATATATATATATATTATATATCATTTATATATCAAATTAAATTGCTGTGCTCTGAGAGGTATAGATTGACGGATCGCTGAGTTACTCAGCTCACCACACTGATTAATAATATATAAATTATCGTCACGTGCTAGAGATATGCTCTGTTAACAATTTGATCTCTCAGAGTTCGGTTTCTCCTGCCAGCGGCTGTCTCCTCGGCCAGTCAACCATCTGAACGTCAAACAAGGGATGTTTTGACCGCAATCCCCATCAAGCCCCATTGCAGTTGATTGGATGTTGCAACACGTCATTTACCGTTGCTGTTGCATGGATGCGCCCATCCATCCGATCAGTCGATTACTCCGAGATCTGTTCAATGGCCATAATCAAATGCAATGCATGGCAATTACAAATTTGCGAGTTGTTGGTTTTGAAAGCGCATCAAGAAGTCACCGCAACTGTCAGTAGTGGCCCTGCTCACTGGCCATGTCCGATCAGTGCAGCTCTTGCAACTGGTCAATTTCTCTGCGAGGGTTGGCCAATCAGTCAATTGAATCGCACTCGCAATGGCCAAATAGCATGTGGCAACTGCAGCACAAACTCTGCCAAACTCTGGCAGCTGCAACTGTAAATCTTCGTTTCTCTGGCAATTTGCCACAAAATCAATCAATTTCCGCTTCAATTTGGGTTCGTTGCCTCATAAATCTATATTTTGTATATATTCGCATATGCTGACAGACAAGAGGCACTTAAAGGAGCTTTTTCCCCATTTTTATGTAGGTGCGATTTTTACCATGAAATTCGGCCGCACATAAAATGTTAGTGTGGGATTCCGACAATGTGTGGGAACAGCGGCCCCTTTAGGTGTTAATACGCAGCCCTTTTTACGATCCACACATACACACATATATATACACGTACATATACATATGCATAATCCGGAACAATCAGCGTTAAAAAGCCGACAACCTGCGCACGCAAACGACTCATTAAAAGCAGAGACATTTTCGTATATAACTTTGTAAGTGAGAGACTACCTCTACATATGCATAAATATATATATCTAAATATATATATCTATATACGTATACATGGCGGTTTATATATGGAACTGGGGCCTGTGCTCTGGCCAATGCCAATGCCATTGACAGTTTGAAAACTGGAAACTCGAAACGCTTTAAAAATCACTGATTTATGTAATTATTCGGAGCGGGACAAGAATTTCGTGCACGTCTGCATTATTGTTGTTGTCCGGGAGAGAAGAGTCGAAATCCCAAGAAATTTAACTGAACATGCTGATGAACCAAAAAATACCTTCTAGGTATTGAATGATCAAATGTGGAGGGATAGAGTTCAAAAATAAATATAGAAATAGACCTCTACTAAAGTTGATCAAAGAGAATATTGATAATATATTTGTATTTTTAATGTTATAAATATTATACATCTTTATTATTTTTAATTTAACTTATTTTATATGTTTAATAGAAAAATGTATATTTTATTATTTTTTAAATATATTAGAATTTAATTTTTATTTTTGATATATCATTTATAAAATATTTGCAATATATTAAATTTATAAAATTAAATTTATTTTAATATTTTTTTAATCTAATAATTTTATTTTATTTATTATTTTTATTTTTGCACTACTTAAATTTGATAAGGATTTAAATATATTATATTTTAGTATACATATATGTTTTAACATATGTAATATTATATATCAATATTTTAAATTTCTAAAATTTGAATATAACTCTTTTTAATTGAGCACGCATAGGGTATAAATGCGACGACAACAGATGTAAGAGCCACGGACCAGGCGAGGCGGCAGCTGTAGCAGCAGCAACAGCAGCATTATCAAAACATCATGGAAGATGACCAAATTAACTGCGCCCAAACAGCAACAGCAACAATAACAATTGAGGCAGAGCTGCAGCCCACGATGGCGACGTCTCCAACTGCTTCGATATGGACTCGCACGCTACCTGCGACGAAGGCAATAAAATTGCCTCCATCGAAATTAAGAACGTAAAAAATGTATTGAGAGGCTTTATGTGGAACTGCAGTCGTGGGAGCGAGAGAGAGAGGGGCGAAACGAGGTGGGAGTTGGGAACTGCAGCAAAACTAATTTAGTGCTGTGCAACGAAACGAGTTTCATGGAACGGCAAAAGGGTATGGCTGAACGGCAGAGAGCGGGAAGTCGGGCCTGCTGCTCTATACATATGCATAAATACATATGCGAGCGGATCGCATCGGAATGGAACGTCCCAAAATGGAGTTTGGTAAATGGCCATTTGGCCGTTTGAGACTCCCCTTTGTCTCGTTTGTGATTGGAACATTAATTAAGACACAAAATGCTATTAAAAATACAATGGCTGCATAAATGCCTCTATAAGTCATAAATATTCATGCACTCATGAATATGCATCAGTTAATGACAGCTCAATGGGGACAATAATCATGCGAGCTTTCAATGCGATCTTCAGATAAGATAAGAATACTCAGAATATGAAATAAATTTGATACGCTAAATATTCTTAAGGCATTATTGAAGTGTACTTTGCTTATAATGCTGTTTTTTGAAAATCAAAATATGTTAATATTGTAAAATAAATCTGAAAAGTAAATAATTTTTTTTTGACAATATATATATTAAAAATATTTTGTTGTACTTTAATTATTAATTTAAAATGTTTAAAGAATAGTTGAAAATTCCAGGACAATTTAAAAAATAAATTCGCATTATTATTTTTAGAAATCTATATCAAATAATTTTGTATTTAATGTCTCTTAGAGTAGTTGGATTTAATAATAAAATAAAATTGTAAATTGTAACAATTTTTAAAAGCACTAACTTTTCACATTACTTGATTTAACTAAAAATAAATTTTCATTATTTTTAGAATTATTACGAATTATTATTTAATATTACACAAATTATTCTTTAATCTGTGACTGCCTGAAAATTAAATAACTAGTTTTTTAAAAAGGAAAGTTTAAAAGATAATACAATTAAAATTCAGTACAATGTATGATTGTTATATAAATTTTTATATTATTTATTCACAAACCTTTCGCTTAGTCAGATAAATAGCTTCCACTTAACAACATTGGTTTATAAAGAAATTTGATAAGCTTGTTGGTAAATGGCTTATACTTAAAATACAACTTAAGTCAAGTTGTTATGATTGTTTTGAACACTGTTGCGAGTGTCCCATTACATTTGCAACATTTGCAACATTTGCAATTCCAGCTGCCAACTGTGGGGATCATCAGCAGAGGCAGTCGCTGATGTGGATGATGATGCCATCTGTTGGCCTGCGTGCAGCAGACACCAAACAGCCAGCCGTGTCTGCACCTCGGACTGAGCCCGGCTACAACATGGGTTTAGCTTGTAGAGGCACAAAGCTCTTCTTCTTCTGCTGCTGCTGCTGGTTGCTGCTGCAGTTGTTGCTCTCTCTATTATCGTCGCGTCTTGATCGTCGTGGGTAACAACAACATCATATTGTTGACTGTTGACTGGTGACACATGGACACAAGGCTAGCAAAAAGGAGTAGCACTCCATAAAGTTGGTCGTGTTGTTGCAACTGCAACGTGCAACGTGCAACGTGCAATGTGCAACATTTGCATTTTTGTCTGCCTTTTCATATCCCGAACATATTTAAAATGGCCAGAGCAGGGTATATTATACTTGCTAAGATGGATGTAACAGGGCGCAGGAGCTGTGGTCGCATCTAGAAAGTTCATAGACAAGTTAAGTAGGAGTTCATCTATCCGTTTGATTTTCCCGTTCATTTATTTATTTATTTCTTGTCTCTTCCGCCCTTTCATGTATCTTCAAATATAATCAACCATTTGTCCGTCGGCTTATGTGCTTGTAATAGGTTCTTCCTTTAGCAGCGAGTCTCATTTCTCAATCATAGATTCTCCCAAATCCCATATCAACTAAAAATTTTAGATAGATCCATTTTCCAATCTCCTCCCAGATTTTACTCATTTAAATAAAAGCTAGAATAAAAAGTAAACTAGAATTTACTGCAACAGCAGCTCAGCATCTGCTTTAGGGTATTCCCCAGTCGGTCACTCCCTAATAGAGCACATTATGTGTGTGTTTTTTTTGTTGCCGCTTGCTACAAGTGGCAGGCAGCCAAGTTAAGGTAGATCCATTTTGGTAAGCAGTTGTTGGTCTGCTGTTAGTCTGCTGTTGGCTTACTTATCGGGAAATAAAAAGATTCAGCGACTGGGGAAACTCCAGCGAAGCCTGAAAACTGAGACGCAGGCGAATGGGCGCATGGGCAAACGGGCAATCGGATGATCGGACAATTGGTCGGGGCGGTAGGGTGCTTCAATCATTATACATAAGTGGCAACAGTTTTTTCGGCTTTGCGTGCTTTAATGGCCCAGCTAATCATGACTTCCGCTCGCACTATTTGCTCGGCTCCAAATGAGCCGGCAGATTGAAACAATCTCACAGATCTGTAGGCGGCATAACTTGTTTCAAGTTTCTAGATTCCAGATTCGACGAATCTTCATACTCAAGTTTCCAGATTTAAGTGTAATTGTCTTTTTGGTATTCTTTAGAAATTGCAGCGGGCACTTGATTTATGCGCCAACTACAAATCTATGTAGATATAAGTATATATATGTATATATATATATATATATATATATATATATGTATCTGAATAGTTTATTTTGAAAAAGTGGGGAAATGGCGACTGAAAAAATTTTTAATTAAAAAATTTAATGCTCAATTTCTGACGAACTGGCTTGGGCGAGTCGGACTCTCGCTCTGACTCTGGCTAATCGCAGTGCATTAGTCTTCTGGTCGGCTGGTCGGTTTGTCGGCCATATTGTCGGCCATTAAAACAGTTCTACACATTTTCCACGGGCGGACGTTGACGCTGCTCGCATTTTGAAACTGAATTCAGCTTCGAACTTGAAGCTGGAATTGGAGCTGAAGTCGTACTCGGAGTTTGGCGTTTGGAGCTTGGAATCGGAGCGGGGCACCCATTAGTGCTCAACATGGAAGCTTCGGCGCTCATTCGATTTTAATTGCCACCTTTTGCGTGGCCAGCAACAACAACAAGTTGACTTGGCTTGGCCCTTTTCGTGGGATTTTTGTTGCTGTTTGGCTCTTGGCCAGTTTGTTGTTGTTGTTCGTTGTGGCCTGGTCATTAGCGCTGGCTGCGTGTAAAATGGCAGCCGCAGCCCCCGTTTGTACAAAGTTGTCGACATATTGAGGT